>JALGBA010000838.1:2480000-2967500 GCA_023970755.1 Azemiops feae
TATATCTCTGCCTGCTCATGTGGCTCCTCCATTTTCCCCAAAAGTCTATCTGCCAAAAAAGTTCCTCCTCTCCGTTCCACCATCACAGGGTAGCATCACATCAGAAAGAAGAGTGGAATGACGCCAATGGATAAACACAGCTAGTACAAATAAAAGGCTGCCTCTTTTCCCATTGATTCATATGGAAAATAAGGGGGTAGCAAGAGAAAAATGGGAAGATAGCCAAGCTTTTGAAATGGAAAAAAAAAAATTCTCTTCCTTCAATGAACATCTTTATAGAAACCTCTGCTCCACAGGGAAAAGGTATCATTTTTGTAGGTATTTAGAAAATGCTGTCCAATCCAGCATCTTTCTGTCTTCTAGAAATATAACAGCTGGCAATGATTGGAGCCATTTTTTCACATACAGCAAAACTTTCATTTTCCATACCTCATTCCAATGGGCTTCCCATGCAGTGAACCAAATGCCACCATGACTTACATCCTTGATATAGGAACAGTATTTTACAACTGTTCTAACTGACATACTTAGCACCATCACCATTACACAAATAATGCCAATAATGCAAGTGATATATACTAGGAGATTTGTGCAATAACGTCATTATACAAATGTTGTCATTTTGTATCGCTTGCATGATATTGTCAACAGGCAATGAGATAAATGTTAAAAATGATGTGATTTGTATACGTAATTTGGGTTGCCCCAATGATGCATTCCTCAATTTTCCAGATTTTAAGGACACTCCCATCCTTTAGTCTATTGGATCAAGTTTTCCCTGTAATCAGTTTGGGGATGAAAATAAAGCCAGGCCAACACATTAGTACAAAAAATGCACTGTATAATGCATTTATGCAAGCAGTTTATTGGAAAATGGGTACTTTGATCAAGAAATGAATAGCTTCCTTCCAGGAGAAATCAGAAAACAGATAGCATATATCTCTTTTTAAATTTCAGCTTCCCTCACATAATGTCCTTTATTTACAAAGTAAATTTATTTACAAATTTGAAAAAAAATACAACTGCTAGTTTTCTAGGCTGATACTAAAGAGAAATATTAACATCGACTTTAGCATTAATCAACAATATTAACTAATAAATAAAACAACAGCTGAACATTTAAAACATTTTGAATATTTTATGCCCGTCAATAGCCCCTAAAGAGAAGTCTAAATTATAGGCCTGGCAAAATATTCTCTGAAAATCAGCAAGCTCAGTTTTATGATGTGGGTAAATGCCCGGCTTTACAAACCACTTTTGATTCAAACCACTTGAAAATAAGAATTTTCCATTCAGGAAAACCATGGGAAGTTATGGAATAGTTTACAAACCAGAAAAGACATAATTTTGAATTGCTGCAGACAATAGGGAAGGCAGTATAATTTATGGAGACCAACATAAAGGGGAGCAGTTTTCCAATTATTGGAACTATAAAAGATCTTGAGAGAAGTAACTCCATCATGACAGAATGGCATTCAATTTTATTTTCTCCCTTAAAGAAGCTGTTGTTTGAGTTGGTTTGTATAGTAAACATCAGACACAACGCTAATTCACATGTGAGTCTGAAACTGCATTTCTCCATATAATGGGAATCCTCTAGAGCAGGGGTATCAAACTGCCAGCCCGCGGGCCGGATGCATCATAACAAAACCGTGCCCACCCCATTGCTGGCAATGGCAAAAAAGTTGCGATACGTCGCGACATGTCACGTGACATTGCGAGTTTGACACCCCTGCTCTAGAGAGCTGTAGACAGTTGCGAGGATCATCTGCAGAAAATCATCCTCCAAACTTTTTATTCTTCCCTGTTCAACTTTCCTTTAGAGGTACAATTAAACTTGCTTTACAGGACTTGATGCAATGGACTTCATGCATAGCAAACCAAACTTCCACTATGGTTTACATGATGTGAAATGACATAAATTGATGTAAATTATGTAATTTTGATCATTTCCATGATGATGTCAGGTGTGGTAATGGAACTTGGGCATAAGAGATTTATTTCTTGATCAATAGTTATTTATTTCTGAGCTTGGGTAATTTTGCTAAATAATGTTAGGGATAGAGATATCTTAACAATGAAAACTAAAGTTTAAAATAGGAAATGAACGTAGCCTTTTAAAGGCATTTATTGTTATGTATGGGTAATCTACAATTAGATTCAGGGTCTAAGTTTGGTGGAAATTTAATAATTCAAGTCTTAACCAAGGACCTGAAAAATTATTAAAATAGCCTCTAAAAATATTGGTAGTACCAAGCAGGGTGGTTTGTAGTAAAATTAGGGAGTTCAGAGCTGATACATTCAATATTTCCAGATATCAAGTAATCCTTTAGATATTGTTCTGAGGGCTCCGGTCACAACTTGATGTACCAATGGATTTCTTTTTATTTATTCATTTATTTATTATTTTTATTATTACAATTGAAGTGTTCAAAGGACAGACAAAAAATACTGAACAATTGTCTGGAGTTCATAATTAGGCTTTCATTATTGACTTCTAATACTCTACTGTAGGTGTCTGCTAAATTAGTTCCTTGGGGCTTGAAATATACAGTGATATTATGAGTTCCTATCATAAATTGCCACACGGAAATAGTGCTGGCCTAGGTTTGATCAATACTCAATTCTACACCGTGCAATAGGTAACTGTTTCCATAGAAACATTGATGTCACAGAGGTTGAACAGTGGCTGTTACAACAAATCATTTCCTTTGAGCAGTTGTAATTGACTATATGTACAGTTGAATGTCACCTGAGACTATTTACATCAAGCACATAACAGAATGGCATTAGTTATTCCAGGAATAAGAGGGTTAATGCTTCTTTTTGTGACCTTACAAATATTTAAGATGATATTACTATGGCAACTGCAGATATGACAATATTGCAGTCTGAGCAATATTGCAGTTCCAGGGTGAAGTAGCATAGATTTGGGGCAGAGAGGGACACTGTTGATAATTCCAATAAAAAGTTTTATCTTGCTATCACATAACACAAAAAGTTGCAGGAAATCACTCCCTGTCCACTTGCGTAGAGGGCAGCCTTGGCCAGAACCATAAGCATTTGGATGCTACCTGAGTACTGAGTACTGTAAGGCCATTTTTATATTTTAGCCAGGAAAGGTGTTTAAGAAATATTCTTCAATTTTTAGGAAGTCCAGAGAAGGTGGCACTATACTCCATGATATTCTGAACCACAGATAAGTGGTAGCTGATATTTTTCTTGGAGCATTTTAAATCTAAAAATAGCAGTAAAGGCATTGTCTTTCTTTTCTTATCATTATAATCCTAGAATTCTAGAGCTGGAAGGGGCCATTTATGCCACTGATTCCAATCCCTTGCTCAGTGCAGAAATCCAGGAGAAAGCATCCAGACAACTGGCTATCTAGCTGTCAGGCCTGAACAACCAGACCTACAATGTGCAGAGTTCAAGCTAACTACTTTATTGTGTTCTGCCTATAATACAGGAATTTCCCCATTTTGGCAGCCTATTCCTGGGAACTATTAGATAAGGCTCCAAGGAACTTAGGGGAGGTGTGTGGTCCTACCTTTTGTGGTTGCCCTAATTTTGCGCTTGATCCGGCCTCCCTGCCAGGCTGAGAGATTCCCAACAACAGCCTCCATCTGAATGCATCCACCACCACTCTCAGGGTAATTGGTTCCATTGCCCAATGGCTTTCCTGACTTCCAACATTCAGTCAGAATCCCATATTCTGGAATGAGGGAAAATAGGTCTTGACTTCTTCTGTGTGATATTCTTTCAGAAATGTAAGTCTTCACCTACTGCTGAACAGCAAAAATAGGTGTGCCCAAGTGTAGCACTTAAGAGACTATTTGTCTCTCATTCATCCAGGTCATGGTTGTCCCAAAGGTGCTTTTTCATAAGGCAACTGGACTTGCTTTTTTCTGTTTGAAGACATTTAGCTTCTCATCCAAGAAGCTTCTTCAGCTCTGACTGGATGGTGGGGAAAGGAAGGATTTATATTCCTTGCAGACAATATTCCTTAAGAGAATATTTCTCTCATTCTTGCCACACTAGAGACAGTGTCTTAGGACCAGGATCTGGTATCTTTGGGTAAAATGTTGATCTGGTTTGTACATCATCTTAAAGAGTTATTGGTTTTCTGAATAAACCACAGTTGGATCATTTTGCACTAACCTTATGAACTAGACGGGCTGGGTTTGTCAAGCTTCTAAGCCACAACTAAATAAACCACTATAAAGTTTAAAGTTCTTTCATATATGTTTCAATCTATAATTTAGATCATCTTGGATGAGCCCAAACTATTCACTTTTTCCTAAATGACTTGTGACTTTTGATTTAAAATATCAATTTAGGACTTTTTGGAAAACCTTCAGAAATGTATGCCTTTTCTATACTTTTTTTAAGAGGTGTCTATATATTTGTTTTCATTACTCCAACTTGGCTGATGCTGCTCCAGCAACAGAGTCTTTAAAAATGCATTAATTTCTGTATTGTGCCTTAGCACAAAATGTTATCTCTGTGTTGCAGGCAGATTGTTCACGATTAGAATTGCTGTGCTAGTAATTTGCTCAACAATTACTTTACTCCATGTGTTCATGTGAGCTCACGGAGGCATATTATGGAAAGAGCAAGCTGCCTTGAATTAAGCCACATCAAGGGTTCCTCTAGCTCAGGGGTCCCCAATCCCCAGGCCACACAGCTGGAGGTAAGTGGTGAGCAAGCGAAACTGAAACCATCCTCCCTCTGATCCATGGAAAAATTATCTTCCATGAAACCGGTTCTTGGTGCCAAAAAGGTTGTGGGGGGGGGGGAGCTGCTGCTCTAGCTGAATATTGTTTCAAACAATTGGAGCAGATATCCAGAACTTTGAGCATAGGTCTTTCTAGGTTCTCCCAAGAGATGGCCCAGGACTTTCTGCAACTGAAGCATATGCCCTACCATTGTGCTATGCCATGGTTCCTTCTACATCACTACCACTTTCGCTTTCCAAATCCTCAAAAGTAATCTGATAATATTCCACAATCCTCCTCCATTCTGCTAACTCAGAAATACTGAAAATAGGGGGCAAAAACACTTTTATCTCCTACAAGTTTCTACAGTAGCTGAGTGGGGAAAAAAAATCCAGCTTTATACCCACTCCATGCTATGAGTAACTAGGATAAATTACTTGTACCTTCACGTGCATGTCCTTCACATACTTCACAGTATGTGGATTTGTCTAATTTTAAAAAAACCAACCAAACAATCAATCAGCCTTAATGGTTCCTGGGAGATCTATGTATAAGACTGTTTCTTTATCTAACTTTGAGGCTGCCTGACTCCTGAGTGACTCTGAGAGCTGACAATTAAAAAAAGGCCAAACATGTAAATAACATATGGCCAGAAGACCAAAGTATGAACCATAAACCTACCAGAACCACACTAAAACAAAACAAAACAGGTGTCCAAGGCCTGGGAAAACAACCAGGTCTTTAATTATTTCCTTAAGTCCAGTTTCTAGTGACATAAGAGAGCCACACACATCTCTGGGGAGCAATCATTGCAGAGGGCAGGAATTGAAACAGGATAGACAGGCTTCCTGGGTTCTGCAAAATGATATTTCTTAAATTGATGTAGCATACTTACTCTGAATTATACTGGGACAGAAGAGACAACCAGTTCCTCATATAGCTAGGCCTTATATCAGTGGTGGTGAACCTTTTAGAGACCGAGTGCCCAAACTGCAACCCAAAACCCATTTATGTATCACCGGGTGCCGGGTGGGCATGGCCAGCTCAGATCGGCCGTGGGGGGGCCCGCGAAATCGCTCTGCAGGCATAGATCCATAGGGCAGGGGCCTTTTCCAGGCCTCCGAAGCCCGGATCGGGCCACTGAGGTGCCACAAAATCGTCCCGGGGCCATGGATCCGAGCTCCAGAGGCTTGGAAAAGGCCTCTGCCGCCCGGATCGGCCATTGGGGGGGGGTGCGAAATCGCTCTGCAGGCTTACTTGGACTCAAGCTGGCAGCTGCCTCCACCATCCAGCCTGGATCCGCCCAGCTCTTGCAGCTGCTCCAACTCACAGTGCAGAGAGAGCGAGAGCGCAGGCGCACGTGGAGAGGCGGAGGGGAGCAGCCTGGCCCCGCCTCCCTCTGGGGCGATGGTGCGCATGCCCACAGGGACGGCTCCGCGTGCTACCTGTGGCACGTGTGCCATAGATTCACCACCACGGCCTTAGACCATGAAAGCCTTTAAAGATGATAATCCATTTGAGACTGGATTATCTGGGTCCAGAAATGACTTTTTGAGGTGAGGGCACTGCAACCTCATTCAAGGCTAAGGGGCCTATTCCCTGATTGAAAGAAGCTGACATCACTAAGTGGACCCAACCACAGATCAATTGAGTGATTTTCATCATCCAGAAAGAACCTGTATCTAGCAAGCAGGCTGGTAAAGCTGACAAACTGGAGAACCCTTTTCTATCTTCCGTAGGAGTCACAGGATCAAACGTGCTCCCAATAACTGCACAAGACCTTGCCCCAGGCACCTCAACTGGACCTTTGCAATCAGAACCCAACTTTGAGAGTTCCTAACATGGTTACAATCCATAAACTGTGAGGAGAAGGATGGGGCAAGAATTTCCACCAATGGGGAGAGAGCTGGCTTACAGAGTTCCCTATGAGAGCCAAAGTATTATTGAAAGTAAACTAGCTTGGCAACTATTTCAATGATTCCTCGTCTGAGCCAAGTAATGTAAGTACATTGGCTTAGCTGCCAAACAGGGATGATGTCCTGGGAGCACAGAGATATCACTCTGATTCTGGAGCAGAGGAGATACCATATGTGAAGGTGCCACATGGCTCATTGACGGGACAAATACAGAAGCGGCAGGGTTGGACAACAATCTTCAAACATGTGAGACCACAACTGTACTCAGAGGAAAAAATGGTGGCATAGGAAGAAGGTGAAACAAGAGCAACATCAGAGCCAAATGCTTTTTTTTATGAAATAGTTCTCCCCTGTCAAAATGGTTCCCTTCCCGCTGTCAAATGAAAATGGAGCCTGGGACTAGATGCTCTTGAAGTATTGTTATGTTTAGATAAACGTCATTTTTTAAAGTGAAACATGCAGCCCAACCCATCTGTCATTGCAGATAGTCTGTGTCTTCATTGGGGATTAAAAATGTAACCCTTATCTGAAATGTAATTAGGGATGCTTTCAGTGAAAGAGGATGGAATTAAATGAATTGAGGTTGCTGAGATTACAAGAGGCATATTTCTTCAAGGCTGAGAAAAGTCTCAAAGCCTCAAACAGAGGAGAAATTAGAGGGAGGGCAGGGCAGGGAAGGGCAAGGCATAGCTCTTTCTAGCACCTGCCTGAAGATGACTGCAGATGCAAGTCTGCAAGCAGGCAAGGATATAGCCTCACATTAATGAATACTTCTGGGTTTCTCAGGCTCTGTAAAGAGCAGAAATAACAAAAAGCAAAAATAGCCCCTCCTGCAATCCAAATTATAATTCCCAGAGAGGGCTAACTACATTAGCCTTTCATGGCAGAAACAGACAGGTTTTGTGATTTATTCATTTTAAAAGATGTCATGGCACAAGTTTTTGATTCAACCGAGCAGCATGTACAGTACATGGTATGAACTGTATTTTATATACATGTGGAGGAAAGGCATGGCAGTTGTACAGATAGTTTGGCTACAAAATAGAACTCTTTTTCATTTTTAAAGATTGCTTTTCAGTCAAACCCATTGAGAATTGTGATGTTGTTATAATTTGAAGGAGAGTTTAATACAACCATTAACTGGTGACCAGTAAATAAACAACGAACAAAGATCCTGCTATATCCTAACTGTTGTGTCCTGGGCCTTGCTGAGCCATTCAGCAAGGCTCAGGGAACCTGCAGGACAACTGCAGAGACCCGGGCAGACCACGTGTTTGCCCGGGACCGGTTGTAGAGACCCGGGCAGACCACATGTCTGCCCGGGACCCAGACAGGCTGTCTCCAGCCTCGTGCGCATGCGCGAGGTGGGAGAATAGCCTGCATTCATTGATTGAGCCTCCCCTTGCAGGGGAAGTATAAAAGGGCATGCTGCCATTTTCTCCTTTGCTTCTGTTCAGTGCATGTACACAATAAAGAACATCTTTTGCACCAACTGCCTCGTCTTCATGTCTGCGTTGCGAACAGAACACTAACTAACTGCACAACTGTCTTATAGGTTTAGCTTTTTATATGATATGTTCATACACACACACACACACACACACACAGACAGACACTCTTTTTTTTCATTCTTACTCTGCAGTTTTAATTAAGGATACTGTATAATTTTATGCCTTCATCAAATAAAAAGATCATCAAAGTACATAAAGATACTCTTACTTATTAAAGAAACATAGCTATTAACAATTTAATATGCAGTTCATGCTTTAAAGGAATTTACGTTTGGCAGGCAGTTTTTCTTTCCTCTCGAAGCATGAATTTTGGATATCTTTAATTATTCACTCACTCCATTTTTGTTGAAGTCTCTTGAGTTTTCTTTGCCATGATTTGGAACTGGAGGGCTCATCTCGACGGCCCTTTTGTCTATAAAGGAGAAACATTGACTTTAGAAAGACTTTGAATTATAGATTTTGAGTTACTTAAGTTAACCAAAAAAAAAAACAAGAGACCCCCCCCCTGACTTATTTGTCCTTTCAATGAGGTTATATATAGCACACTTGCCACTATTAGTATAAAATAATTTGCAGATAATCATTTTCAATTTTATTCTGATTAATACAAGGGCAGTTTAACCATTCATCAATATCACAGTAATGTTTTAGAAACCCTAGGAGTTCTTCACTCCAGTCAATAATTCCAGGTCTTTTCTCTTTCTCTTTTTCTTTGAAGTAAGAAATAGTAAAGTGGCTTCTTTAACTAAGCCAGCAATTGGATCAAGATGCTTATATAATTGCCTTGTTGAGACAATTATGGAACAGAGTGCCTTTCTTATGCTAAGTTGCTCCAAGCATCAAGGAAAAGAAGAAATAACGGAGAACTAGCTCCAGAAATGTAAAGTGTCAAATAAATCAAAAGTGCTTCTTAAGTGTCTTAAATGTCACTTGGAGACTTCCTAAATCCTGACCAACATGGTGATTTTTTTTGGTAGTTATGGCATTCTTGAAAGAATAGGAGGGGAATATATGTTTGATCCATTGCTTAGAAAATTTAAATTCCACCTTAGATTGCAAATTACAGGTTGGATGTTGGGTTCTATTTAAACATCATCTGTTCATTGTGATTTAGGGTCTTTAGAGTAGGATTACCAGATCTGGCCTGCAAAGTCCAGGTGGCCACCAGATGGCAGCAAAGAAATACAAAAACCTCTTTTAACTCGTTGGTGCTACCGATATTTAGTGGTGGTCCAAATTTTTGCAGTCCAGATTTGGTACGTCTGCCTTAGAATAATCTAAAATAGTTGCTGTATAATTAGAACACTTATTTTCAGGATGACTTTGACAACTTCCCCAACATTTGAGAAATGGTGGCAGGTTGGAGCAGCATTCTAGGCACACGATAACTGGGTTAGTCTATATGAATTTTCCATGATGCCCCAAGCAAAAATAAATAACCATCTTTGATATTTGAGAGTATATGTCAGGAGTGCTTTTATAAAAATATTTACTACGGGGTGAGGCTAGTCTAAGGGTAGACAACCTTGGCTCTTTTATGACTCGTGGACTTCAACTCCCAGAATTCCTGAGCCAGCATGGCTCAGCTTGGAAACCTTTCCCTTTCCCCTCAGCATAGCTGGCTCAGGAATTCTGGGAGTTGAAGTCCACGAGTCATAAAAGAGCCAAGGTTGTCTACCCCTGGGCTAGTCTATCCACAAAATGCTTGTAATAGGGGATATCCTGAACCACACAAAAAAAAATACTTTTCCTTTCTTGCTTTCTTTTGTGCCTCAGGATGCTTTTTCTCATCCCCAGCTTAGTCTGTCATTTTTTTTTCAAGACTAGAAGTGAACTTCCAAACAAAGCATTGAGTTACAACCACCCACCATTTCTGTTTTCTATTGGGTCAGAAACATGAGGGTGAAGGTTCGTTCTCCAAGCTTATGGGTTGGTTTCTGAATGTTTTTTTACCAGGCTAGGTAACATCTTCAGTAGAGTTTAGGGGATGTCAGTGTCATGTTTGCAAATAAGCACAATATTAGATGATGGCATTTTGCTTTACAGCAGCGGTTCCCAACCTTTTCTATACCCCACATCCCTAGAACGCTTCTGATATATTCTCGCACCCCTTACAAAAGTTTGAAATAATGGCAACGAATTATGCATATACACTATAATTTTGAAAACCCAAGTTTTTGCACCCCCTGGAATATTGTCTCGCACCCCAGGTTGGGAAGCCCTGCTTTACAGCCTTAATGCCTACAGCATTTCTCATTGTCATGTGTCAGCCTTTTAAGGTAGATCAGACTAGGATGGCAGAGTTATGAATGCTAGTATTACTTGTTATAAGGTTATTATAAGTAACAGAATCTTGCAAATCGGAATGTGCTCTTTCTCCCCCCCACCCCCACCATTTATCTTCAGGAGAACATGGGAGGGTCATGTCTTGAGATGTTTTCTCAAATTACATTTCTGCCCTGGGCTCAGATTTCTTTTATCTGACAGTTGCCTTGATTGCGCCTCTTCCTCCTGTTTCTCAAGGTTATTCTTACTGCCCATTTCAGCCCATGAGTATCCAATTTTCCTGCCCAACAATGTCATATCGTCATAGGAAAGAAAAGCAAAGAACAATGAGTTTCAGGGGTTTTGTACTGGAATGGCAGGGGATGATGGGCAAGGGCTGTTAGCAGTGGGGTTGCACTCAGAGATCATTCATCAATACCAGATGTTGGGTCATCCCTAACTTAAGGGAGTATATACTACAATATGTTTCTTTAGTCTTTGCATGATAGTAGTGCCAATGTCATTCAGTGCCACTGGGTACAGTGGTAATGTCAATCCAGATTAGGATATTCTGGAAGGATCAGATTCTTTAAAACAGAGGGTTTTTTTTAAGAGAAAATGGTCAGAGAGATGGTACGGAATTTCCATGGACAAGATTAAAATTAAGGAAAGAACACTGAGCACTATTGTCCCTCTAAGAATAGGCATTCATTCCCTTCACGGAATATTAATGTGAACTCCTTATCATATGTTTATTAGATTTTATTACTTATATATTCCAAATCTCTATAAGATCTTTCTAATAAGAATTTCTCTAATGCCAACTTCTCTGGTGATTAATTTCCTGGCTATGTTCACATAGGAGTTCAGAGGTAAGGCAGAGGATGAAATGAAACATATATTAAGAACTGGCTTGATTTGGGAGAACTAGGAATTTTATAGTCAGCAGTGCTTTCAAACAATGAATAACCTCTAAGATTGATAAAAAAAATTGTGAAAATTGCATTATTTGTGAAAAAAACCCCACATTATTATAAAAATTGGTTTTCATATCTGCTTTATTAACAGTGTTCAGAAAGATGAAAATATACAGAAAATTAAATACAAATCTCTATTAGGATTCAGTTCTGCCTGGCTTCATCTTTATTCATCTGGCATTGCTTTGTTTTATTGAAATAATTTTCTTTTCAGCCACTCTCTCCAAAGTCAAAGCAAGTTCACATGAGCAGAAAACTTCCATTAAAATATTGTTTTCTAGAAAGATTCTCAACTCTCTCCATGTTCAGAATGAGAGATAGTTCTAAATTTTCTTTGGATCTATAATTGGAGTTCTTGATCATACATTCTGCAATCATAGGTGCCTTCCAAAGATGCATTCACAACTACTCGGTTTTAGAAAATTGCTTGAATGAACCGTTCCAATATCTTTGCATGGGCTCCTCTTCTGGTTCTGCAATGCAATAACACAGTGATGGGTTTTGCTTGTGTCCCATCTTTTGGATGGGGCTTATAAAAGAAAAAAAACAAACCCTGTATCAAGTAAATGCAGAGTGCTGAGTACAACTTGAAGGGAAAATGAAGTGGAATTTTAGTGCACATTTAGTATTTGGCTTATTGAGCCGAGAAAAGCCATATTAAAAATGATGGATTGGATCTAAACTTAATCATGCTAGAAGCAAAATTTGTGAAATGAATGGTTTGTAAGTTAATCATGACTCCCTTGTTCCATCAATTTTAATGTGTTTATTCTATGCATGACTAGGACTAGATGCAATTATTACCTTTAGCATAGGTTTTTCTTTGCTAAATAGTCAATGCAATGTTACAAATATTGTAATGGATTAGATCCAGATTTCGGGCTTATCTGCCCTGCCTGTCGTCCCACCATCAGAACGAGCCAGCTACTCTTTCTGGGTGGCAGGAATGGGCAATATCACCCAGTGCTCCCTCCCCCGCCATTAAATGACCTCTTTTCTTATTTTCTGCTACCTTCAACTCAGCTCTTAATTTTGCCTGCAGCGTATTATTTTTTTAAAACCAACTTCTGAAATTTGATTGGCGACTTTGCAGGGGTAGTAGGAATGCCTCCTCAACTGAATCAATGCTTGCCATGTTGTGCAATGACTTTTAGAGTTACCTTTAGCAATACACCTGCAATAACACATCAGCTAAAATACAAACGGTTGGTGATTTAAAACGCAGCATAACCTTTTTTAAAAAATATACTATTGTTCTTTCCCTGAGCTACCTATTTTCTACTGAGTTTTTAAAATAACTCTGGCTGCGCATTGTTTCATCACTCATCCAGTCCCTTGGAAGAAAGGTGAATTGTGACATGTTTAAAAGTATACTCCTAGACCAGGGGTAGGCAACCTTGGCTCTTTTCTGACTCGTGGACTTCAACTCCCAGAATTCCTGAGCACTCAGGAATTCTGGGAGTTGAAGTTCACGACTCAGAAAAGAGCCAAGGTTGCCTACCCCTGTCCTAGACATATTAAAAAATAACTGGAAAAGTACATCGCTTAAAAAAGAAAAATAGGAATTAAAAAAACAACAATGTTTTTCTTGAGTATCCAACCAGCAAGGCTGAACATATATTACAACAACAATATCCTTAACAATTGTTCTAGGACAGGGCTTTTCAACCTTTTCACCGATTGTACCACTTTTGGGATAAGGCGATATTCGAGTACCACCAGTCGCCTAACAAGGCGTCAAAAACTTGATGCCCCCCCCGCAAAAAAGGAAAAAGTGGTAAAGTACAAGTAGTCCTCGACTTACAACAGTTCACTTAGTGACTGTTCGAAGTTACAACGGCACTGAAAAAAGTGACTTATGACCATTTTTCACACTTATGACCGTCGCAGCATCCCCAGGGTCACGTGATTTACATTCGGATGCTTGGCAACTGATTCATATTTATGACGGTCGCAGTGTCTCAGGGTCACGTGATTCCCTTTTGCGACCTTTTGACAAGCAAAGTCAATGGGGAAACCAGATTCACAACTGTGTTACTAATTTAACAACTGCAGTGATTCATTTAACAAATGTAGCAAGAAAAGTCGTAAAATGGGACAAAATTCGTTTAACAAATTTCTCACTTAGCAACATAAATTTTGGGCTCAATTGTGGTCGCAGGTTGAGGACTACCTGAACACCCACTTACCACACTTTTAATGGGAAACTTGTGCCTGTTTCTCTGACATTAATCTTTGCACTGTTCTGTCCCCTTCTCTCCCTCTGTTTGTCTCAAAGAAGCCTCTCCTCTTCTCCGTCTCTCTTTCTCCGTCCCCTTCTCTTTCTCCGTTGTCTTTTTTTCTCTCCCTTTCCCACCAAACCCTCCTCATTTTATATCCTCTCCTCTCCCCTCCCCTCCTCTTTTTCTCTTCAGTGGAGCTCCAGCTGACTCCTCTCCCCAAGGCTGCACACTGCTCCCGGAAGCGCGAATCAACTGGAGCCGCGCGCTGATCTTGGGAGCTCAGCAGAGCCCCAGCAACACTGCAGCTCCAGCTGACTCTCCCACAGGCCTGTGCGATGCTGCCGTCGCTTCAACTCATCCCCCGCTACACTTTGACACTTCCTTTTTAACACTCTTTTTTTAAACCGCGCTTTTCAACCCGTCGTACAGGTACCTTCTTCCAGGTGCTGAAGTACCACCAGGGTTACCCGTACCACGGGTTGAAAAGCCCTGTTCTAGGAGATATTAGAAAGCAAGAATAAGAAAGGAAATTTTATTTTAAAGTTTTAGTGGTTCCTTTCGTCCTGCCTCTTTATTTTTTATTGTTTGATTATTGTTAAGATGATGATGTGGCAGATGATAGATGGACTGACAGACAATGAATTATGATTGATGAAGACGAATAGAGGAAGAGGAATAAAATAATTGTTCACAATAGTCTACAAGATCTGCATCTGTTTGCTAACATTTTTCTCATTATTAAAGCTAAACGGTCTCATGCACAAAAATGGAAATTTATATTTATTGCAGAGCAGTTTTTCTTTCTCTCATCACCCTCTTTTTTGGCGAAGAAAGAAAGAGCAAATTAACTCTGTGCATGTTAGTAGGGGGCTTGCCAGATCCCACTTTCACTTCCCATTGAAAACTCATTAAATTTGTCGCTAGTCAGCTAATCCAAAACAAAACACCTGTTTGCCAGATACATACAACTGGACTGTCTCCATATCATTTGTTCCATTTGCAAAACACATACCATGTTTAGAAACCATGTTTAGGAACAACCAAAACGATTGTTTTCTATATATCCAGGAAGAATAACGCAGTAACCAGATGTAAAATCCAAAACATTTGCAATTAAATTCTACCATGTGATACCTAAATGGGCTTTGGACTTACATTAATTAAGTGGCAGGTGCAAGATCATAAAGAAGATTGGACAAATCATTGAAACATTCTTTTTTTTATTATTTTTTTTTAAAAAATTTTATTTATAATACAATTAAAAAAAAACATTGGACATGACGTAACATTCCAGTTTGAACATTTCTAACAAATTATTTCTCCTCTTAAATTCAATTCTTTATCTCTATAAATATATACATACTTTTTTTACAATACTAAATACATTTTCTCTATTTGCTAACCTACAAATATATATATTTCCATCTTATCACTAATCTATAACCCCAACAGTTCTCCTCGATTCCCACCAATGATACAGTTTATCCCAGATTTCAAAATATTCTGATTCGCTTTTATCTTTCAATTCCATCGTAAGCCTGTCCATTTTGGCACAAAATAGTATTTTATACAGTATCTCTTCATCTGTGGGAGTTTCTTTGTTCTTCCATTTTTGTGCAAAAGCCAGTCTAGCAGCAGTCAAAATGTGCAACATCAAATAGATTATTCCCTTGTTGTATTTATCTGTGGTTATTCCCAATAAAAAAAGTTCAGGTTTTAGCTCTATCTCTAACATTAATATTTCTTTCAACCATTTTCTTATCCTATACATTCTTGATGGTATTAGAAGGACCTCCGATCAGCTTCTGACTTGTAAATATGCAGATAAAATCCTTCAAGTCTGTTCTGGAATTCTCAAGTCATATTGAAATGTTACAAGACCCAAGGTAAATCCAAGCAGAAGTCCTGCTGCAGGCAACAACTGCAGTACTTTTGCTTGCAGCTCCTGTGATTCTCCTGATCAGAATCTCCTCTTAAACAGCCCAGCTTTCTGCATGTGAACTGCAATAGATTTTTAAAAAACTGGAAATGTAAATTGCAGCCAGACTGTGATTCTTTTGTTTGTTCTACTGTAAGTTCTGATTGGAACATGAAATTCAAATCCACTACCCCTCCCCCATGTCTTTGTAGCAGAATTTTCTTATGTGTTTATTCCAAAAATCCTGGACAGAGAATGAGCTCAGGAGTAATCTGTCAGTTCGTACTCTGTCCCAAACTCTGCTAAAAGGTTGTTTTGGGAATAAAAGGAGGAATGATAGAAAGATTTTTTTGTATTGATTCACTGTCACTCTGAAACATGTATGGGAAATTGATTTTTTTTTAATAAATAAACCAACTCTGGATTTCCCAAATAGGCACATAAAAATAGAAATATACAGATTTAAATAAGCATTTTCCAGATATCATCAAATTGTATTTAAAAATAGGCAGAAAAATGCATACATTATAGGCAAGTCACCAGGAGTCAAAAACTGACTTGACAATACGCACACATAAATCCACAATTTATCTGTCATATACTTTTGGCCTCCTTAGTTTTAGAACCAGGCCCACCATTAGGCAAGGGCTGACTGATTCTGCCTCAGGTGATTGATTTTGATATAGTCATAAATGGTCACAAAAGTCTGTGTTCCATGTTTCAGTTTTGAAATCCCATTACACACTAATGAACTATTAGGATCTCTATGTTTTTTTTTTAAAAAAACAACAACCTTAGGCATCGAAATGTTTTGGCATAACTATCTACAGCTAAACTACTGTATATAATTCTACAAACATCTTTAAAAAAGAAAGCCATGAAAGTTATGTTCAGTAAATAGCATCTTCAGGGGTCAAATATCATTCCAGGTGCCTTTTTATTGGGAAGAGTGAGGAGAAGAGTGTTTCAGTCATCTACTTTGGTGGAAAATGAACACTTCTGTTGCCTAAAATTGGAACTCTCCAGCTTTCAAGATCCTGTTAAATCTCTGATGGTCCCATATTGACAACAAAGCTTTCCATCCAATATATCATATATCATATTTCCATTAACATTCATCCATCAGCTTTTGAGGAACCTCATCAGATTTAGCAATTGCATCATCTCTACTCTCTAGTAAGAAATCTCAGAAATTTATTCCATAGCCAAGAATCCTGGCAACATATTCCAGTTATATTAAAATACAGAACACCTAAAACCATGCTGTTTTTCAATTTATTCCCAAATAAATGACAATTTATTCTTGTCATTTGAACTTGACAAGAAGGCTTTGTAAGTGCCTCAGATTTATTTAAAGAAGGGAAAAAGCTAGGCATATGGGTGGCAGCATGCTTTGCTCTAAAAACTCACATTTTCAAAGGATTTCAGCTTAGGGAAGATGAAATAAAAGTGGCTGGCAGGGAAGGAAAACTTCTGATTATAAGCAACCACTTTACTTCCCTACGTTGCCATTTGTCAGACATATATGCAAATGATTGGACAACAAGGATTAGTTCTGGGGGGGGGGAGAAATTAAATACCATCCTAACAGTTATCTCCTGAATCATTTCCAGAAGACTAAGAACCACCTGTGCTCTTCTGGGTAATTCAAGAATTTAAGGAGCTCTCAGGAACCCATTCATCATTTAAGTTCCTGCAGTATAATAAACCAGAATATAACGACCATTTGTAGAATCATCCTGAGGCAAGGGAAAGTAAGTGCTGTCAGCTTCATGCCCAACAAAGAACATTAACAACAGGAAGTTCACCCTTTAAGAGTGCTGTTACAGACAGAAAGAAAAGCTAAGGAATAACGGAAACCTGTAAGAGTGAAAAGTCATAGATAGTTCAAGATTTATTCAGAAGTAAATCCCATTATATTCAATGAGTTTTACTACATATTTTCTATTTATTTTTTATATCTTTGAGTCAGTGTTGAGTCTTGGCAACTGCCTAGACCAGGGGTCTTCAAACTTGGCCCTTTTATGACTTGTGGACTTCATGCTGGCTGAGGAATTCTGGGAGTTGAAGTCCACAAGTCATAAAAGGGCCAAGTTTGAAGACCCCTGGCCTAGACCGCCATTCCCTGCACTTGCTATTCCCTGGCAAGATTTCAGAAGTGGTTTGCCATTGCCTGTTTCCTAGGGCTGTGAGGAAGAGACTGGTCTAAGGCTAGCTACCTGGCTTTGTACCCAAGGCAGACTAGAACTTATATAGTCTCCCCATTGCTAGCCTGGTGCCTTAACCACTACATCAAACTGTCTCTCTACATGATGCTCAGTATTCATTTTATTCAGAGCAGAGCTTAGATACAGGCAGTCCTTGGGTTACAGTCACAACAGAGCCAGGAATTTTGGTCGTAAGCTGTTGCGGTTATAAAATCAAGACATCATGTAATCAGACTCATTTTTTACAATTGTTTTTTTACAGCGGTCGTAAAGGGAGTCACTGAGATTGTTAAGTGAATCATGTGATTAAGCAAACCACATGGTTGTTAAGTGAATCCAGCACATCTAATAGCAAATCTAATGGCAAAGCGGCAAATGTTGCAAACTGATATCACAAGACCCTGGAAGATGACAACCACAAAATATAGGATTTTGTGTATTCTTGAAACTTCTAAGCTTTTAATTATAAGATGCCTTGTTAAAAAAAATTACTGGTGAAATTTGGAGTTATCACTTTGAAAATACATTTTTTTAAAAAAATATGTAATAGACACTTGGCAAAATGTAAAAGAATAATTATCTCATATACCTAACCAGTCTTTTGTCTTGAGCTCAACAGCAGACTCTTTAGTCTACATGGAGGAACCATGAGTTGGGCACTAAATGGGAAGTTGAGCAAACTTCCCTAGTGAAGGCCATGACAAGCCACTTCTATCGACAAGAAAGCCTCAGCAACATATCCATGAAATCACTAAGAGCTAAATTCAACTCAACATCTTTCTTTTCCAAACCATGTATTTCTAGCCATAGTTCCCTATTTGGCTAGTGTGTTTTTTTTTCTTTTTCAGACAAGCCTACAATTCAGCCTGAAAAGAAAGCTAGAAATGGGAAGTCTCGGTGCTACCCTGCTGTTTCCTTGCAGCTATATTTATGTGGCACCTGGAAGTGGTTACTTGTTAATCTGGTTTACTGCATTGTTTTGGATAACCAGGTGTAAGTGGTCTTTATTTGGAGCAATTAAAATTCTAGCATTTCCCTCTCTTGACATGCAATTACTGGAGCTCTGCTGTTTCCACTAATTGCTCTTGCCGAGGACATTGGTGAGAAGCCAATGATTTTGATGGGTAACGGATTATCATTTTTATCCTGCTACCTGCAGAAAAAAAAAATCATTTGCAAAATCCCTTGTGTAATTAGCAGGGCTCATGATTAATTGTCCTGCAAAATTAGCTTCACAGTTGCTTTTATTTTACTGCCTCAAATATTAATTAACGTTAACTCCTTTCCTTCATTTTCAGCTTTTGAATATTCAGCGTGGCTTTGAAAAATTAGGGGCTGAGCTGCGTTAGTATGTTGGGGCTTTGATTTTAGAGCAACTATTCTGATTTAGAAGATCGCACTTAGGTCATAAATACATTTTATAACGGTACAAACAAAGCATCAAAGCATCATCACCGGAAGACATTCGTGCAGCAACCACGAGTGAATTGCCCCAGTAATGATTCATTCCCCATATGCTTTGGGGGAAAGATCAGCAAATATGCAAACTGCTTCATTGTGTGGGGCAAAACAATTCCTAGTTGACTGATGATCAATCTATACGTTTCCTAATCGGTTACTCTTAGGTTACTGGGCAAGGAAGGCTGCATTTGTATTTTTCCATTAGAACTTCATGCACATTCAGAGCCTGGCTGGTGCCAGCTCTTTATATTCTGTGACCTATAGACTGTTAAGTTTGATGACACAAACTAAAAAAAAAATGCCAATTGTCTGTACTTTAATGCCATCTGCCATAGCGCTCTCTTCACTAGCACTTTGCCAAACAGGAGGATGTGAGGTTCCCCCCACCAAATTACCTGTGCGTTTTGGGGGGGGGAAGAATAGTCTTAAGTTCTTTTAAAAGAACAGAAGAGCTGTTGAAAATGAACAGATGGGCCAAAGGTGCAGGCGGCGGCAGACGTGGATGCTGAAAAGCATCAGTGCTTTTCAAGATTATCAGCTTCTTGGAAGGGGCTGCTTTTAACCCATTGGACACCTACAAAGAGCTACTCTGTTGAGTTAGCTGTTCCAGCTTTGTTCTTCCTTTTTTCAGCCGGAGTTACTCCTTCAAACCCATGCTTGTAATATGCTAAGAGAAAGGAGGACTTGCTATTATTCTGAGGTTAGAAAGTCATATGAAGCTTACTTGGGGTCCACTGACAAAAAGCTTTCATTGTGTTGCAGTGTGCATTTGCAAACTCTGCAACATCTGAAGGAATTGCTGAGGTCCAGCTAACTAACGTTTTGTTTTTTTCAGTAGCCTCATATCCATGAGAAGCTTTTACGTAGTGTATGAGGGTTGTAGATTTTTGCCTTGTTTTCCAGAAATTGATATACTGAGATAAGACAACTGATTGTAGAATTACTGTATGGCTATTGTGATTAGTACTCCTTTACAGCCTTATTCCTTTTAATGATGCTATCAATAAATCTCATGGCAGTGAAGTTCCTAAACAGTCGTGTTCTGTGTAGATAATCTGGAGTTATAGATAATATTTCATAATCTGGGATTCCTAATGTGATGCCCATCAGTGGGACTTTCAATAATACTCAACAGATTCATATGCACTGTGTCTTTCAAAAAAAAGTAGGTAGTTTAATTGCATTGTTATATGGACATTTATTGTGAGGTTATGAAGGATTACAAGAAGGGAAGGGATTCTACCACATGCTACTTTTGGCATTTTTTCCTCTCCTTGGTGCCCTTGACTCTCCCCACTGTGGACACCATTGACAAAAAGACACATGGTCAAGAATGTTTGATGGTGAATGTAGATTGAATACAATGATGACCATACAAAAGAAGAACATTGAGGAAGCTTGGTCACATAAAGAAAATAAATGAGGATCAAATTTAAAATATGAAAAATATGAAAAAAGAGTGAGAGGGAAGGGAAGACTAAGAAAGTTGTGTTGTATCAAATCGACGAGAATTTCAAAAAAAGGGAACTGAGAAGTTTAAAGAACAAATGAAGTATATGCATATAGGGCAGGATCTCACAGGATAAGCAGAGACAATAGGAGACAGGTGATCTTGCAAATAATAATAAGGCCCGTGAAAGGTTTATAGGTGATAACTAGTGCAGCTAGGATCCATTTAAAGTAATCCATCTTAGTGCCAGACAGACCACTAGGATTTAATGTAACAGAATGCAAAAGGTATATTGATACAATTTCAGATTTTACAGAGCAACTAACCTTGATGAAACTACCACTTTTCAAGTGTTGGTGCAGTATCAAAGAAGAATATCCACAATTATCTGAAAAGGCTGTCAAAATACTTTTCTCTTTCCCAAGTACAGTTCATATCTGTGTGAAGCAGGATTTTCTCCATTTAGGTCAAGGAAAACAACATAGATTGCATATGGAACCAGATAATGGGAATCCAACTGTCTTTTATTAAGCTGGATATTGAAAATATTTGCAAAATTTTAAAATAATGTCAGTCTTCTCATTATTTTTATTTGTTAAAAATATAGGGTTTTTTCATGAGAAATATTTTATGTGAATATCTAACATTGTTATTTTTACACAATTTAATAAATATTCCGCAAATGCATCAATTTTAATTTTTAATATGGTAAATATCAAATATCACCCATACAAACAAAAGCTCTTTGGAGGTTCTCCATAATCTGTAAAAGTGGGAAGTAGTCCTGAGAGCAAAAGCTTAAGAAACACTAACATATGCTAATGTTTTAAGACTATCTGATCAAGACTACCCATGAAAAACCTAAGACCCAGGCGTAGAATGGGCATCTAAACATTAGGGTTACAACTTCCTCTGGTGTTTTTTTAGCTGGAGCATTGTTTCCTTCAACTAGGTTCATTTCCACTTCTGATTCTTCCTGCTTACTAAGATGCTAACAGATACTCCCTTGTTCCTGTTTTCAAAGCCTTGTTAAAATGTAAGAAACAGACAAAACAGAACAAAACAATGTTTATCGCTGATCCACTTTAATTTGTTGATTTTTTTTCCAGCTGACTCTCAAATTCAGAATTTCTGATGATGCAGTTGGTTCTGAAAATGGCTTTGCAGCCATCGGCCCATACCTACATATTTATAGCTATATGCAACTCAACCCTATTAAGCCACAATGAGATGTCCTTTTACAGTTTACTGTGTTGAGGTGGACTTACTCCTAAGTGTTTGCAGCCAGCATCCCATCCTTGAGAGCTTTCTTTCTACCCAATGCTTATTAAAAGAGTCTAGTCCTATTAACTCTTCCCAGTGCTGAAGTACTACTTCCCATCCTTGAGTCAGCATAAAACTGTAATGACATACAATTTGTGGTCCCCACTGGCACTCCCTGTCCTGTCTCCACTCAGGATAATTGTATGCATCTTGAAGTTGCCCTTGGGTAGTATTGGAGTAAATAGAAATGTACTACTAAACTACTATTACTATAGTTAGCTATTATTAAAATGAAACATCTTTCCTCAGTTGCATCTAACCAGAGCACATATGTACCCCAGCATCATTTTTTCTTCTTCTATGTCTCTGATATTGTCTTCATCTTAATACTAATCCATAAATGAGACAGGCTTTGGCCAATCTTGGCTTATACTGATGTTTCATTTTAATAGTAGCTAACTTGAACCTGATATAGTCTGCATCCTGTTGGAATATAGAGGGTAAGGGCAGTGGTGGGATTCAAATATGTGAACAACCGGTTCTCTGTGTGGATGCCGCTTCCGGAAGTCCATTCTGGGCCTGGGCAACAAAAAATTAGCTACCGATTCTGCTGAACTGGTGCGAACTGGCTGAATCCCACCACTGGGTAAGGGAGTATAACAAAAGAGGTGCAGACTAATTTTAAGAATATACTAATGTGGATCACTGGGGTGCAGAAGTAATAAACAGTTTCACTGCACATTGCTTAACAATAAAGTGATAATTGCTTCTTGGTTTTCAGTTTTATGCACAGCACAAAATAATAACAGGTTTGGTTAGCAGTGTTTTCATCCTCTGTGAGATGCTCTGCTGCTTGGCTGAAGGCATTTTATGAAGCTGGTCTTGGATCATAAGGAAGAATTCTTGTTGGTAAAGTAATTTTATAGCAGCCTTATTGTGCTGCTGCTTCAGGTTTGTTCAGTCTGTTTATCTGGGAATTCAGTGAAGTTTATTGATGCCTTCCCCTCACTAGGCTCTGTTTTATTCATCTGCTTCTTCTAAGCGATCCAACCCATTAAGTTTAATCTCAGCACTTTTGAAATGTGTGACTTTTTGACTTGACCAATAAACTAGTGTGCACTTTTGAAATGTCTGGCTTTTTGACTCGACCAACAAACTAGTGTGCCATCCTGAGTTTTTGAAAATTTAACAAAGGCCTTAAATTTTGGCCTAGATTGATTTGATTTCTCTTGCACTAAACTCTAAATCTCAACAATATGGTATAAGACAGGGGTCCCCAACCCCCAGTCTGTGGACCAGTACCGGGCCGCGGCATGCCAGCAACCGGTCAGCATAAACAAGCAAAGCCCCATCCGTGGTGTAATGTACTCAGTTATTATGGGTAGCAGGTGCAAGCTGGCCATGTGGCCACTGAGAGACAGAATGTCTGGGGCCCGGGCAGGGTTGTTATTTTAGCGCGGGAGAAAGCCTTGCAGTCATTGGTTGGTGTTAACCAAAGCTCCGTGTATAAGAAGGAGGGAGCTAGTTTCGTTTTCTGTTCTGTTTTGCAATTGTATGTACAATAAAAGACTTGTCATTGTTCAATACACCTCGTCAATGTCTACCCACCAACGAACAAAACACGTGGGATGCAGGCAGCACACAAAACCATGTACTCTCTGGTCTGTGGAAAAGCCTTTCTCCACGGAACCGGTCCCTGCTGCCCAAAAGGTTGGGGACCTCTGGTATATGATGAACCCTACTGCAGTACTCTTGGACCTAGATCTGTTTTTTCAGGTTTGGGGCTGATTATTATCAGGGCACACTTGAACATGATTCTATCCACTGAATCACAATCCATGCTATTTTCAGATAGCCTGACTACCTTGCCCCACTTGCATCTAGCGACAGTACAAATACGACTTGGCATCTTCTTTTTTCCACAGTGCATCCATGACGTTGCATTCATCTCATAGTTTGGGAGGAATTAGGGGAGGGGTTTGATCATTCTTCCTGTACAACCAGCCAATTTTACCCCTTCATTCAGGGAAGAAATGTGTGAGGAAGAGCCTTTTTATTTGGCTTCTCTCTTCCCGATCTTCAGGTAACAGTAGCAAGGATGCTTCTCAGTGACATAAAGCAGTCACAGAAGGTAAGAAGAGCTAGAAGATTTCAATGAATTGTGAGATGGATTTCCATGATGTTTGTTCTGCAATACTTAGCTGTTGTTGAACATTCCTGTTCATGGTGGCTGGCTATCTAGTCACTATCTAGTGGCTGGCTATCTAGTCCTCTTGAGCAGAGAATCTCAGTGTGCCTTTTTACAGAGAGGTCAAGAAAATAAAATAGGATTCCCCCCTCCTTTCCAGCTATTCTTCTTCTCCCCGGAACCTGTATCACCTTGATGGTGGATTATTGCACAACATGCACTTTAGCTGATGTGTATATACTGCACGAAGCATAAATTAATACAAATCAAAATTGATTCTAATAAAAATGTTGACATTATGTTTACCAGAGTATTAAAACACTGTTGGCTACTTAATAGCAATCTCAAGTCAGAGGAGAAAACAATGCTGTGAGGTTATGATGTCTAGGATTCGAGATCTGGAATTATTTTGTACATAATGTATTTCATCAGTGATACTATTTATTTCTGAAATAAGGGTGTGTGGTTTTTTTTTTTAATCTGAATGTGTATCTACACTTGTATGAAAAACATGTACATAAACATATCCATATCCATATATGTTCTTCGCGTTTTAGTTTGCCAAAGCAAATAGAAATCAATAAAAGTAGCCAAGGTGCTGAGGTTGTTTCAAGTATATGAAGAAATAATTAATTTACATCTTATATCTGTCATTGTTACATTGTTACTGGTTAAAAGCAAGGTCTGTTTGCTGCCAATTCCAGAGTGGAACCACTAGCATTGATGGAGTTCATTGGGGATGAAACAAACTTCACTGAAATGTTTGTTGCATTACATCAATATTTTCTGCAGAAGTTATTGGGAAAACAGTTCAATAATCTGATAACAACTGTAAAAATTCTCTTAAATGGAATTGTTGTTCAGTCATCCATTTGACAATCACTAGGATTGTCAACAGCTGTTTCTGTGAGTTCTTGCAAGTTCATGCTTGTAGCATCAGGAATACTGCCTAACCACCCAGACATCTCTCAGTTCCCTTTTAATTTTTAATTTAAATTTATTAATTATGAATTTAAATTTAAATTTTCCAAGCATCAAGAAAATTCTAATGACTCTTCCCTTTACATTAAGCAACCAAAGCACCTAAGCTTCAACTCTGTTCTTAGTGCTTCCAGTGAGCAATTTGGTTTCACTTCATCATATATTGAATTATTTGCTCTTACAGCCCAAGGGCTTGCAACAATTTTCTCCCGCACTACAGTTGAAAGGCATCCATTTTTCTTTCTACAGCCTTTTGGATGATCCAGCTTTTACAATCAGATGCTACAACTGGGAAAACATTGCTTTGACAGTACTTATCTTTGTTGTCAATGTTGGTATCTCTATATTTTAATATTTTGCCTAGATCTGTCATTGTCTTTCTCCCATACAGCATACATTTCTTTATTTCATGGCTATATTCACCATCCCTATGAATGTTTGACCTAGGATGATAAAAATTACTAACATTATGGTTTCTTTCCTACTTACTTTCCTTGAGTACAATTTGTTTGCTGACATAATCATCTATCTATCTATCTATCTATCTATCTATCTATCTATCTATCTATCTATCTATCTATCTATCTATCTATCTATCTATCTATCTATCTATCTATCTATCTATCTATCTATCTATCTATCTATCTATCTATCATCTCATAGTTTTAATGCTCTCAATTTTTAACCTTCAATAAAAGGTTTTTTAAATTTTTCTTACTTCTAGCTATCTGAGTGGTTTTCTATCAGCATGTCTGATGGTTCAACCGTTATATAGAGTTATAATACATTCCGTTGTTTCTTTCAAAGATATTTTTAGAAGGCCAATGTCCTGATTAAAGAAATATATGGGGTAGATTAGTTCTATCCTTAATTCCAGGCTCCAACATTGTGCAAATATATAGACTTACATTCGCTTTCACATGGTAGGAATTAACTAATTTCAGCCCTCTATTTATAAAAGATACAATAATGTGAGCAGAAATGAAAGGCCTATTTAATATTCATATCTCGGAGATGTATATCCCATGATCATTTGCTGCTATTAGCAGCTTTCCTTGGAAAGGATAGAAATTCTATAGAAGAGAGATACAGAATTGGTATGGGGTGGGGTGGGGGAGGGAAATTATTTCTATAGTTCTATCTGAAGCATATAAAAAACAAAACAAATGTCATTCAATCCATTTCTGAAATAATATATTTAGCCCTAGGAAGTTTGAAGGGAACAGGAGTCACACTAAAGAAGCAGGCATTTAAAGCTCTAGCCATTCTTTGTCATTTCATGGAGCATGTGCTACAAGGTATTTTTCAAGATCTGTGCCAGTATCAAGATACACGAACAGGAGGAAGACCATATTACAGTGGGTGGGGCATGAAGAAAAGTGGGGAAGTGACCTTCTGACCATCTTGAGGGACGCTAATTCCAATGGTTACATTTGCCTCTTCTCAAAGCATTAAGAATAGTCTTGCCCAAAGAGCACCCAGCTGACCAAGGGTAATCTTGAAAAGCTAGGTAGAATTAGGTGGACTCAATAAGAGTGAGAGTCTACCAGCGAATTACTGCAGTTGTAGACTATCTGGAGAGTAAAAGGACATCCTCGAAGAAGACAATGGTGATGATTCTACAACTGTTGTTTAGAAAGCAGCATGGATACATTCATACTATCACTTTGGGGTCCTGAGAGATTTTCCTTTCTCTTGCTCAGTCGGGGGAGGACTGGTTCCACCAAGGAAAAGGATTACAAAGATGATTTAAAAGAAAGGTAGCAATATGTTGGAAGGATATGAAAACACATCTATACCCACACTTGATTTTGTAGTAGACTGCAACAAACAAAAGGGGAAATTAGCATTAATTTGCTGAGTCCCACATTTAAATGATAGGGTAAAGATTGAGGATTAAGTACCAATGCATAATTTAGAAGGTCATTCTTAGGGAAAGAACAGTTCATTTAACTTATCCATTCCGAGTAGAATTGTTCACTTCTTGTGAAGCCCTTTCATTTCATCAATTTTTCCTGATCTCATTCTGAGTTAGATCTGTCCCATCCCACCCTGTTCAGCACTAGAGTTACTTAGATAGTGAGATGGACGGTGTATAAATTTGATAAATAAATAGTAAATTAGAGGCTTTTCTGCAGAATGAAAAGTTTGGTGATATCTGGTGTGTCCTGTGAGATTACTTCAAGTAATGGGGTGTCTTTGAGATTCAAACTGGTTTAGCTGACAATTAATAGTATGTAGATATGACCCTTGGGCGACTGCTGTTAAGAGCCATTGAACACTAATCAATGTGAAATGAAATATGCATGTCCCCTTCCATCTCCTCATAATTGCCTTGTGGCCATATTGAGGACTGGTATGAGTGTTTGATTGAAATGAACCCAAGCACTTTTATGTGTAAATCTTCTTTCTTCTTGTCCTCTCCTGCAATGAGTGCTGTTGTTCTCTCTATCCCTTTTGCTCTTCCCTCTTTCATTTGCATCAAGCTCTTCATCGGGATGTCTCTTCAGTTCCACCCCCATTCTCCTTCCTCTCTTTTTCTATCACTTGCCTTTTCAGCTCCACTCTTCTCTCTTCTTTTAACATGACCTTTGAGTGACTTTTAAAGCTTCCACTGTTGTTGTCAATTCCATTTCATCCAATTTGGGGGGCTTCTAGACAAGACAGCAGGATTCCCAGAAATGTTAGTTGTTATGAGTACAATTGTCAGAGCATATTGTCAGTTTCAGCCATGTTCATCAATGCTGAAAGTCTTCTTTAGAACCTCCACAAGGAAAGGAAGTTCTAAAGAAACACAGAGATCTCCCTCTCCCCAACTGTCAGGCCCAAAACCCAAGAGTGACACGTGGAGTTACTTCTGAGTGACTATTTTATTGTTGTTTGCTCACAGGCAGAAATCTTGCCAAACCAAAGCAAATATCTGCATGTTGTTGTGGGAAAATAGGAAGCCGAAGGAGTATTAGATATGTTTCCCATCTTGAGTTATTTATAAAAATAATAAAGGGGGATAAAGAAAAATCTACCCCCCCCCTTTCCACTATAGATATATTCTGTGAGCTGCTAGGGAGGGGCTATCTTTGCTCTCTTCCTGCCTACCAGACATTCCAAGCTCTGCTGCCTCTTTGCCCTCTGGGTAGCAGCCCCTCCCTCCTGGTGCTCTATACTACATTCCATCACACTGGGTCTTGATTTCTTGCAGAGCCCATGTCTTGTCCACTTTCACCTACTTTAGTTTTTGTTTTGTTTTTAATAAATTTGTCTCCTCTATAGGAATTGGAGATGATTATTTTTGAAAATAAATAGCACTATTCAGGTCCATCTGAGGTAAGCCTTATTGAGTTGAATGCTTCCAAGTAAATGTGTATAAGTCTAAATATCTGTGACATTTCTTAGAATCTCCTATTGAATACAACGAGGCCTATTCCTATAGCCATTTCCTTTTCATCTGCTTGGAGAAAATAATATAAATTATTTCCACATCAGATTTTTCTCTGCAATATTGTCAGATGCTTTAAGCAGAAACAACACTGTTTAATTTTTTTTCTCTCCTTAGCATCTAGTTTTGGCACCATGTAAATAAATCAGTAGAATATGATAATAGAAAAATAATAAATAGTCGTCTTTCTGCTCTTCTGAACCAAATCTGCAAATGCTGGAAAACATATTTCTTTCTCCACCAGTGATAAGCCTGAAGTTACAGATGGAGAATATCACAATGTTGTCCTACAAACTGAAATACATTTCATGGGAAAGCATCAAAAAGAACTCCCTGCTATTTCTAAAATTACACAAATACGTGTCTTGCCTGTGGGCAATTTAAACTGGGAAGATGTACAAAGAACTTGAGGCAGATGTAGAGGAAGATAGAAAAGTCTATATCATCACCAATTAAGTAAAATAAACGTGCCATGGGAAAATAATTAAAGGGGTGTGTCAGCTCAGCTTATGTCAGTCAGATGTCCATAAACTGGAGTAAGCATCACTGCAAGTTAATTCATCACTATCAACAATAACACGAATACATTAACGTATGTTTCATATTTTCCCTTTTAGTAGCTTTATGTTAGTATATTTAATGGGGTACTTTCATTTTCTGCATAAAAGCTATTTTGGTAGAGGATCAAATCAATGGAAGAAAACTATGGCCCTCCAGAAATGTTGTGGAATGGCAGCTTTCAAGAGTCCCAGCCAACAAGGCAAATAGTGAAGGAAGCTAGAGGTATAGCAACATTTGCCTCATCCTAGTTTTCCCACCCTTGGATAAAAATAAGAGTTATGTAACACAGTGTTATGTTTTCAACTTTGGTCATCCATGTGGCTTTAGCAGAGCATGAAAGTCATGTTGTTTCCTCATGGTTTGTTCCCTCTGAACATAGAGGTTCCAATTAGCTATCAAGGTTCATAGTCAGTATGACCATTAATGCTAGATTAGGATTGAAACTAAGGTACAAACAGAATGCTACAGAAATTTGATAGGAAATGGAATGGAATATCTTGCTAGAGAGTCTAAAATCTGCATAGAGCAGGTCAGAAATTTTATATATATATATATATTCTTGTCATGCTTTTAACTGGGCAAAAAGGTGTATCATAGGACAACAATTTTTGAACCAAGATAGCTCAAATGAGCGAACTTACAAAATGTGTCTAAAATCCAGGATCCATGACTCCTGAGAGAATGAAATTTGGGGAACTTGTGGCTGCTTCAGTGCTGGCTGCTGCTGTACTTCTGGGCTGCTACTGCAGCCACATGATCCTTGTTTTCAATGTTCCATGACAGTTTCCCAGCCAGTCTCAGAATCCCTTGCAGGGCAGGGGAGGGCAGAGGAGGGGAGGAGAGAGGAAGAGAGGGGAGGGGAGGGGAGATTTCCAATGTTCCCTGCCAGATTCCCACAAGGAACTCAATGGGGAAGCCAGCAGGAAGTCAGAAGTTGCTCCTGCTCCCATTGATTTATTGCCCACTGTGGATCATTGCATTTCTCTGTTTAGGTGAGAAAGTATCTATGAAACCATGACCCAATGCAGCATGGGTTGTCTGGTAATGTATTATTTGGCACTTCCTCCATCAAGCTGCTAAGAGAAAGAAGTCAGAACTAATGAAAGCTTGCTTTAAGCAATTGTGATCATTCTTTGCAGACAAAGTTGAGCAGATCAATTTGTATTGATTCCAGTATTGGAGCAGGTTACAGGGAAATGATAATTGTCTGTCAAGTTTATATGATTGCCTTTAGCCATATGGAAGTAAATCTTGAGGATGTAGGAAGATTTGTGAAGAAACAAGGACCATTACTTGTTTACTTAACCCTTACCCTCCCTGGATGATTAAGTCAGCTTGATTGGAACTGGCCTAATGGTTAAGGGATGTGATTAACACTTTCTTCAGGTCAGCACAGATCCATTCTTGAATTTTCCATTCTCAGATAAGCTGGTTGAGAAAGTGGTATCCTTATAGCTCCAGCTGAACCTGAGTGAAAACTGATTTTCTGGGTCCATTTCTACTGGGGCAATGTTCCAGTGTTCAAGATATAGTTTTGTTTTATTTGAAATAGTTCAAGCTTTGTTTCAACATTTCATATAACTAAGTTTGTCTTAATTAAGGTGAGGGCTATCACTGAGATGGTACAAAGCCTACAGCTATACCTGTGTTCCTGTTATTTTTTGCTAAAATTGTTTTATGTTTTACTATCCATTCTTTAACTTTTCCAGTTTGTAGAATTTCATTAAATTAAATAGTCAGTCTTTTATAGAGAACCATCAGATGCTTAATTCGAAATCCATAAACTTCAAATTTTCTTAATACACTCCATTTCTTAGCTTTTTTGTTTGCTTTTTAATCATTTCTGATATTATGATCATATCATCCATTTTGATTTGAGCCAATGTTCTTCTCAATCTCTTTTATCTATGTTGCATCTTTATTATTTTATTTGGGATTCTCCCAGAAGTTGCTCTAAAAATTTTAATGTTTCATCTTTATCAGGGCAAGGATCTATATTTGTAGTATTTTCCAGAAATGTTTTATAAAACGAATTCTGTTTTGTTTATAACTACTGATTATTTTATTTAATATCATTTATTTTTCTTTGAAATACCATAAATCATTGATTTAATTCTTCTGAGGCTTCCTTAATTGTCTTAGTTGATTTTATTATTTTTCAGTTTTCTGTCCTTCAGATTCTTTAGATTGTTGATAGCAGTTCTTATTATATTGATCATTTTTTTCCAATCAAATTTTCCAATTTGGTGATTAAGCTTTTGTTTTCTGGCACTCTGTCCCAAATCTGATGCTATATTATAAATCAGTTGATTTGTTTTAACCAAAATTAGATCTAAAAACTTTATTTCAATATTTTCCATAAATTTTCATCTTTCAAAACTTTAAATTTTGTTTTCTACTTGTCTTTTTCAATGATGGGAACAGTATAGTTTGAGTTTTTCATATGTTAAATGATTTTTCAGTTCTGTTTGTTTTCAAAGAACTGATTTGTTTGCTCAAGGTTTTTATGTATTTCTTTGATTTTGTTTGTTCTTCTCTAGTTTGATTTTCATTTACAAATTTTCATTTGCAAATTTTAGCCTTGTTTTTAATTTTGTTTTTAACTGTTTTATATTATTTTATTACGTTTTTTGTAAACTGCCCAGAGTCACTTAGATGAGATGGGCAGTATAGAAATTTGATAAAATAAATAAATAAATTTCATTAACTTATGTCTCAGAAGTTAATAAAATGTAATGTTCCTCTTCAAAAATTTTATTTGTTTGATGACTTTCAATTTTATTTGTATTGCTATCAATACTATTAGCTAGATTTCCCAATTTTTCCAGCTTTGTATCTGTAAAATACTTTTTTTAGGAGAAAACTTTTTTTGATCCATTAATCACTGTTCATCAATTTCTAAGTCTGAATATTTGCATTTCTATATATCAAATATTCTCTCTTGAAATTCCCTAGTTTTAGGGTTTTATTTAAAATAGACTTCATGTTTGCTTGATTTTTTTTTAATCTTTCGCTTTGCTCTGTCTACCTGTTGCTTTACAGCTGGCCATCCTGGTTGCCATGCAGGGCCATTTTACTGCTATAACCTATTTATAGATTGATGTTTGTTATGCTTCTTTTATGTATTCAATATTGAGCATAAGTTTGGCATACATTTTTTTTCTGGAACATATATGACCTGGTTGTTAAACTGCCAGGGAATAAGCCACCACCCATTAAGTTGCTGATATCCTGAAGAGCATCTCACCATGATCAAATGATGGTCCATGAGGGGGCGGTGGTGATGATAATGGAGATTGTAATGTGAGAAATATTAATCTACTAAATCTCCAGTGGTCTTTGTCTATCCTACCAGATCTGGCTGGGTAGACATTCTCTGGGTTCCTTTGGTGGAACATCATCACCTGGGAAATCCTAGCATGCTTTCTTTGTCATGTTGTCTGCCTTATGGAACAGTCTTTGCCCAGACCTTGCCCTTAACAGATTTCCACAAGGGCATGAAGTTTGGGCTTTCCCCTCAACCACTAGAGCTGGGGTATTAATGGAGCCCAGTGTGAGTTTATGTTGTCAGAAAATATTTATAGTGCCCTTGACTTGGTTCTTTTTAACTGATTTTGATTGTGTATTGTGCTTCTATTTTCCGTTCACCACCCAGAATTCCATTGGCTAGATAAGTGGCCATATCCATTTATTAAACAAACCGACAAACAAATGCTTTATTAGCAGTTAAACAAATGTAAAATCATTAGTTGGTAGCCAAGACATGTTTTGACAAAACAGAAGATGAAAAAGTTCAGGGAAGCTGCTGCCTTCTCTTTAACAGCTGAAGGTTAATATCTGATAGTTCATAACATCTTTGTCCTAATGCATTTATAATGATTTACTGAAATGATTCTGTGGCTAAGGAACTATAGTCATGTTCTTGTGAATGAAGTGTTACATCCTTCGATAGCTTTAGGGATATGAAGTCTTCAGCTGATTGTTGATGATAATTTTACAAACTGTAATAAGGGTAAGGGCAATGTCATTAGTGTCAGTTAAGCTATTAATAACACCCATTGTGTCATTCCCAAATGCCATAGCCTCATGAGCACATATTACTATTGCCTGCTAAGACAACATATCATTGTGGCTGCTGAAAAAAAGGGTAAATAGAAATGCATGCCTTAGAATTTACATTTTAAAAATGTGCTCTAGATTACATCTACAGTGTTTACTGCAGAGTTCTGGGAAGCATCAGATTGGGGAAGGCAACTCTTGATGCTGGCAAATGGCATTAACATCTCTTGTGTCTTGAGTCTTTCCTATACACACACACACACACACACATGTTTTTGTATATATAAAACAAAAGTCTAAACAAATCTAAAGGGAGAGGTAAAAATATTAAATGGATACAGAGGAGCCCAAAAGTTAGTACATGGCTAATGAAATCTATCACAGTACAAGATACTCTTAAATAACATACTAGATGCTCATTGAGATTAGTTTGAGGAATCAAAACCTGGCAACATTGTATGGTGGCAGGATTAGTGGCTGGAAGCAGGGAGGTGTTGGTTCTCCTGTGTGTCATGGATATTTATACAGTAATCATGAAATGACACTAGTATGAACATCTCTGTAGTACAGGCATTGAAGGTGTACATACTCTGTTGTTTCTATGTGTCCAGAGTCACAGGGGCATTGTCTCTCTGAGTAAGGAATCGTCCTTTATCAGCCTTCAAGAACACCTGAGGGGAGGACATGACATCATGCCAGAGTAAAGGCCCTCCAGTGGTTAAGTACTTCAAGATTAATATGCCTTGGGAGAAGCAGAGTATCTATTGCATTCACTGGTAATAAAGTCTGGAGTTCTGGCTAGGTCTAATTGCCACTCTGTGTCTGCTACACACTGTTTAATGACAGCTTTGGCCTGATCATATCCCATGTTGTGTAAAAGACTTGGGTAGTAGACCAAGAATAAGATTTTAGTTACTACTGCCTTCTTCCATGTGGAGTGAAAATCATCCCTCAAAGTTAGTGGAGTAAGGGCCTCCACTTTTATGAGGCATCCAATTTTGGTCACCATATTTTAAAAAATATGTTGAGACTCTAGAAAGAGTGCAGAAAAGAGCAACAAAGATGATTAGGGGACTGGAGGCTAAAACATATGAAAAACAATTGCCGGAATTGGGTATGCCTAGTCTAGTGAAAAGAAGGATTAGGGATGACATGATAGCAGTGTTTCAATATTTGAGGGGCTGCCTCAGAGAAGAGGGGTTTAACCTGTTTTCCAAAATACCAGAAGGCAAAGCAAGAAACAATGGATGGAAACTAATCAAGGAGAGAAGCAATCTAGAACTAAGGAGAAATGTCCTAACAGTGAGAAAAAATTAACCAATGAAAAAACTTGCCTCCAAAGGTTGTGGGTGCTCCATCACTGGAGGCATTTAAGAAGAGACTGGACAGCCATTTGTCTGGAATGATTTAGGTTTTCCTGCTTGAGCAGGGGATTGGACTAGAAGACCTCCAAGGTCCCTTCTAAAACTCTCTTATTCTGTTATTTTGTTATTCTGAGGCTTGTCTCCAATCTCATGATGGCATTAGAGATACATTTTGGGACTTGAAGGCCGATCTTAAAAATTTAGATCGAACAAGTTGCAATTGTACAGTGTTGGAAAAGGGGTCCAAGTGAGCACCATAAAGGAGTTGTGCTATTGGCTTAGCTTTTGAAAAGTTTCAGTGCTTCAGGAATGTAGTGGCCACCTCTTGTCTTGAGAAATTTGAGATGGTTGAGTTCCTCTGTACATTTTCAGCAACATATTCCCCATTGGGTTTAGAAGTGATTTATTGGCATATTTTTCCTGTATTTTCAATGGAAGGACATAAAAAATCAATGAACAATGCATATAAAAATTTAAACATGGACTTTTGATAATATATATAGTTATGTGTGTAGGCGTGCACGAGTTAGTCTATCAAAGAAAATCCCTTCCTAAATGTCAAGATCACTATTAAAACTAAGTCACATTTCTTAGGTATAATTCATTTCTTCCAGAAATGTTCAGTTCTGGGCCTGAGTATCAAGAGTAATAACTGAAGTCTTAAAGGCCCCAAATTTAATGTTGTGTGTTATATAAAAATATGGTCAGCATAGGTCGAAAGTGAATGTTTGTAAATGTTGTTTCAGAGCTACATTTTGAATAAAATAAAACAGAAAGGACTTCTTAACCTTGTGACAATCATAATTGGGTAACTCCTGTGATCATGATTGCTCAGTGGCTGCAAAGCAGAAAATGAAGACTGTAAAAATGTCACATAAAGAAAAATGCAGAATGGGTTCAAAATGCCTTTAAGTAGCTGGAAGAAATATAATAAATGTTTTTCTGCAACATTGATCATACTGTATCAAAGGAAATATTAGTGTGCAGGGAGTCATGATTATGTTGGTAGTAATTCTCAGAGTCAAAAATTACTAGGAGGTGTCATCCTTTATCGTCTGCACTTTTATTGGCTGCTATTATTTAAAAATGTCCATGTATCCGTCCTCTAACTAGATATATTTCATGAAAACTAGGTTTGTTAGTAGTAACAAATCAGAAATTCAGATACCATTTGTATTTCTTCTATACATATTCTAATATTTCATGAAATATATAGGTAATCCTCACTCACTGATCCCTCATTCAGTGACCATTCAGAGTTATGTCAGCTTGAAGTTATGGCTGTTACAGCATCCCTATAGTCATGTGATCGCATTTCAGGTACTTGGCAAATAGCGCACATTTATATGGTTGTGTGATTGCCATTTGCACACTTCAGAAATGGCTTCCAAGCAATGGTGGGATTCAAATATGTGAACCGCTTCTCTGTGTGGGTTCCACTTCCGGAAGTCCATTCTGGGCCCGGGCAACAAAAAATTAGCTACCGGTTCTGCCGAAGTGGTGCGTGTTCTGTTCGCAACACAGACATGAAGATGAGGCAGTTGATGCAAAAAGATGTTCTTTATTTGGTACTTGCACTGAACAGAAGCAAGAACAGAAGAGAGCAGAAGAGAGGGAAATAATGGCAACATGCCCTTTTTATACTCCCCCTGCAAGGGGAGGCTCAACCAATGACTGCAGGCTATTCTCCCGCCTCGCGCATGCGCACGAGGCTGGAGACAGCCTGTCTGGGTCCTGGGCAGACATGTGGTCCATCCGGGTCTTTGCAACGGTCCCGGGCAGACATGTGGTCTGTCCGGGTCTCTGCAACTTGTTTCCAGTCTTCCTGGGCCTTGCTGAATGACTCAGCAAGGCCCAGCCTCTCTACAGACTTTCTGAGCCTTGCTGAATAACTTCAGCAAGGCCCAATACATAACAGTGCGAACCGGCTGAATCCCACCACCGCTTCCAAGAAGCAAAGACAAAGGAAAAACCAGCAAGAAGTTGCATGTCAGAGTCATGTGACATTATACTTAACAACGGTGTGTAATTCACTTACTGGCCGTAGCTAGAACTGATGAAGTCTGGCACAATCACGTAATATTTCACTCTATGACCATGCTGCTTAGTGACAGAGTTGCCATTTCCAAATGCAGGCAGTAAGTAAGGACTAGTGTACTAAAATCAGTTTATCCATTTGGTTATAAAATATGCCTCAAAAATAAATTCTCCTCACCTCAATTTAGTCAGATGGGCTGCTGGTGCATAACTTTGTCCCAGAATCCCATCAGCACAACTCACCTATTAATAGATTATTTGATCAGGACAGCTATAGAAATGTGAAAATACACACATGCAAAGTTCAGTAAGGTATTTTCATTGTTACAGTTTTACTGGCTGTATTCAAACATCCCGCTAAGTCACAGCTTCTGTAGCTATTTAATTTACAAATTAATTTACAAATTAATACAAAATATTGTCAAAATAAGTAAGCAGGATCATTTTTATTAATATAAGTAATAATGAACTCATTTGCAAAATCAGAAAACTGATATTCTGACATTTTGTGAGGCCCTGAATATTGTGAGGCCCTAAACTGTAGCTGTTTATGCTCAGGCCATAAAGGGTTTCCAGTCATTTATAAAAGTACCAAAATAAATAACGATATTCCATGTGGCATGAAAATAACTATATTGAGAGATTCCCCCCCCCCTCCGTCTGAAAGGCTGAAACTGGCAGGATGCTTTTCTTTGGAGCCCAAACAACGGAAGTCACCATTGGCTCCTTTAAAAAAATGTTAATGTCATATATAAAACAAAGCTAAGTAATCTGAATAATAGATCTAAATTGCAAGGTTTCCGCTTCTTGAAATGCGTAACCTCAAGGTTCTTCTAATCCAACCAGCCAACTTTTTCCCATATTCTCTTCCAGAAGCTTCTAGTAATACACAATATGTAAGATCGTGTTACTAGGCTACAAAGTTTTTATTCTACTCCCAAAATTGGCTGCCATTCTGCAGATTGCTGAAGTTTATTCCCGCACTCTGTTCTCCACATCTGCATCATATCTTCTTTGATTGATTGGTGGTGCAGTGGTTCGAATGCAGTATTGCAGGCTAACTCTGCCAAATGCCAGCAGCTCGATCCTGACTCTCTCAAGGTTGACTCAGCCTTCTATCCTTCTGAGGTCAGTAAAATGAGAACCCAGATTGTTGGGGGCAATATGCTGACTCTGTAAACCGCTTAGAGAGGGCTGTAAAGCACTGTGAAGTGGTATATAAGTCTAAGTGCTATTGCTATTTGTTGTTGTCTTGTATTTCCTTCATGGTTCTTCCTTCTCTTATGCAGCTGAATTGATGTAAGTCAGCAGTTCTATATTGTAACTTGCATTGTTTAGACTCCTATTAGAAGTGATTTCATATAAACAACATTACATTGGACAGATGGCCTATGTTTACAGCAGCCATATGTCCTTGGTTTCAGAAAGCTGTCCTTTAGATTTTATTTTTCAAAAGCTTACTTTTGTCCTTTAGTTCAGTCATCTAACTTTAGTCATTTACCATTGCTATTACAAATACATATGGTACCACTTAATGCACAGACATTCACATTCATATGAAAAATATGGAAACTGATTTCTCTTTTTAAAATAAATTTACGCATACTGTTTGATTTCATATATTTTTATCAGAATATGCATTTTTGTAAAGTTTTTCATGGTTTTGCTCCTGAATTCTATAAACATAAGCAATTAAAATAGTTCATCTTTATAAACTTCTTTCAGATTTGCCCTCTTTTCAAGTTTCTCCTTTATTTTTTCCAAGAAAATATGGTCATCCTATCTGTTATGTACTGGGCCTTGCTGAAGTCATTCAGCAAGGCTCAGAAAGTCTGCAGAGAGGCTGGGCCTTGCTGAGTCATTCAGCAAGGCCCAGGAAGACTGGAAACAAGTTGCAGAGACCCGGACAGACCACGTGTCTGCCCGGGACCCAGACAGGCTGTCTCCATCCTCGTGCGCATGCGCGAGGCGGGAGAATAGCCTGCATCGATTGGCTAAGCATTCCCTTGCTAGGGAATATAAGAAGGAGTGGCCAGTGTGGCCAGGTTGTTGTTGTTAGTGCTTGATTCTGTGTTAGTTCTGTTCAATCTATCTACGTGCTTCTGTTCAGTGCATGTACACAATAAAGATCATCTTTTGCACCAACTGCCTCGTCTTCATGTCTGCCTTGCGAACAGAACACTATCTATATTCCAAACTGAATACCTCAGCACATTGTTACAGTTCTCTGCCAGCCTCATTGTACTGATTTTTAACTAATCAGTGAATAGATTTCCCCCTCCCCCTTTTCATAAAGTTGTTAAGATAATGGCACAAGACTACTTAATTGAAATACTGGCATTTATGTATACTTTTAAAAAGAGATGAACCATAGTCCTTGTAGAAATGAATTGAAACCAAGAATAATGTGTTTAGCAGGATATCTGCCCCTCAAATAAAGAAGAATGGTAGGGTGCATTGGGGGAGAAAGAAGAGGTGGCAAAGAACAAGTTAGACAAAAAAAGTGTGCCCATCCTTGGAATGAACGATGAAGCAAACAAACAGTATTATTTCCTTTTAGTATGCTGTGTTCTAATTATTTTCATATTTTCATTATTAACACATTTAAGTAGTTTTTAATAATAATTTTATTAAATATTATACTTACAGTAGTAAAAAGCTAATTAAAAGAAAGAATAAAAAGAGAATAGAAAATGCAGAAAAGAAAAATAGAGGAAAAAAGCATATAATAAAGAAAAAGAAAAGAAATATACAAAGAAACGATTTTCCACATTCATCACAAGTATAAACAATTTATAACTTACCACCTCCTCTTAAAATACCACAAATTATCTTTTCTTCCCATAGCTCATCTCTTATCTATAAACAAAATATTATTATTTCCATCCCACTAATTGTGTGTTACAACTGATGTTGGACAGATTTTTGCTTTATGATTCAAATCCCCTTACAATCTCTCAATTCCTCATCATCTAGTTATTTTGAGGCACCCAATAGTATTGTTGTTTGAGGTTGGGCTATATTAAGATGATGATGATGATGATGAAGAAGAGAAAAAGAAGAAGAAGAAGAAGAAGAACAAGAAGAAGAAGAACAACAAGAAGAAGAAGAAGAACAAGAACAAGAAGAAAAAGTTAATAAAAAAGAAAGCAAAGATAGTAACAATAATAACAGGCGTCTTGAGTGGAAACTCAAAACACTTTCGGTATTGACAGATCCACCATCAGTCAATTGCAAAAGGCAGCTTTGCTTGAAAGAGTTTTCATCCTGCAACAATATCTGTAACACCCTCAGACATCAACATCTACCTATCCCAGGTCTTTGGGAAGAACTTAATAGGTGGATAAAAATGCCAAATCCAGTCTGAACATTTGGCTGACTGTGCAATGAACCACAATAATAAAATTTTGCTTTTATTCTAGAGCAGGGCTTTTCAACCTGTGGTACGCGTACCAATTGTGGTACATTAACAAGTGGCAGGTGGTACGCAGCCCTGCCTAGCCAAGTGTAGTGGGGGAGGGAAAGAGCCAGCACAGGCAAGGACTTACAGTGAGAGAGTCCTCTGGAGCTGCAGAGTGGGTGGGGCGAGACAAAGGCCCCAGGCTCACTTCTGGCTCACCCTCCCCCATGAAAAAGGAGGAGGAGGGGGGCAGAGACAGAGGCTATAAAAGGAGGCAGTTTGGGCAGGAGAGGGAGAGAGAGAAAAAGAAGCAGCCTTGGGAGGAGACCGAGTCAGCTCTAGCTGCACCGAAGGAGGAGGGTGGGGGGGGAGGAGATCAAATCAAGCAGGCCGGCCATGAGCTGATTTGCAACTGCTGTGGCAGCCACCTGTGCTGGTAGCAGCAAACAGGCAAGAAATGCAGTGGGGGAGGGGTCGCCCTCCAAGAGGAATAAAAAAAGGTAGCAATGGCTGGAGGTGAGGCACGGAGGAGGGAGGGAGGGAGATGGAGAGTGGAAGGAGTCTTATGTGCTTTTGTGACTTTGAAGTTCTGGGATTTGTGCAATGTGGGCTTTGTGTTCTTAAGGAGTGTTTGGCAATTTCTATTTGGCTGATGGCTGATGTCTCGTGTTAGCTTCTATTGCTCTGCTATTGTTAGCTGTAAGTTTTGCTGCAAGGGATTTTGAAGTATTTTTCTCCTGAATGGATTTTGCCTGTAGATTCTTTTACTTATGAATGGAGCCTTTTGGGGAGGCTGCCTTAGCCGGCAGCCAATACTTACTACATTTTTTTTTCTTCCTTACTTTCCTTTCTAGCCAGTAGCTAATTCTTAAAGGGAAATGTGCCTTTTTAAGCTAGTTCACTCAGCAGTTTGTCTTTTCTATTTCTGGAGGCTTTTCCTTGTTTGATGAATATATGGAAGAGAAAAAATATGTTTTTTTTTTCCAAATTCTTCCTTCAGAAGGAGGTGGGCATGAGAAAGAGGGAGGCAGGGAAAGAGGGAGGGAAGTCCTGCCTTAGCACTTGGCCACCAGCAGCCCTGCCATTGACTTTACTTGTCAAAAGGTTGCAAAAGGGGATCACATGACCCTGGGACACTGTGACCATCATAAATATGAATCAGTTGCCAAGTATCCAAATATAAATCACATGACCCTGGGCATGCTGCAATGGTCATAAGTGTGAAAATGGTCATAAGTCATTTCAGTGCAATTGCAACTTTGGACAGGGGTTTTTTTTTGGTCATCAAGTTTTTGACACCTTGCTAGGTGGTACTCGAATATTGCCATATCCTAAAAGTGGTACAATCGGTGAAAAGGTGGAAAAGCCCTGTTCTAGAGGTTCCACAATAGGTCTGTCCCCTTTTCCTTTATATCCAGAAAAATAGGAGAAAGAGCAGGTCTAACCAAAGACAGTCAATGAATACCCTGGTGTCTTTGGACCCACTCTGATACCTTGGCCATTATTTTATATTCTCATAAATCGTTCTTGAGCAAGTAGCTTCAATTTTTTTAATAAATAATTTTAATTAAAAGAAGATTCTACAAAAAATTCTACAAATTTTTTAAAATTACAGATACGTCGAAGAAGAAATAGAAGATTACAAAAGGGAAAAAAGGAAAAGACAACAACAAAGAAAATATCTAAAGAAGCAACTTCTGAACCTCTTTGCAGCAATTACAAACAAAGCAATTACTATTTCCCCTCCTTATTGCAAATCCTACCTCCCTTCTTCCCATAAACAAATCTTTTTAATCAATAAATCCTGAAATCGATAATTCATTTTTATCAATTTTCAGCAAAAAGCTTATAAAGGGTTTCCAGGCTTTTGTAAAAGTAGTTGTAATTCCCTCCTTAATCAAACAAGTCAATTTGGCCATTTCTGCAAACTCAGCCATCTTCACAATCTATTTCTCCATTATTGGTGTTTCTGTGATCTTCCATCTTTGTGCATATAATAGCCTCACCACAGTTATTCTAAATATAAAAACAATCATCTTTTCACTTTTTCACAAGTCTATCATGCATGATCAAATGCCCCTTCATGTTTTTTGTATTTCCAAGAGTGATTAGAACTATCCTTATATGTCTTAGACAAGATGTATTTTGGTGGAAAGCCAAAAGGCTTCTGCCACCTAGTTGACGTTCACCATCTTCTTGCTCCTGCTGCCAATCAAGCATGCCCACCCTGGCCCTCCATGAGGCAGCTGCAGGCCACACAAGGCTTTCTTCCCCGAGGTGAGCATAGCAATTTCCTCATGAAAATGACAAAACTCAAGTGGGCTAGGCTGGGCTTTACACTGCAAAAGGCCCTGGGCTGAACAATGGCTCAGGAGCTTCTGAGTTCAACAGTTCATTTTTATCCATTTTCAGCAAAAAGTCTGTAAAGGGTTTCCAGTCTTTTAAAAAAGTAAAATCAAACAAGTTGAGCCCCAGGACCACGGTGAGCCAAGAAGTCCCTTATTTGTGTGTGTATGTGTGCGTGTGTGTGCGCATGTGTGCGTAAGGGATATCCCTTTCATTGCAGGCATATAAATAAATTTAGATAACCTCTGGACCTGATCTAATTGTATATGGTGTTTGGGGCTATGAAATGCATTGGTTTCAAATTTATTTTGATTTAATTTATATTTAAATTGGATAAAAATTAAACCTAGTTAAGATGCTCAATCTCCAATGATGGATACAATCATTTTCTCCTGTTAGCACCTTAAAGAACAATAATTTGGTAACAACTATTGAACTTTCTGAACAAGTGCAGGACCTGTGCTCCAAGATCAACTCCAAGACTTGTTTTTGAACATTTTGATTCCCAGGCATGGTTGCTAGCATCCAGTTTTGTTTCGTTTTTTTTGTGGCAGTCATTAAGTGAAACAGTGGTTCACTGTGGGTGTGGATTTGTCATGCAACCAGAAGTAAAACTGTAAAAAAAATGTAAAAAATGTAAAAAATGGTAATGTGACCACAGGATGCTATAAATTACTGTAAATGCAGCTGTGTTGCTGAGTGTGCAAAGTTTGGTCATGTGTCTATGGAAAGGGTTTGACTATCAGAACTTCAAATCCAGTTTGTAAGTCCCCTGTTTTGGGTCAGTTATAACTTTGGTCAATAAGCAACCTTTTATAGGTTGAGGACTATCTACACTTCCAGTCCTCTGACCTTGAGAGAAAAAAATTGCTTCCTTCCCTTTCCACATCTGACTCATCAAGTCAATCCCCAAATTCTCTCCAGATAGGCTAGGATTCACGACAGCTATTTCCATCTGTCTTGTAGAGAAATAACTTGTCTTTCAGAAGTGATTATCTACAAAATAACTTGAATTATGGCCAACAAAATCCTAGGCAAGTCTGCTCAGGAGAAAGTACTTTAGCGATTGGTAAATATAATGCAACTCGATCAAGACAATCCAAATGCTGTTTTTAAGGTAAGCTGGGAGCAATTGTGCTTTCAGCCACCTTGCAAAGAAACATTTTGCACCGCATAAGTAATTATTCATCAAATAATTGGAATTACTGGCGACGTAATCTTATCTAAATTAATTGAAAATAAAATAATTTTGATTTCAGTGGGGCTACCACTGAAGCAAATGAGCTTCTGACTGCAGCCTGAAAATTTCAGAATAGAGTGTTCTCCGTCTCCTGTGCCAATCCTAAATAATAAGCAGCCCTGTCTGTGTAGCCTAAAAATCCACTGGATGGCACTGTTGCACTCATCTGATAGCGCTACTCCAAATTCCTTGACAAGGATGGAACTGGCAATGCAGTAAACTATGTAAAGGAAGTTTGCCAGCATTTGACTCACAAGTTCTGCCTCGTACATAATTCTTGCAGTTGGAACAGATGTTGTACATGCAGTATTTTTTTGGATTTAGATAGTTCACAGCATCAACCTGTGTATCTCATCTCCGAAGTAATTCACTGAATTAAGCACAGTTTACTTCCAGGTGAAAAGGCACCTGATTGCAAAGGTTCTGAATAGGCTTAATAAAAAAATAATCATATAATCTTTACCAAGGCTTATTTAGATATATATTTACATTACAGGCCAAGCACAGTCGAGTTTCCACTCCCAGAATTCCCAATAGGAATTTATAGAGAATTTATAGGTAATAGGCAAGCTGTTGGCTCTGATGGCTGAAAGATTATTAGTCTGGCGGGCTGAAGATGGTCAAAAACAGTGTGTCACTTCAGTTGCCCTGATTCTCAAAAAGATTCCTTTAAAAGAGGTCCACATACCCTTCCCATTATTCATGAAAACACTCTCAAATCTGAAAATTGATGTTAAAACTGAGCTACAGGCTGTTATCGGGATTTACCAGGGAGTCCTAGCTGTGAGGAGGCAGGACCAGAATACACTTGTATTCTGGTAAGATATCAGCCTCACAAACAGGAAACGTTTGTAGCAGGTGTGGCCAGCCAGGAGCTGAAGGCATTTTAGGATGTGATGAAATATCAACCATCACACAATAGAATCAGAAAGCCTTGGTATTCTAGCCTTGATGAGTACTGGAATCTAGAACATGTTCACTGGAATCATTTGTCATCAGAATCATTTGCCTTCTTGAGTCTGGCTTCCTTAGGATATATTCAGATAAGCAGCCTTTCTGTCTCCCTGTTTTTCTGGATCTGATTTAAAACATGGCCAAAATGGACTATTTTTTAAAATTTGTTTGGGGTTTCTGGTCATGAGGAAAAAAACTGTGGAGGGTGAAAGTCGAAGATAGTGGAGGATTTGATGGGATATATTCCTGCCATAGGAGGAATGAGGCCTGCTGCCCACTTAATCCTCTTAACACACACACACACACACACACACACACACACACACACACACACTATAAATTTAAAATTATTTAAAATAGTCATTCACATTTCATTTTGTCCCTCCTTTTGCATCCTTTCTTTAAGGATTCTATTCCACCATTTCTTTTATATTATGTAAATTTTGTCCCACAGCAAGTTGTCCCACGGTGAGTTGGTTGTGACGAATTGTCCCGTAGCAAGTGGGACGTGGAGAGATAGCTGCAGTGAGTTGGCTGTGGTGAGTTCTCTCTACGCCCTGAGATAAAGAACAAGTGGAGAGAAAAAGCGGGACTTGCTTCTCTCTCTTCCTTGCGGTCTCTCATGTCCAAGCTGTGAACGGGTGGGCTTCTTGAGCGATGTCAGTAACAAAACACTTAACTAAAGAGTTCGCTAGCCTAGTTGGAAATTGGTATCTCCCATTCCCATGAATTGCTCAGTTCAGGAAAACAGCTGAAATATATAATAAACTAGTTTTGGTGGCAAGCCACTGCACATTTAGTACTCTGTTCAGCAAGGGATTCGTTTCATACTAATTCATTTCAAAACAACAGCACCTTCATCTAGTTAGCCTATGGTCATATCCCCGAAAAGCCTCTTATACGAATGTAGTTTAAAGACCTGTGCTATAAATCAAATTCACTAAACTAGATAAACAGGAAAAAAGTGATTGTAGGGCTATGTTCCCATTGCAAATCTCCAAGGTTTACAGTAACAATCTATGTCTATGCTACTGGGATCAGTGCAGAGCTATAAACTGCATAGGAAAGTGGGTCTTCTAAAACGCCACATACTTTTTTTTTAATGATTGAAATATTCAGGGCAAAGAGAACTGTAAGAATTGGAATTATTTGGAACATTCAGGCATTGCATAAAAACCAAGGTATTGTTTGGGTTTTGTTATTTTCCCCAGCAATTACATGTAGTCTTGGTTCTTGTAATGCATTTTTAAATACAAAGAGAAGAAGAATAAAAACTCTTCCCTGAAATGGCTTCAAAATAAGTGAAGAGCAACTAATTTGCCTCTATATTTAGAATGCACTGCAAACGTCCATCTTCCTTTCTCTTTGCCATCAAACCTTTTGTTTGATTTACTTTATGAATTTAAGGATGCTAGTCCTGTTTATGAAGGATTCTTGGCCTGTGCTTTAGGCTGTGGGAATTTACTCTCTGCTTCTGTAAAATATCACAGAGCTCCGTAGCTTGCTGTCCATAAGATGCTTTGATCCAAATTTGCAGTCATTGTTTCCACATTTAGGCGCTGGAAGGGACATCAAAGAAATGGGCGGACTGAATTTAGTGGATGCCAGAACAGTACAATAACGCTCAGAGGATACAAGCAAATCCCTCAAGCAAGAAGGGTTGCCAAGTCTCGCAAGTAATAAAAGCACTAAATTGACAGTGTATCTTTGACAAATGCATAATGCAATGAATGTCAAAGGAAGGAACTAGCTTGCTGCAAAGTTGGGAGGCGGGAAGAAAGAGATTGGGAACAATTGGTGGCATTTGCACATTTCCTCCATGTACTTTCACACAGAAAAGAAAGGAGACAATGCAGATGAACATGGGGACTATTGGAGACAAGAAGAGAGCTGCTAGCTCAGGGGTCTTCAAACTTGGCCCTTTTATGACTTGTGGACTTCAACTCCCAGAATTCCTCAGCCAGCATGCCTGGCTGAGGAATTCTGGGAGTTGTAGTCCACAAGTCATAAAAGGGCCAGGTTTGAGGACCCCTGTGCTAGCTTTTCCCCCCTCCCCCCGTTCTGTGTTTGCCTCAAACTTTGTAACTAGAAACAAAACATGATAAAAAAATAATTACTTATGACTAAGGTTTTTTTTTAATAGCCACAAACTAGTCCCCCACCCCTACCCCTTTTCCTACTTGTCTTTTTGTCAAGTTCAGATTTAATGTCCTTATGGCACTTATACAAACTGCTCTATTTCTTAGCTGATGCTACTTGAACCTGTCCCATAAATTCTAAAGAAGAGCATTGAATCTCAGGTATAACTACCATTCTGCCTCTCCCAGACCACTAGCATACTGTTTTTCCTTCTAAAATTGAAAGAGGCAAACATCCCTTCACAAATATTTTTAATTCTCCCTTTGTCTAGTGACTCTAGTCTGTTGACCGGGCTTTGCCATCTCATCTATTGCTGTGATCTGGATGAATTAGGTCATCTTCTTGGATATTAGATTACCAGCGAATGTAAGTCAAAGGTTATTGATACAGGCAGTGCGAAAAAATTGATGTACAAAAATCTCACCCACCCCTTGCTAATTGTTGCTAATTACAAATTTTAAAGGAAAAACCATATGAATACAAATAACCAAATAATGGGAGGGAAGCTCCCGGTTGTGATTATTTTATGTTTTCTTTAGGGAAGGATAGGGAATATCTCAGAAACCAAAGCATAGGATGATGACATGTTCTAATATAAATGTAGCTTGCACTTACCCCATTATAATCTTTCTTCCATTATATTCTAGACTGTGAAGTAACAGGAGATGGCTTTTTAAAAGAAGCAAGTATAAGGATTGTAATAAATCACAGAGACGCTAAGAAAATTGCATGCTATTTTGATTTAGGCATATGGTATTGACAGAACCCGTCACAAAAATAAAAAGTAATTTCACTTGCACAGATCGTTGATGGACTTTGTATACATTTAAGCATCTAATAAAGAATTTATATTGTGGTTAATTAATAATAGACAGATGATACCGCTGTTGGAAAAATCTGTCTTGGGAGATGTTGTTATATTTTTAAACCAAGAAGAATTAAGACATCTTAATTTAAAGTTTAAAAAAAAAATAATCACAGGGTTGGACAAAGAGGGAATAGAATAAATGAAATTACCTTTTAAAAAGACTTTGGATAGATAGTATCCATCCTTTTCTCTCCAGCAGCAAATGCAGGAGGAACAAGCTGAAGGTGGAATGACAAAAGCAGGGTTATGGTGTGGTGTTGCAATCCCTACCCTTGTCAATTCACACAAGTATGAAAGGGGTGAGTTTGTGGATTTACACCGCCCTACTGCTGACAAAGGCATCCAGCTTCTGCAGGCCCCCCCATGCTCAACCCTTTCCCATGTTCTCCTTGGCAAACCCTCTTCTGCTCCATTCCTTTTCTTGTCCTCTTGCCTCAGATGCCATATTACCATGACTGTGTCTTTTTTGCTTAGGTGAACATATCCCTTATGTGCATTTTGGGAGCCTCAGTTGCAGCCCCCTCTGAATCAAAGCCTGGCTATTCTCCATCTCCAATCACATTCCCTTCAAAATTGTGTTTTTCTCCCTCTTGATGACCATTTCCTGGTCTTCTCTCTCCTAGTTCCCCAAAGTGGCACATGAAGCACCCTTCCTGGGGGCCTGCCAGTCTCTCTGCCCCACTTCACCGTTTTTCGAAAGATTGTTTTAACAGAAATAAAACAAGTGTGTATGTTGCAGGAGGGGCCTGGCAAGCTGGAAAGCAAATTCCCAACCTCCATCATCATCATCCTAATATCCGCCATCCTCAGATCCAAAGCCTCTGAGACTCATAGGCAGTTTTACCAAAGAGAAAAGTGGTTAATCTCTGCTGCTCTTTTTCTCTGGAAATGGGCCCAATGGGCTTTTTGGCCAATCCAATCCAACAGGGTAAATGGAGTGCTACAGATTACCTTGGAGGATTAGAGAGAGGAATGGGAAGCATCTTCATCAGATTGACCTTTTTGATGTGGGCTGGCAGGAAGGAGTGAGAATGATGATGTTGATGTCGATGACATTGTCAACAATGATGATGATGACTATGACGACGACAATGATGATGATAATAATATATCCCCCCACAAGGAGCTTTACCTTGTCTTGGGGTGGTGGTGGTAGGCTTGTGTACTGGTTGAAGAGCCAGACTAAATTTGCTCCAAACCCATTTACTGTAACTATGGTGAAAACACATCAAGTGATCTATGCCGGATCGAGTGTCGCCCGGCTCAACAAGACTCACATTGAATACTATGGATCCTGGGTGTTCAGCGAAAAATAAGCTACAGGGCTCGACTCTCTCTGCTAAGCAACCAGAGCATGGAGTTGACAGGCAACTGGAAGATGAACAAAAAAAGCGAAACATCTGGACAAAGGAAGAAAATTACTCAATTATGGAAGCTTATTATCGATCTGAGCCAACAAAACATGGATTTCAAAAGTGCATGTTCAAGTTTTGGAAGGAGAATCACCTGGATATAGAAATCAAAGACTTATGGACCAGAGGTGTGTTATTGTGAAACAAAAGCTCTTCACTAATGCAGAAATACAAGAGATTGCAAGCAGACCAGTGCAAGATCTAGGCTCAAGTGTAACTGATAATAGAGATAATCTAGAAGTGGAGCAACAAGTAGTGGAGAAAAGGAAGGAAATCAGAGAAGCGGATGAGGAACCAAAAGTAAGAGCTGGATTAGATCTTGAAGAACCAACAGCCAGAGCCAGATTAACTGAGAAGATTAAGACTCAGATGGAAAACATGGAAAGAATTTGATTGCCGAAACTGAATCAAGTTAGTAAGAGAAGTTTGGCTGAATTAGTGAAGAATGTGAATGAAGCTGTCCAGGCTATTCCAACAGAAATAAACCAGCTAATGTATGCTACAGAAGAATTATGTTATGTTACTACTGAATGTTACTACTGAAGAACTGGGCTTGAAAATTGGAAAGAATAAAACAATTAAGAAGGGAAAACCAATGTGGAAAATCCACCTGAAATTAAAAATAAAGAAAATTCAATTGGATTTAAGTAATTTGAAGAATTTGAGGCAAGGAAACCTGAAGAATAAAAAAAATCAGAATTATCCTGACAACAAGATATGACCTGGAAAAGAAGAATATTGCAGTTTTGAGGACTTCCGGTTTTGCGTGGTAGCGGCCGGTCATGGGCTTGCTGATTCTCCACACCCCCGTGGCTAATTTTGCCCTGCCAGGGAACCCTAAATGGGTCTAAGTTGCCCCGGACAGGCGACAAAGAAAGAAGGGTGCTCCAGCGATTCTGGAACGGCAGCGGCCGTTCCATTCAACTTGGGGAAAGCCTTCTAACCCGACAGGAGAAAGGCTGGCTGTATTGCATCGGCCAGCCCAAGCTACTTGCAACCAAAGTCCCAAAGCACTAACCAGCACAACTGTGAACAGCGTGCTTGAAACTGGGTGAGGAATTTGATCTTCTCTTTTCTCTTTTACATTTAATTTCCTGGAAAAGATCCCCAAGAAGCAAAATACTTCCAAAAGGGAAGGAGGGGGATTTCTGCCCCACCCTTATACTAACGGAAGCAGCAAATTAATCTTTTTATGGAGGATCAAAATATATGGAAGTGAAATAAATATAAAACCTGAAACTTAAAACTTAAATCTGGATAAATCTAAAATTGTTTTAATGGTTAAGACTCTCATTTCAAAGATAATTGTTCATTTTGGAAATTGAAAAACAAATAGTTGCTGACATCTAGTGGCAGATGAAGACTATGACAGCTATGACTTTAATATAAAACTTGGCAAAATCTGGTAAAAGCTAATCTGTGTCTGTGACCTTCAAAGCTTTAACAACAAAGAACAGCTGTGACAAAAAAAGACAATAATCTGGGCTGTAGACAAAGAGAGAATTATAAATATATATGAGTAATATAAAAAAGTTGAAATGACTTAGATAAAGGAAATGTTTTAGATATTTAAATGTGATTGAATTTAAGAAAATTATAATGGATAAAATGTTTTGAATAAGAGTTAAAGGACTAGATGACTAGATGTATTAAATGGAACGTTTAAAGATTAAACATATTTTTAATTATAGTTAAAAAGAATAAGAAATTTAGTAAATATATATTAGCTTAGGAGGGATATATATTTTAAGTAGTATGTTATCTTTATGCTTCTTTACTCTTGCTTTTCTTTCTTTTTTTCTACTGTTTTATCTATTTCTTAAGAAATGTAAAAGTTTGAGTTGGTTCATATGGAAAAATAGAGTTAAATTCTTAAATGTAATTAATTTTTGAGAAAATCTTAACCAGTAAGAATATCTAGAATTTGGTGGGAGAAACAAATTAAAATAAGGACTAACAGGATGATTGGATAGAAAAGAAATATTATATTGATGTTATTATTATTTTTAGGACTATTGGAAAAAAATTATATATTTAACTGTTATCTATCAAAACGCTAAGAATTGTATTAACTCAATGTTTGCAAAAGAGGATATTTTGGGAAAAGAGGAAATCAACTAAAACTATTATGTGGATTATGGATTATAGAAATCAATTGTTAGTAATTGTTTTACAAATGTAACCCAAACAACACACTGTTCACCAATTATTAAGTGATTTATGTTTTTTAAAAAATCAATAAAATATATTACCAAAAAAAAAAGAATATTGCAGTTTGGTTGAAGAGCTGAAACAAAAAGTTGTAGCTATTGCAGAGAAAATAAAGCGATAGGATAACCGAATAATGCAGTTTCAGCAAAATTCACAATTTCGAACGAACCAGCATTGTTTCTATAACACCCTTGAAAGTGGACATGGTGCTACCACAAGTGAAAAACCTAACAAAGAAAATACCCTGAAAGAACTTGTGGGAAAACAACAAGAAGCACAATGGGAATGCAAAGTGGACCAAGCAGGTTGAAAGCACTATAAAAGTGACTAAAATGGAAGATATTCACATAACAAAAGAAATTGTGCAAAAACAAGCAAAGAAGATCAAGAATTGGAGTGTCCCTGGTTTAGATGAGCTGCATGGATTCTGGTTGAAATCACTAACAAGTTTGCATGCAAGATTAGGAAACCAGATGAATCAGGTTCTGGAAACACCAGAAAGTGAAAAATAGCTAACAACTGGAAGAAATTTTTGATTCAGAAGGATGCAGAAAAGGGAAATAAACCTGAAAATCACAGGCCAATCACTTGCCTGCCAACAACATACAAATTACTTACAGACATTATGGCAAACCAAATTTATGGATATTTGGAAAACAAGGATTTGCTGTCTGTAGAACAGAAAGGGTGCTGCAAAAATTCAGAGGAACCAAAGACCAACTGATGATTGATAAACTGGTTCTGAAGAATTCAAAGAAAAGACAAACAAATTTGTTCATGGCCTGGATTGATTATAAGAAAGCATTTGATTCTGTGCAGCACAGCTGGATTGAGAAATGCTTAGACATTTTTGGAATCAGCAGCAAGATCCAGAAGTTCCTGAAGACTTCCATGAATCTATGACAAACTAAGCTGATGGCCTGTGGAGAAGAACTGGGTGAAGTTGAAATCAAATGAGGAATCTTCCAAGGTGACTCATTGTCATCTCTGTTATTTGTACTTTTGATGGTGCCACTAACAAGCATCTTGAACAAAACAAACTGTGGCTATGAATTGGCTAAAAAGGGTTGAAGTTTTCCCATTTGCTCTACATGGATGATTTAAAACTGTTTGGAAAAACAAAAGCTGAATTGAGTTCACTGCTGAAAAACACTGAGGAGTTTAGCAGAGACATTGAAATGCAATTTGGCATTGATAAATGTGCAACAATTGCTGTTAAGACAGGAAAAATGATTGAAGATGATGGATTCAAACTTGATAATGAAGAACTGATAAAAGCAGTAACACCAGAAGAGGGGCATAAGTACTTAGGAGTTTTGGAAGCTTCTGACCTGTTGCACAACCAAGTCAAGGAAACTACTTCAACAAAATACATAAAGCTAGTCCAGAAAAACTTGAGATCAAAGCTGAGTGGAGGAAATTTCATAAAGGCAATTAACACCTGGGCAGTGCCTGTAATACAATACTCAGCTGGAATAATTGATTGGAGTCAGTTAAAACTTGATAACTTGGATCAAACAACAAAAAACTAATGACAATGCACCATGCTCTTGCACCCAAAAAGTGATGTTGATCGATTGTACTTGCCAAGATCTCAGGGTAGCAGATCTCTCTTCCACAGGTGAAACAAACTGTGGAAGAGGAAAAACACAACTTAAATGACTATATAAAAAAGCAAAAGAGCCTCTGCTGAATGAGGTGAACAAGGAAACCTCTTGAAAACAACAAGATTGAAAGCAGAAAGGAAACAATTGAGCACTGGGTTTTTAACTGGAAAAAGAAGCCTATGCACAGTCAATACCTGAAGGACATTGAAGGAAAGGTAGATACAAAGCTAACATGGAGCTGGTTGAGATCAGGAGTGCTGAAGAAAGAAACTGAAGGCTTCATTTTGGCTGCCCAAGAACAAGCCTTGCAGACCAATTCCATGAAAGCAAAAATTCAACATGTCAGGAACAACAGCAAATGTCACTTATCCAACAAGAAATATGAAACAATGGATCACCTTATCAGTGACTGCAGCAAAATCTCACAGACTGATTATCTACAATGTCATGATTATACATTGGAAGCTTTGCCAGATGTTTGGGTTCAAATGCAACAAAAATTATTGGGAACACCAAATTGACAAAAGTTCTTGAAAATGAGCAAGTCAAGATAGTGATTTGCAAATTGAAGTTGAGTGACTATGGAGAAAGAAATCAATGATTGTACCAATAGTAATAGGAGCCCTTGGAGTAATATCCAAAGGGCTGCCTAGATACATGAAAATTTTGAACTTATTAGACCTGAATTTCCTGACTTTGCAAAAAAACCACCGTACTCGGAACTGCCTTTATACTCAGATGTTACCTTAACAGCTCTTAGGACCTTGATTAGGACTTGAACTGTTAAGTTTTTACCAGTCCCAGACTGTGAATAGAATTGAAGATTAAATCATCATTAACAACAACAACAGCAACAACAGATATATCAAATTCAGTATTATACATAAAAACATGTGGCATGATAAAATCTTTCCAAGTGATTGTGTTAATCTTCAGGTCATTTTAGCTCCCTTAATTTATGCTTCCATGTCTAACATGAGTGCTTATGGCTGTAATTCTTGCAGCCATTAAAATCCTAAAATCCTCTTATGTTTAGCCAAACTTGAGTGCAATCTGATCCATAAAGATCTCAGAGTTTCCTGCATGGAGCAGACTCCCTGGGATCTTCCATCATTAAGATGTGATCACCAGACATCAACAACTGTCTGTATCAGCCAAGCTACAACTTCTTTTTACATTATCATTCCTTACATTTCTTACAATCTATCATCGTTTCATCTTTCTCTACAAACAGCATCTGCTTGGAGCTGAAAGGATGTTCATTTGTCTTTCTGCTGTACTGAGTCAGTCCCTTCAGCTTGTCTTTGCTATAAACAATAACTTACATTGGACTGTAGGAAAACCTTGGAATGCTATGAGTTTAATGCTGTTTGAATTCAGATATCATATTTCATCCATTTATCTCGTGGTTCAGAATATATGGTACAAAATTACATTTGGAGGGAAGAAGTGTGACTTGGAAATTTATATCAGATTGCTCGAAAATTCCCATAAAAAAGACAAATTGAAATATTAAAAATACATATGAGAAATTCACCGCCGCAGATCATGTATAGATGCTGCATAATTCTTTCGTCTATCCCAAGCATGAAACATGCATAATCCTTGATGACTAGGCAGATTCTTGAGAACAGTTGCTCTAAAGCAATGTTGACAATCCTGTCAATTTCAGACCAACCAATTTGATTTCTGCTAAATAATTGGTTTGGCAGCCATTTTGTGAATAGATAAGCATCCATTTTGGAAAAGGATCTGTGAACTGCTCATAGGCTTGCTACTTCAACAACAAAGAGCAAGCTACAATAATCAAGAAGACCCTTGGATATGAAGATTATATGCAGAATTAATTCCAGATGATCTATACTGCAGTCGACCCAGACAGACAGATGATATTCTTAGTAATATTATAGAAGGCTCAGGCATCTTGATGCTAAGGAGAACTGGCAAGATTTTAACATTGTGTAAAAGGTTAACTATCTGAGCAAATTAAAAAAGAAAAGAAGCTAATTTAAAAATACAGATGAAAATTCTCTTTATTTTCTGAATAGAAGTACAAACTTGAATCTTTGAAGTCTGGCCATTCACCACAAACTAGTTCCAAATACTACCTAAAGAATTGCCTACTATAGCTCAAACCTATGTGAACAATTTGTTTCAAATGCAAGCTCAGAAGTGTATTATAAAGATGAATTTGCTAAAGACCCACATTTGTAGTCCATATATACCATGCATGTATATAATTTTCAAAATTATAGTGTATATGCGTAATTCGTTGCCATTATTTCAAACTTTTGTAAGGGGTGCAAGAATATATCAGAAGCGTTCTAGGGGTGCAGGGTATAGAAAAGGTTGGGAACCACTGTCCTAGAGCAATGATGGCGAACCTTTTAGAGACTCCACCTGCCCCCTGCCCCCCGCAGGGCCACCCACCACCTCCACAGCCCATCGCAGCAGATCGTCCAGGCGGCCCTGCAGCACCATGGCGGCCACACCCTCCACCCGTGCCCTGCAGCATCAACTGCGCACGATGGGGCGCGAGGGCAGAGTCTTGTCCCTGCTGCCTGGCTGCCATGTCCTTGGATGCGCTGCTTCACGTGGGCCGCGCCAGGGGGTGACTCTCCTCCAGGGGGGCTGCTGGTGATGAGGGGGCCGCGGGAGGAGGCGGGGCTGGGGCAACGGCGCATGTGCCCACAGAGAGGGCTCTGAATGCCGCCTCTGGCATGCATGCCATAGGTTCGCCACCACTGTCCTAGAGGATTATTCACTGAGTTCAGTCAGACTTGATCACAGAGGATTTTGTGTAACTATGACTTTTAGTTACATCAATTTCTGGGACATAAGTGAATTCACATTGAAAAGTATTGGCATGTATTTGTCTGACTTTTGCAAGACAGACTTTTTTCTCTCTCTTCAGTATTCCTATAGACGTCAACTAAGATATTTTTCACAGAAAATTTGGGGGACTCAGCTTAATACAATCTGGAATATTATTTCCCCATTACTCTTTATTGTTTTTCCCCCTCAAACTCTAGACAATAAAAGAGTCTTCAGGCAACTAACCCAATTTACCTTCACAGTATATGCAATACTAATCATGTTTGGAAATCACTGAATACTTATATACAGGGATGACTTTTATGATGCAAAAAATATTCAGCTTATAAAAGCTTTTTGTGGGTTGATAAAATAATTTTATAATGCTGTCAATTAGTGCCACTTTTTGCCATATTTGCTATTGCATCCTTTTTAACGATCATTCCAATTCTCCCAACAAGAAGGAATAAAACAGCTAGTTCTGTTGGGAAAGTATTCATTCTCCTGAACATTTATCTTCCACCTGTTCTACTATTATTTTTAGACTTTATTCTAAGAAAAACACTTTTCGTTTACTTGTTTAAAACAAACATATAATTTCAAAATGTATATTAATTGCTGGATAAAAAATACTATACAATTAATGGGTATAAAGTATTATACAAGTAGTACTATACAATCAATTAGTACAAAGTTACTAAAAATTAATTTACCATGTTTATAAATATAAATTTTGGAGACCATACCTTAAAAGTTTCATTTGCCTTGCTGCATGACATTTAGCATGTGTGAAAGCCATTTTTGTTTAAATTTAATTAGGCTTCTATAATGGATGAACACTATTCATTTCATCATTGCTGTGTATTCTCCAAGTTTAAATTCCCAAGCATCAGGAATGTATCTCTTTTCTCAGGTTGTGCAAAGTTTGTCCATAAGCATGTATCTTAATTGAAAAAAAAGTCCTTGCTGTAACCCTTTGTAGAAAATTCAACATGGCAGAGCTGGCTATACATTATTTACCTCATGGCAATATAGATTAAGCAATAGAGATAGGATTTTGAAAAGTGCCATTGCCAATGGGGAACAAAAATACAAAATTCTATCACCTCGATGAATTTAAGATTTTTCCAAAAATCTTTTGGAGAAGACATTTGGGTGTCGGTGGTAGTAGACTGGATGAAAGGATTCAGTAACATCCTTCTGCCTATAGTGAGAGAGCAGGAGGATTTCTGCTGAGTCCTGGTGGGAAGGCATTTTCATAGAAGAGATGAAGAGGAGCTTTTTTTGTTAGATTTGAATCTAGATCTGGCTGGGGTGGTCTTTGCAAGCTGGTTCACAGCTTTTGGGGAGATAGTTGAAGGGTATGATTGGAGGTGTGTGTGTATCTATGGGGGAATAGAGGCTTGGGGTACAATTTCAGGAATGACAGGTTGATGTCATGGGGACATTGGACTGACAAGTATAGAGGAAGTGGAATTGGCAATTTGGTGCTGATTCCCTTTTCCAGTCCCACTGATCCAACCCAGCCCATGAGGTTAGACTTTTGAGAGCCTTGGTTTATCCTATTACTGTTTAAATCCAGATTTGTGTGTGACAAAAGTTGAATCATCCATGACTTATTTGTAGATGTGGACCTGAAGTGCATTGCTATGGTAATGTATCTGTTCTGTCTTAGTGTGGTAGACATTGAAGAGACGAAGTTAAACAACAACAAGGTTTATTCATTTAGAATCAGACACAGAACAGAAAACGAAACTGGCTCCATCCTTTTACACACGGAGCTCTGGTTACTCTTAACCAATAATTGCGGGGGATTTCTCCCGCGCTAAAATAGCAAGTCTGCCCGGACATTCTGTCTCCGTAGCAGCCACGTGGCCGCTGGCTTTGCCTGGTTCCCGCCCTGCACCTGCTGTCTCACACAACTGAGTACATTACACTATCCATAATTAAGTGCACTATAGGCATGGAATAAAGAGAATAAAACAAAATTAATACTGGATCATACTACAATCTATTATAACATAATATTACTGTATGGAATAAGGAAGCTCTAGAGAAGTGTTTCTCAAATGTGTCAACTTAATGATGTGTGAACTTCAACTCCCAGAAGTCCCCACAATACAATATCAACATCTGATATTACAGATGTGATAGTAGTAAATAGATATTAAAATATATTTACATAATGAGCTTATGTTTTAAGGATCTTTTGTTGTCTTTCATCCACCTGTTGATGGATATAGTATCAAGAAATGAAATCAAGTGAATACAATTTTAAAACGTTATTATAAAAATGTAGTTTTATTCAAATTCTACTGATGTGATCAATCCTGCTTATATGTTTGTCTACAATATCAATTGCTACATATGTTGCTTGGCAGGGAAGGAATGGAGCTAAAACTATTTATATAAGCAAATCAGATTAGATTTAGTTTTTTTAAAAAAATGTATTGGTTTTATAAATAACTCAAGGCAATAAAAATATCTAAGACTCCACCCTATTTTTCCTACAAGTCTGTGAGGTGAATTCGGCTGCGAGAGAGAGACTGGTCCAAGGTCACCAGCCAGCTTTCATGTCTAAGGCAGGACTAGAACTCACAGTCTCCTGGAAAGGCCTGATTCATAGAGTGTATTGCATTTGGTTTTCATTAGCCCTGTCTTGGAGGGAGAGTAAATTATCTGGGTATTTTATGCCCATAAATATTTTTTTAAAGGAACACAATTCAGTGAACTTTGCTTGCTTGTAAACATTTTCCTTTATGGAATGTTTTAAAAATATTAGTTGCATGATAGTCATTAGCAAATTAGGTTTTTGGAAAGAATCTGCATGAAAACATGCATGTGTATGTTTTTCTCATCAGTAACAAGTACCGTGAGTATAAAATGGCTTTGCTCTACTGATTTTTATGAAAGTAGCATTGGATTGCAGTAGCTGAAAACTGGAAAATTAACTTTACTTGATTGAGTTTATTACTGATTATGAATCTATTGGGGAAGACATATTTTTCTGCTTTTTAAAAAAAATATTGCCTGAACTTTCAAGTACTCCTTGAGAAATATTTATTTTTACTTCCTTTTTATATACATTATCTACAAAGATCATAAACATACTAAAACCTATATTGGTAAAAGTTCCTGTACATGTATTAACACAGAGTGTTCACATGCTCCACAATTATTCATGTCTATGGAGATTCTCAGTCATCCAGGTCACGGTTGTCCCAAAGTCAGAACTGAAGAAGCTTCTTGGATGACAAGTGAAATGTCTTCAAGTAAAACAAAGGAAGTCCAGTTGCCTTTCGGAAAAAACACATTTGGAACAAAATTATTCATGTATTTCATATACTTCTCACTTGTCTATTAAGGAAGTAGAAATAGGACATCAACTCCCCAACACTCAGATATAAGACTTATGCTTTTAAAACAACCACTGTAGAGAATATTAGCAGGGTGAATTCCAACAGGAGCTTTTCATCACCCCCAATGAAAATTTCCCTCTCAGTTCTCTGGGTGTTCATTTACAGTGTGTTGACTTGGTTTTTATTAGGAACATCCTCCCTGGGTTAAGTGGAAGGTATGAAAGTTGTGACTGAACATTTGAGAATATTGTCATTGTCAAATGATTGTCAAAATCTTAAATTTTGGAATATTAAAATTATTTCTATTATTTCAGTACTGAGGCCACCTGGCTTAAAATTAAAAGCAATGTGAGATCATTGTGATAGAAGCTCCATCCTTTCATAAGTTTGTGTGCCATCATGATACACAAACAAAAGGACTGCTTTTGTCATTTGCCTCCCCCCTTTGTTGTTCCCTGGGGGCACCGCTGTCAGGGGCACGGTGTGGCCAGGTTTTCCCTTATGGATCTTCTAGAGATGTTAGTACTCTTGTTAGTAATACAAACAAGAAACAGATTCAGAAGTACTAGCTCTAATTTTGTTATAAGGTTGCATAGCAGAATCCTGCAAGTCTGAAAGTACATCTCTCTCCCCTTTTTTTAACAGTCCAAGAAATTAGGGAGGGTCCCTTCTGGGATGTTTCCCACCCTCCAGTTCTGCTGTGGACTCAGTTGCCACTTCTCTGTCCCTTCTCTGTTCTGTGGCTCTTCCACCTATCTCCCTAGATCATTCCCACATACCACTACAAGGCCTGTTTGATAGTCTGTAGGATCTGGGAATACGTAAAGAAAATTTGTGAATGGGATTACTGTGCTTAGAATTTGAAGCAAAAGTCTTGTGTCTAGTTAGTAATAGTCACAAGAAGGAGCAGACTGAATTTAGTGAGTTAAGTTTGCCATTTGATGAATTTTGCTTGGTTTACCAAACCAAGATGAAGGAAGCTTGACCTGGTTTCGAGGTTATTAGAGCAGATCAGGGCAGGCTTGAGAATACCACCACTGTACATGTAGTCCTCAATTTAGTGACTTGGTGACCATTCAAAGTTCTGCTAGATCCCCCAAAAGGTACTTACAACCTGGTACTGAAGTTCTAATAGACACCCCCCCATGGTTACATAACCATATTTTGGGTACTAGGCCCACATTTACAGCTATTTACAGCATCCTTCAGTCACATGGCCACGATTTATGACATTTTTGCCGAAATCCAGTGTTTACTTATGGTTTTTGGCAAAAACGTTCCATAGCAAAGAATGGGTTCACTTAATGATTGTGGCACTTCCTTAAACAACCATGGAGTTTCCTTAATGACTGCTGCAAAAAAAAGGTCATAAAATTGGGTTGGACACATGGGTGACCCACTTTACAGTCATCCTGACTTACAGCCATAATGGGCAGGCTCCATTACGATCGTAAGCTGAGGAATACCTGCATGCCATATTACCCAATACATTTCACATAGCAGGAGGAAATTAGCTCCAACAGCAACTTCGCTGAAGCTGTACTCTGTTGCTAGGCAACATATATGCAGATGAACTAATTAAGACTGCACTTTGTGCTATCCCCTTTCAAATTCTCAGAAGAAATCAACTCTTGATATATCTCTTCTTGTGTGTGATCCTTACTTTCCAACCTAGCTGATGAGGATGAGTGGAATCTCTTTGTTCATCTTAGAATTGTACAGTGGAAACGTAGAGTGTCATACAAGGAAGAGCAGTAACATTACAACCTTTCAAGCTCCCCCCAAAATGAGCCTTGCTGTACATAATCCCATTATGAAAACCACGTCATAGGAAGGACATTTTAAATAAATGCAGAGGAGAGTTGTATGTGTTATGAATTTTGTCTGTGAGAATTTTGTCTGTGAGAACCTTCTAGAAAGCAATTGGCAACAGGTTTCTTCCCATTGTGGAAAAAAGGAAGCGGAGAAAAATAGCATCCTCCTACATTATTGGGATTACATCACTCTTATAATTAAACAACACCTGGGACAGGTAAACCAAAGGCAGAAAAGTAACCGCATGCTTTATATTTTTCCAGTGTGTGAACAAACCTGTGCACCAGCTACACAGTCTGTCTCTTGTGGAGCTTCCTTGAGTATCCTCTTCCAGAGCTGAGCACATTTATTTCATTTAACTACTTTCCTTACACACACCTAAGGGCACCCTAGTTCCCCATTTTATTTTAGGCACTGCACAGGACGCCATTTGGAGAAATGAAGCTTGCTGTTTTGCTGTAATACTATCTGGGGAAGTTGTGCAGCATCAGTTCAGTGAAGCTGCCTTCCTCCTTCTATTTAATCTGCATCTATTAAAGCAGCCCTAGATAATAACTAGGGTAACTGTGGCACGCTGTGGCATGTGCATTTTATTCTGAAATGATCCTTTTACCTTAATTATACATATATCTCCAGTGGGCATAGAATTTTTCAATGAATGTAGAATGCTTGCTGTGAATGTTGTAAGTTCTCACATCTGCCAATCAGGGCCAGGGAATCCTGTTTGCCTTGAGGGCTCCATTCCCTTGTGGACAGCATGATAACAATTGATGGGGTCAAAATCAAAGATGAGTGGTAAAGGGGACTTGGGAGGTTGCAACTGGGAGAAAAATCGTTGACTTCTCAAACTATTTTCTAACCTGCAGTTAGATTGAAAAATGGCTTCTCTTAGCTCCAGCAAGAAGGTTTCTACAAGATGAATTGCTGTCTAGTGATGGACCAAGGAAGAAGGGCACAGTTCTGACCTTGTGAGAATATAGATGTGAAATCTAGAAACTCACTATTTAGACAACATTAACTCACATTCTTTCCCAGTTTTGTTAGAGTCCAAAATGAGTGTATTGCTTATGGCCAGCTCAGTCTGAAGTCATTCAAATAACAGTTTAAATGGGGATGAGGGAAAAAAAAAGAGTCTGACAATTTGTAGCTGAGATGAAATGGGAAGATCAAATGATACATTGCAAAGAGATTACTAGGATGACAAGGGGGGAAAAAGTTGCAGCTGGCAGGCAATTGTTGATCACAGTTCAGTAAAGGAAGATCCCTGGAGTGTCTTGGTACAAGAAGATGATTTTGGCATTGCCGTGAGTCAGGTTGCATTTAGGGCTAGCTGCCAGGAAATTTTAGGATTTTAGTAGTTGGGATTGCACTTGTCATAACTATTCTCTACATGGGACAGCCTATGCTACATGGGATGAATTAATAAGTCTGCATGACCTGTAGAGAGAAAGTGAGAAAAGGCTGGGAGCCACAGTGGGGGGTAGAAGAGATAACAATCAAGAAAGCCCTCTAGATTGGATGTGCCACTGTTTTTCACTCTAGTTGTAAATGGCATTTGGGTGGAAGCCACAAAATTTCACCTTACTTAAGTGATGAGACGTTCATTTATCAGTGATAACCTTGGAAGGAAAGATCATTAGTATTTTAAGGTCTTTTGCAATACATGGGCTTCTTTATGGAAATAAAATTTGAGCATGGGGACAGGCAAATATACTCAAGGATCCATTTAACTGTTGTGAGGCAATAATCATTCACAGAATAATGTGAAACCAGGTAGATTAAAATAAAATGATTAAATTAAACATAATGTATGTAATTAAAAGAACAAAATACAGTTTTACAGCTTTAGAATAATATGTTCATTTGCTTCAATCTCCCCAATTTAATTTCCCATTCAGACAATAACAATATAGCAATGAATTTCATTTTCTTATCACACCAGTAAATTGATTTCCAATTGCCCACCTATGAAATGAATTGATTTCTCTCCCAGTCTAATTAACTAATTAACTGATTGATTTAAAATGGATTTTCCTCATCCTTCTCCTCCATCTGTACAACTAATTCTAAAATTGTTTTTTTTTTAATCCCAGTTTTAAATTCACATTTTTCTTACCACGAGAAACAGTAAAAAAATGGAAAGTGTGTCATCTTTTATCCAGGTCATTGATTGGGCTCCCGATGAGAACCAGAAGAGATAAAAACAAGTGTGAGCAATACTCTCATTATTATCAAAACGTCTTTTAAGGAATTTGATGAGGAATTATTATTCTGTTTATAATAGCAAATAACTAAAAGAGGTTCGCTTCTGTGGGCTATGTCAAGGCCTGTCATTGGTTGAGAAGGAGTAGAAGATACACTGGAAAGACAAAGGTGGTGTCAACCACAATAGAGGTTATGGTGCCACTGAAATCTGGCAGCAGAATATGGAAGGTCCCATTTAATTTCCATCAGCAGGCTTTATACAGGACTATAAAATTTCACATACATTCTGTAATGTCTTTACTGTTATATACCATGTGTGCTGACTTGGAGTTCACTTTGTCTAAAAGTAGTGTAATGGTTAATTATTAAATGTGGTATAATAGTAATGGGAAGAATGGACCATATACTGTATTTCATTGGGTGACTCTGTCCCAATCACTACCTCTTTGTGCACCCTACTTCATAGCATTGTTATTAGTCTGAAGGATAAACTTGACTTCTTGAACTCATGCAGATCTGAACTCCAAGAAGGAAATTATGACACAAAAAAATAATAAAAAATAAGCCCATAAATATTGAGGAGAGATGGAGTAAGAGTGGCCTTCATAGCAGGTTTTTATAATGAGTACTGTACGCAGGCAGTTCTACTTGGACTTCTGATCCAGTTCAGTGGGTTGGATTTTATTTTCATGAACTTCCAACCACCTTTACATCAAAATGGATGAGGTGGAGTGTAATGATGTCACCCACTACTGAGAATACACTCTTTTGGTACCCCAGTTTTGGGGAATGAATGAAGGTTTGGGCTAACCCTGCTTGAATCTACAACACCTGACTATGGATTGCCCAAGTCTGCACTATTGCAGACTATTAATCTGCACTATTAATCCTGCAAAGATCCAAGAATGATCTTTACCTTGAAGTAAGATGGGCGGCCTATACATTTTATAAATACGTAAATAAACATGACACTGTGCTCTCTATGTCATTGTAATGAAATGATTGGCTTTCTCTTTGCCCAGTCACAGCCTTAAAAAGCTTAATCTTTCAGGCTGCTTTAAGAAAATCAGGTTATACATTGCTAGGGCTGCAGTAAGAAGCGCACAGCCTTTTCAGCAGCAGAAGCCCAGAAATCGCAATGTTGTTTGAATAACAAATAGGGTTGATTAAACATTTATTGATGTAAGTAGGGGAGATTGTAAAAAAACAATTGATTTCTTCATAGGAACCGGGAAGTTCACAGCCTTGTTTAGTAAACTACAATGGGCTGCTGAAAAGGTGGATATTGGGGAAGGGAAGCCAAAAATAATGGTGCTTCTCAAGTTCTTGCTTTTGGAGAGCATTTCTGTATTGTCGATTGCAAGAGCTACCGACAAATTAGGTTGTTCTGGAGAAAAAAGTGAGGGATAATTGCATGTAATGTCTGCAATGATAATAACTTTGAAAAACCGTCAGTGATATTTTACCATTACTTGATTGTACTGCTAACTGATTTTCATAGTAGAAGCCACACCCATGCTGTATTGCCTGAGGAAGAACTTGTAGTAGTTTGCTTGTTGATGGAGACATATGCTATAATTTCCTATAATTTCTAGCTGCAAAGACATGCTGCCTGCCCACCTGCCTGTTTATTGCCTTTCTATTTTGGCAAATGCGCAACATTTACAAATATAAAATATATACATGAAGTTAAAAACACATCAGGATTAACAATAAAATACAGATAATAAAGCAACATAACCATTAAAGTCCCGCTGAAAAAGATGGGTCATAATCAATAAAACTGCTTCCTTTATGACTTGGTTGCACTGTAGGCAGTAAGGTCTTTTAGGAACAAATGGGTGTATTTGTCTGCTGTGGTATCTAAACACCTGGTTCCGCGTGGGAAATATTTTGAATTATTTCCTCTTCCTCTTTCCAACAAAGACATATCCATGAGGACATGTTCTCAAAACACAACGTCCCTCTCATTCCCAGCCAATAGTTGAGGCTATCTAATTTGGTGTTTATTTGATCTGATATTAATGTAGTGTTTTTCATCTTCTTCTGATAGCAGCCTGGTGATATGAATAATTTTTGATGCCTTAGTGGTGATTGTAAAGATGATGTGGCAGGACCTGAGATCTATTTGGCTCCTATTGGCAATTTTGAGCTACCATGGTACCCTTGCCTTCTTTGATCACTGGCAAAGACTCTCCACAGTTATTTTGGCTTGGACAGCAAAAGTGACCAAGAATGGGAAATATGATGCAAAGTGCCAGTCATGTGTTATGAAGGGTCTTTAACTATCCATTCAGATAAATGTTTTGAATGATAGGCACAGTGGTGGGATTCAGCTGGTTCGCACCGGTTCAGCAGAACCGGTAACTAAATTTTGCTGAGTTCAGAGACCCAGCTTAATGCACACTGCTTCCCGGAAGTCCAGTCGAGGCCTGGAGGCTTAGAATGGCCCGCCAGAAGTGCGTGGATGCCACTTCCGGAAGTCCGTTCTAGGCCTCGGAGGCCCAGGCCTGCATCCAATAAGAGAACCGGTTGTTCAGGTATTTGAATCCTACCACTGGATAGGCAGTTTGCATGGAGGTCAGCATTGGTTAGTGTAGGTCCATTTTCCTGTCAACAGTCACCCAGCCACTCTTTTTAGACCAAGCAAAAGAGGGAAAGCGTAAGTGAGAAACTGAAAGAAATAAGAGGCAGCAAGAGAAAGACAAGATAGTGAGGCAGCATGAAAGAAAGAGCATTGAGTAAGTCTGGACAAGAGGGTGGGGGGAGAGTGGGAAAGAAGAGAAGAAAGTGCAAGATGGTGAGTGATGACTCTAGTGATGGAAAGAGAGCAGTGGAGTGGTTAATAGAGAAAGAGGGAGTAATGGAGTGGGTGGTAGATCAGGTGATAGAGCAAGCAATCGTGTGAAATATTGTGGTAGAGCAGGCAAGGAAGCAAGTGACAAAGTGACTAAGGCAATAGGCTGGCAGTAGAGTATGCAATACACAAGATGATGGAGCAAGACACTATGGATGTGGATAATGGAGCAGGTGATACTTTCATTGCAAAAGTATCCACACTCAAAGAATTTGCTACAGGTACAAGAAATTATAACTGGATCCAGATCTGTACATGTTCTGACTTTTCAAAAAGGGATTTTGCAATCTGCTTCCAAAATTCTTCTAGTTGTCAAAAGGTGAATCCTAGATGAGATAAATCATGTAATTGGTTTCTTTCTTTTTAAATTCATTTCCCTTTGGGGGAGATTAATTTTTGAAGGATTTCAAGTTGAAAAGTTTCATTTTTGAGTACACTTTAATCTGCTTTACATTCGTGCACTAGATAGATATGCTTTGGAGAAACCAGCCTGCTTAGCATGTGTGCATGGTTCACATTATTTCTGATACAATGTTAGTCCACTTGCTGTTTGAAACTGAATGGAGCTGTGCCATGATATTGTGACTTGGAAGAAGATTGCTGAAAATAGACGTAGAAGTAGATGCAAATAGAACGTGAAGATAGTCATTTCCTTTCTCACACCTCACAGTGCTGAAACAAATATTACTCCAAACAATGTACAAATTATCCAGACTAAATCTTTTGAAATGGTCAATAAACAATCTGAATCAAATTGCTGTATTGTGCATATGCTCCAAAATAAAATTAATTTGTGGCCATCCTCCATAACTAGATTAGTCTGTAATCTTATATTCATTGATCTGGAAGAAGAGCCCATTATTTTTGAAGATATGTGCGCAACTCTGCATAGTTAGTACAATAGTATTTAAATCATATCAGGGGAGGGGGCTTAATTTTTAAGATATCAGGATCTGTCACATGAACAAAATATTTTTTTCTTTTATTGAAGAAAAGAATCTTAGTACTGAAATTCAGAATCAGAGCTTGGTTTAAATTAATTTATTATTTAAGGGATTATTATAGTTAAATGACTAAGTCTATTTACAATCCAAAAGGTGTATGATTTGTGACCAATAATTATTTTTATAAATATTGTGAATTGCGGCCACTCCAAAAATGATGCCCACTTCTGGGCCAGAGCCATGCGGTCCAGGGACGCTAAGGGGTATAACGGCATGCCCTTCTTCCCTCACACAAGCTCTGGGGACCTGGAGATCTTCTAAGGATAATTGTGCAATTGTTTAAGCGGGGAGGAGAAGGATGTGGGACCCAGTGGGGTGGGAAATAGGCCCAAGGGCTTCAGGGACACAGTGGGTAGGGAAAACATTCCCAAGGTCTGTGGGGACCTGACAGAGCGGGGGGGGGGGAATAGTAGGAAGTGTAAATGACTGCTGAGAGGCTGCAGCGGCTATAACTTCAAACTGGACCATTAGTCCCTTTTTGTGGGAGGTCCGTTATAATTTTGAACAATCACTAAGTGACCAGTTGTAAGTCAAGGACTACATATAAAAACAACATAATACCACATTAAATCTGTTAAACCCATAAACATTAAAAACTTAACACCAAAGTTAAACTACCAACATATAGTCTGTCATTTCAATTCTCTCAACCATCTCACCCTATCCCAGCATCTGGGCGGGGGGGGGGGGGAAATCCAGGCCTTCGGTGTTTATTGGAAGGCTAAGAAAATAGAGGATTGCTGAACTGCTGGGGGAAGAATATTCCATAGGCCACGGAAAAGGCGCACTTCCTGAGGTGTCCATAAGGCGGCAATGTTTAAAGGAAGGGATTAGGAACATATCCACCCTATCTAATCTGGTAGAACAGCTAGGTGTCCTTATGGAAAGGCAGTCTCACAGATAACCTGGCCTTATGCCATATAGGGCTTTAAGTAATAAACTGCCCCTTGAATTGCACCCAGAAAGAAACTGGGAGCCAGTGCAACTCATGCAACAGAGGTATTACATGGGTAAACCTAGGTACCCATCACTACAGATGCCGCCAAATTCTGAACCAGTTATAGCTTGTGGGTGGTCTTCAAGGGGCAGTCCCATGTAGAACACATTGCAGTAAGTGATATGTGAAGCGACCAAGGCATGATAGACTGAGCAAGGCCTCCTAGTTCAGGAAAAGGCACAATTGGCACACCAGAGAAATCTGTGCTAAGCCCTCTCTAGGCATAGCTGCCATCTACTCTTTGAGCAGGAACCATGAATCTAGGAGGACCCTCAGATTGAGCATCAACTCAGCCTGGGGGATATGCCACCTTATCCAGAATTAAAGGTATAATACAATGGCAGGCCATTGGTCTCCCACTGCCCCGATATCATGTGGAGAATTGGGGAGATTAGCACCCACCACTAGGAAGATTTCATTGAACATTTCACTACTCTATGGTTTATTGAAGGACTTGAGTCTGGGCAACACCTTCAGCCTCCTGTGATCAAAATTAAGTATGAGTTTGTGACTCAGATGCCAAAAAAAAGGAGGTCGTCCCATTCTTACCATGTGGAGGGGATTGCCTTTTGGTCAGCTAAGGCCAATATTTCTAGCTTATGCAATATTCTAGGATACTAGTCCTCATACATGATCTTACCCGCTGGTGCAAAGGAAGGGCAGGAGAGGAGAACATAATTCTGTATGGTCTAGGTTTAATACACTGTTTAAAAATGTGAATTATTATGTAGAAAAAACAAAAAATGAAAGTTTAATAACCACCCCTCTCTTTCCCTCTGTCCCTCTGGGTTAGAGTGAGAAAGAATTAGATACACTTTAGGCTTTGTTGAGCTCTTTATATCTTATTTGCCTTTATGGGTTTTTTAAAATTCCCCCCTCCCATTTCTTAGAGGGTTTTTTCACCCCTTCTAAGTAGTTTAGTATAGGGATTTTATTTTATTTTTATTTTTGCTATACGGCTTCTATAACAATAAGAAGATAGAAGGGAGGTTGCACTATGTAGTTTTTTTGTATAATAGTTATATACTTAGACAGTTTATTGGTATTTAATTTATATGTAATGCTACAAACTATCAGCTTGTTTTTAAAAAGAAAACTTAATTACAATTTTCTGAAGTTTAATGAAAGCCATATTTTAAAAATAACCCTAATTATTGGTAGGGGATATTACCATATTATAACTTTTAGGAAATTCCTAACTGTTAAATTAAAAAAAAAACTGTAGCAAGATGTAGAAATGACTTTGGAGAAAGACTGGATGAACTGTCAGTGGGAAAACAATGGCGATTCAGTTTTGGTAAAGAAGAGAAGGTGTGAAAAAGAAACTCAAAATAATGCTGTTTTGTTACTCTTTGGTATACGAGGGCAGGCTTTTAAGTTTCTATTATTATACCTTATAGCCAGAAATTAGCATTCTTGGAATCCTTATTGTTGTGTCCTGGGCCTTGCTGAGTCATTCGGCAAGGCTCAGGAAGTCTGCAGAAAGGTTGCAGAGACCAGAACGGGTGCAGAGACCCGGGCAGACCACGTGTCTACCCGGGACCCAGACAGGCTGTCTCCAGCCTTGCGCGCATGCGCAAGGCGGGAGAATAGCCTGCAATCATTGGCTGAGCATCCCCTTGCACGGGGAGTATAAAAGGGCTTGTTGCCATTGTTTGTTTGCTTCTGTTCAGTGAGTGTATCAATAAAAAGACATTGTATTTATGATTTAAATTTAAATTTTTTGTTAACAATTCAGGTCTACAGTATAGTATCTCAAAGACCATCCTGAGTTTACAAGTCTGTTTCACCACTACAGGAGTTTTGATTAGGAAGATGATCCTTCCCCAGTAGTTTGCATAGAGCTCCATTCACTGTTAAGACAATAAAACTAGAGAGAGGGTCAACCTCATAAGGCAATATTTCTCTCTTCTTGCAATGAATGTGCTTTAATTTACCTATCTGAGCAGGGCTCCTGTCTAGCCACAAAAAACTTTGATTAAACAATTTTCCATGTCCTGATACTAACAGGAACATTTATTTAGTTATCATTCTAAGAATATGGTTAACTCCATTTTCCTCCCCATTTGTTTCTTGGATAGAATTCTAAATATATTTATTTTTTCTGCTTTTCTAATTAGCAGCCTATCCAGAGTTATGGTAGAATAACTAATTAGCCGCCTAGCCTTAGTTATGGCACAAATAAGCCACCTCAAGTTCTAGATGGTCAATTACTCATCCATTAAAATTTGATTTTCTTGCTCTGCATGTTCAATTTATTTAGAAACTAGATGGGTGGGGGGGTGGAAGGAAGCTGGAGATATGAAAGAGAAGAGACCTTGGCACAGAGCAGAATTATGCAATGTCATGGGTACATTAACATTTGGATCAAAATTTTACATTGTGTCAACTCAGTAAATAGTATAAATGGTTCAGATTTGCAATAAATAATTGTCTATTAATACTCTGGCATGGTGTAGCAAATTAATGTCTCACTCCAGTGAGCACAGTTGTAAGCTGGAGCCGGGCCACAAAGAAAACCACAGCTTTGCAGTGTTATAATAAAAAGAGAGAGCAGTATCACTGAAGGAAACTCATTTTAGCTACAAGAACAATCTCCAACAACTTTGCAGATCATGTAGAAAATAATGCCTGAGCCCCCTTAAAATTAAAGAGTGTTATATTTAATCTCTAATCATAAAACTGTTTGGTTAGTAGGATTTATTTATATATATGGAAGGCCCCAATCAGGTGCAATAGAAAGAGGATTATCTGTCACGGACTGGGATCATTTTGCTGCAGTTACATGTACCTTTTATGTGTACAATTGCACATTTGCTACCATGGGAAAGATGGAAGCATCTTTGTGCATCCTAATTGTGCAATGTTTTGCTCATCTGTAGGTCACTACATTATCTGGAAATGGTTTTCTTCTGGCGACTTTGTGGTATTTACAGATTATTTTGTTATTGGTGGGAATTCTTGCTACAGCATATTTCAGGCTCCAGCTGGTAATATTAATTTCACAGGTCCTTAAAGAGGAATGGTGACTTGACAGCATCCCAAGTCGCTCTAAATGTCAGTCATTCTGTTTTTTATTTTAGTTAGCACCCAACTAGGAAATTGCATATTATGCTGCTGTTTCTATTTTAAATTATATCTGAGATAGCTGTAGGTATTGTGATACTTTGCAGGTTCTTCCATCTTTTTTTCAGTGTAATGTAAAAGCTGGGGTGAAATTAATAAGGCTACTCCTTGAAGATTTTTTTAACAACTACTCCTTGGATTTGTGTGTGTGAGAAAGAGCAAGTGCTAACACTTTTTCTCTCTCCATGTGTGTTGAAAATGTTGGGGAGGGAATTTCTATTCGGCCTGGAATGTCTGCTTGTCTATCTCTTACCTGAGAGGCAAAACTTTGACACCTTCTTTATAGTTCTCACCTGTATACATTGTTTAGGACAGACCTCTCCCTCTTCTCCACTTCAGCCACTGTAGCAATTTGCAACCCTGCCATTCAGTGGTCTGGTGACTTGTTCTGGATGTGGGCTTAGCCCTTATGCAGAAGAGAATTCAAAGCAAGTTGCTGGATAACTGACTGGCGGGTGGAGGAGGTACCTGGTAACAAACTACTTGATGGGATTGATTTAAGTGCAGAATAGCAGGGGGAGCTGCAGAATGGGGGCTAGCCAGTAAAACTGGACACGTTTTACCCCTGCCTTTCTCACCCTACAGATCAGATGTCTGAAACTGTCTAGGAGCGCTCCCAGAGCACACTGTTGTTTAAAAAGGGGGGGAAATTGTTCACAAATTTGTTAAATTTGTTAAGGAGTCTAGCATCCCCAATGCTCTGATCTCCAGCATTTGCTTTGTCATACTGAGATTGTAGCTGAATCTTGTAGCATCAAATCATGGCAGAAACATCCTCCGGGAAATATATTCTGTATTTTTTTTCCTGCCATATTGTCATGATGTTGTTTTCATCTTGTCCCTAATGCGTAAGTAAATAGGCTTAAATGGTCCTTAACTATATCAATGCTTAATAATATTTGTCCTTCTATTTTGACACTGTCTAGGGCAGGGGTGGGGAACCTCGGCTCTTTTATGACTCGTGGACTTCAATTCCCAGAATTCCTGAGCCAGCATGGCTCAGCTTGGAAACCTCTCCCTTTCCCCTCAGCATGGCTGGCTCAGAATTCTGGGAATTGAAGTCCATGAGTCATAAAAGAGCCGAGGTTGTCTACCCCTGGTCTAGGGGGAACATTTGTCTGGCTTTGCTATCTTGTCTCCTATAGGGTAAAGGAGTCAGTGTCCAGGAATAGAGGAAATAGGGGCAGGACAGGGATTGGCAGTGGGGAGAGCAAATTCAGCTGACCCAAGGAAGGGTGGAGGGAGCTTCAGCTTCATCGTTGAGGAAGGCCCTTTGTGCAAGAACCTTTTAGGGTAGAAAACTGCTGTTATAGACCTATGTGTTCTCAAGAAATCAAGATATATATTGGCTACAAGTTTACTACTGGGATTGTATAGATCGCAGGTTGAATAGCAATGGCTCTAGTCTTTTCTAGTGTTACAGTTTGCACAGTGGGGGATTTAGTACAATATCATCAAAAACCTTTGCATTACTGGAAATAGCTGTCTTGGGTGCTTGAGATCACAGCAGTCTTGTGGGAGAATGATCCCCGTATTAGAATCTACATGTTCCCAAATATATCCCAGTATTGTTTTCTTTTCATACCTCTCAGCTTCTTAAGGCGTATATTTTTATTTCCATGCAATGTTATTTGTATTTTAATAATTTTTTTTAATTCGCTTATTTGTGTGCCACTTCAAGATGTTTACAAAGAGAGTGGTGTAAAATTCCATTCATACATAACTTTTTCTGTTCTCTTAATCTGAATGTACCCTTCTCACAAACTATGTAAATTCTGAATTTAAAAATTCATCTAATTTACTTCTGGCCCATTTCCAGACGATACGGATCTTTGATGTATAGCAATGCTTTGCCCCATTTTTCAATTTTCTCTTAGTGTAGTCTTTTGACAGAAGTTAATTACAGAGTTGCTGAGCAATAATGCATGTTATTACATAGCAAGCTACACGGTAACTTCATTGGGAGCCATGATAATTAAAGAGTGAATTGTGTTAATGCCCCAGTGTTATTATTTGGTAACTGTGTAATTACATGGGATGACCCGTGCAAATCAGATCCACATTCCCATTTTCCTCTAGGGATCACTGAATTAGCTCAAGCATTTTAGGCATCTCTACCTCCAGTACAATGCCTATCCAGAGAGTAATTTTACATTAAGGCATTACAAATAGCAATGAACAATAAGTGAAACAAAATAGGTTGGCATTATTTTTCAGTTCAGGAGTCTTTATGAATGAAAACCCATATTTAAAATATGGTCATACCATATTTCATCCTAGGCCAGATAGGGATTCCAAAGCCTATCAGTCAACGTGGCTAATAATCAGGGATGATTGGGGATGATAGCGGATTGTGGACCAACATCTGTCCCCACCAATGAATGCTGGCTAGGATATTTCGTTCCACTGATCTTCATTTCTTAACTTTATCAGATCGTAGCTGATGAATAACCCACTGCCTCAAATATTGCATCATTTGAGAGCTCTCAATTATTACAGAAGGGCATTTAGAGTTGGAACAAACAAAAACTTTTCTGACTTCAAAATAGCAGTTGCCAACCTGAACACTGAAGTCACATTACTGCACTAGGTAAGGCAAATAAATAAAACAAATGCAATAAAGACATTAATACATTAATTTACTTTTACTAGTTCATTCTCTTCAAAAACCCCAACTCACAATAGAAAGTTATAGGTGAGACTTTTATTAGTCTAATTAAAAATATAAATAAAGGGGACATTGACTGAGCTTCTAACATGCCACTATGCGTACCTAATTGAATCAACTTTAAGTGTAGTTCCAATATATAATATGAAAGTGCTAAAGAGGAGTCAGTTTTTATCCTTACATTTTTCAATGGATTGTCATACTGAAATCCATACATTTCTTTGTTTTGATTGATCTTCTTGCACTGCTTTCGATTTTTCTTTGAGTTGTTATCTGTAACAAAAGGCTTCTTCCACACACTTTATATTTCCCTCTCCAATTCCTCAAGTCCCGTTTAAAGACAAGTCACAATCATCTTCTTAAAGCTGATGAGAACTTCTTCAGGTTCTTCAGACAAGGACAATTTTTTCCCCCACAGTTCAAGTCCATGACCTCTACTCCAGTCAAAAGTAAAGCAAAATAAAGTACATTTACAGATTATACATATATGTATATGCACACACACCATGTTTAAAAGTTCAGTGCGAACAAGATCCTACAATCAATGAAACGTAAGAAGATTTGATTACTGGTTTAGAAACAGTTATTCTAGAAAATTAAATTAAATACGCCATAGAAAATAATGCAGAGCTGTAGGTATCAGTAAAGCACTAGAAGAACTCTTAATATATCACAAGATGGAGCAGAAAATAAGCTATTTGTGGTTTGTAAACAGACATGGAAAACACTGCCAGAGTCAGTAGGTCAATTCATATTTCAATGCCCAAAAAGAGCTATGCTAAATAATGCTCAAACTACTGTACTTACATGTATTATATGTGTAATACTTATTTCACATGTGTGAAATAAGAAAGAGATTCTTTAATAATATTTAGAACAAGAATTGAAAAGAGGCAGGGACACCCAAGAGCACATTGCTAACTTCCAATGAATGATGGAAAAGCAACTGAGTTCTAAGAAGACACCTATTTTTGCCTTATTAATGATGTAAAGGCTTTTGACTATGTAAAGCACAACAGATTGTAGATAGCCCTTGCAAACAAGATATAATGGTCCAACGTATTTGCCTATTGAAGAATTTCCATGATGACCAGGAAGCAGCAATTAGAACAGATGTAGAGCAGAAGAACTAAGTGGTTCAGAATAGGAAAAGTAATGCACTAAGGTTGTATATTATTCTCTTTTTAATTTAATTAACACATATAGGTGTAAATTAATTAGAGGCATTTAGTTTGTTTAGCCTAAGAAGAGAAGATAAAGGAGAGGTGTTACACCTGTCTTCTCAAACTTGAAGTTCTGTCTCAGAAAGGTGAATTGGGTTATTCTACAAAGTTTCCAAGGATAAGACAAGAACCAGTGAGTGGAAATCCTACAGAAGAACAGCCAAACTCAGAATAAAGAGGAATTTTCTAACCATGAGAGCTATTATGCAATAGAAAAGCATGCCTTCTGTAAACCACTATTGGAAGTTTTCAAACTTTCAGGATTATCTGAGAATATACCTTGGAAAGGGATAGACTCTAGAAGACCCCCAACACCCCTTCCAACTCTGATTCTATGAAATCAAAAGATTTTCATAGTCTCAGTACTTTTTGAAATATGTCTTAGGGATCAAAAATGTTTGGATATAGCTCTCAATTCAGGAGAAATGTGTTTAGGATCACAGTCCTCATTTTTATTCTTGATTGGTTCACAGATTATTTAGTTTGAATCCTTGCTATGCTGAGGAATGATGTAAGAATTGTAGGGAGCTGGATTTCTAATACAGGTTGCTCATCAAAAAGAAACTTTCTACATTTCAGTCAGCATGTTCAACTTTTGACCTGTGCTTCTATTAAAACCTAGTCAAGTCACAGGGAAAATTTCAGTACAGAATGTACAAAAGTATAGATTTTATTTTGTTATCAACAATGGCATTCTTTCTTGTTCTACGGCCCTTCTTGAAGAAAGTCCATTTATTTGCACTACATCAAAATGCAGACTGCCTTCTCTGGTTTCCTGCACCCTTTCTGTCTCTTTTTTATTTTGTATCATCACTCACAAGAAAATATTCAAATAATAAAACATTGGGCAGAAAATGGCTTCCTTACATCAGTGCCTCAGCAGGCCGCTTTTTATTTTCACTGGAGTGACAAGGAGATATTTATCTTTTAAGGGGCAGAAATTCCATTTTACCTCAGGAAATGTTAAGTTAGAAATGGTCAAAAAACGGCCAATAAAAATATTATTTGTTAAAAAGAAAGTTTACCATTTCCGACAGGAAAAATCTTCATCTCCTAAATATAGGATTAGGCTAATAGATTAATATTTTTACTCCATCCCCCGCCCCTGCCCTCATAACTGTTCCTGATAATATTTATGTGATACTTCTGCCAAACCCTACAAAGGACTTTTAACTCTTTAAAAAAAAAGCCTGTCAATATATTCACTTGAGAGAAAGCTCATAAAATTCAACTTCACCCACAATCTGGATGATGGTCTGCCAAGCTCCATATAAATAAATCATCGAGTCATTTTTGGCATCCTGTGGACCAGAAGGAATATTTTCTTGGGTAAATTTAAAGAGACATTGTTCTATAAAATGTAGTTTGCTGCAGAAAGCCTAGAAAGCAGTGATGCATTTGGATTTTGTCATATTAGGAATCTGAAAAATAAAAGAAATATTGGCCAAATAATAATAGCTTGTTTATTTTAATATAAAGTTTCTTCTTTTGGCTATAGAAGAATAAAAAAGCAAATTTAAAAGGAGACCTAAAGACCTATTCTTGCGGTTCTATGAATTTGCTATTTTTAACACAATCCTTTATACATTTGCTCAAAATTAACTTTCATTGCATTTAAAGGGTCTCTTTCCTGATCTCCTGTAAGACAAATCACACTTGAAAATCAGCTCTATTGAACACAGAATTATTTTTGAATACAGAACAATTTCCTGGTTACTCTCCATAAATGGGTTATAAATAGCATTCCTTTGGGAATGCTAAGGGTTGAATACAGAATCAACCTGGGTCATTTAAGATGCGACTGGCTGAGAAATTCTGGGAGTTGAGATCCATACATTTTAAAGTGGCCAAGGTTGAGAAACATTGCTAAAGAGGCAGTGGTGGGATTCAGCCAGTTCGACCAGTTCTGTAGAACTGGTAGCTAATTTTTTGTTGCCCAGGCCCAGAATGGACTTCCGGAAGGGGCATCCACACAGAGAACCGGTTGTTCACTGTAAAGAAGCAACATGGTGTGCTGTCCCACTTTCTCTCTCACATACACACACACAAACCATGGGTGCAAGGAGTCTTTATTAAGGCTTTCAAGCCTGAATTGTATTCCCCAGAAATTCCCTGTGCTGGCACCAGCTCAACCCCAATGAGTTCTACAGGCTACTCAAATGAAGCCAACACTAGTCCTCAAGGCAAGGCAAGTCCAGTCCACTAGGCAAAACAAGTTCCCAACGCAAAAGCAAGTTCCAAGACAAAGGCAAATCCACAGGCAAAGGCAACAGCTGGGGAGACACAATTCGAAGTTCAAGACAAGAATATACAGGAAGGAAACAAACACGTTGTTACCAGCATCACTTCCGTCTGCTGTGCTAAATAGCCAGCTTCTGGTGCAGCCCATCAAGAGGGACGAAGCTGCCTCCTCATGAGTAATCAGGTTGACCTCTGCTTCTGCCTTTTCTCTGCCCTACGTGTTCTTGGATTAGGTGAGGAAGGCAGTTCCTCTTCCTCATCACTGAGTAGCTGCAGCTGTGTGCTTTTCCCACCTGAAGCCTCTGGGCTGTCCTGCTGCAGCTGTGCTTTAGTCAAATCCCTCTCAGATGGCTGCTTGGAGACATTGACCTACTCCCCTCCAGATGTGCCTGCAACTGGTTCATCCTCCTCTGAGTTGACATCTGGAGAGGTATCTGGGAAAGCTTGGGAGGGGGGAGTCATCACACATGGTTACAAGACGAAAATTGGGTGGATGATATTTTCTGATTCTCCTCCCCTATAAACCTCCTAGCACCAACATTCTAACTGCTCATTATATTTCCCATTCTTCAGAATTTTTAGAGGGAATTTTGGACCATTTCTGAAAGAAAAAAAATAGGAAGGGCTGAAGGAGGATGAGGCCTTTTCCCCATTTGTATCTAGCCATAATATAAAAATGCCCTGGAAATCTTTTTTTCTGCCATGTCTTTATCATGTTGCTTTCATTTTATACCCATACCCACAGCTGAAGAAAATGGACATTTTTAGCTGTTCTGGTTCTGTTGTTAAGGAGGCAAAAGTGGTGTTTTCACACAAGCTGTGTGATCGCCGTAGATGCAATTGTATGGTCTTCTGCAGCTATTTCTTTGATGTTGCAGTCACATGATCCATAGTATCAGCCTAGTACCTCTTCTCTAATTTTAGCTGTTGAAGACCCCCACCCCCACCACTCTGGCCCCCTTGGCAGGGTCCTCCTTACTTTTCTTTGGGCAGGAGCAGAGTCCTAATTTACCTTGGAGTCTGGATCAGCCCAAATAAACTACTGATGGCAGCATGGATACCTCAATGTGGCTTTGTAAGGGTTAGTTTAGCATGTCTTTGGTATATCGAACTTACTTTTAACAGAAACCCCCTCCCCAATGACTGAAATAATACACGGCTGCAGTTTAAAATTATTTCCACTTCCAAAAAACATAAACTAATGTTGAATTCAGAAATGACTTTACAGAAAAATGTTTTTCGTGGTTTAGACTGTACTGTGAGGTCCTGCTTCTTTGCAACCTTTTTATGTAGGCTGCATTCAAAACTGGTCCTTGATTTGGGTAACATTGCTTCCTTGGCTATTTTATTGAGGTTAGCTCTTAGTCCTCTGCAAAGAGTGGATTTCACTTGGATAAGCATATCTTAAGATAGGGCTCAAGTCAAGGAAGTGCCCATTTCTGTAAACTCATTCTCCAAAATGTTCACATCCAGTGTAACTTATCTGACACCTTTAAAGTCTTTGTGCCTTGATGTTTTATATATAGTGGTAGTGGTGATGGTGGTGGGTTTGGCTTAGAAATAGCTTCCAAACAATGAATGGAGCAGAGCCTATAATAGAGGGAAATCATGAGATGCTTCTTTCCATGACTGGACCACTTCAAAATGCCTGTTTTGCCCTCACAGCTTTTCTGCATCAAAGACTCCATAATGTCACTGTTGTGTCCTGAGCCTTGCTGAGTCACTCAGCAAGGCTCAGGAAACCTGCAGGACAACTGCAGAGACCCAGGCAGATCACGTGTTTGCCCGGGACCGGTTGTAGAGACCCAGACAGACCACATGTCTGCCCGGGACCCAGACAGGCTGTCTCCAGCCTCATGCGCATGCGCGAGGCGGGAGAATAGCCTGCATTCATTGGTTGAGCCTCCCCTTGCAGGGGAGTGTAAAAGGGCTTGTTGCCTGATTCTGTTAGAGTTCTGTTCAATCTTCTCCGTGCTTCTGTTCAGTAAATGTCTTCAATAAAGAACCTTTTTGTTGTGCACCTGCCTCACCTGATGTCTCAATGCGGAGAACAGAACAGTCACAGTCCCACACCATGTGCCATTTCACATAAGCAATTGCTGTTTAAATACATTGGAATTAATGCACTGAAGCCATTGCCTGAAATGAGGGGGGGGGGGACTGAAGATGGACTATGGTGATTCAGTGCTTAGGGGCAGCTGAATAAACTGTGGTTTATTAAGGCAGGAATATTATGACTGAAAAGGCCCATTGTGGGCTTATATCTCTGTGTTATCTCTGTTTCACTAGCAGCTCTTTTTTTAGCTGTCTTTAGTTTCATGTCTCTTTGTTTGCTAATAGCTGCTGTCCTAAAATGCAATTGACTCAGATCTAAACCATAAGTATAGGACATCTCTTGCACATTTATTTCGCTCCTTTAGTTTTGAAGAGGCTGTTACAAAGTAGGAAAAAAGCCCCAAAGGTATTGAGAAATCCATGTCAGGCAGTTAACAGGTTAAGGATCATTTGCATAAAATTAGTAAGTTTTAACAAATGAATTCACCTAAAAGTAGGATACGGGACACTGCACATTAATAATTGACAGCCTATATGAAATGCAATGTTCTTGATGGGGACATTGAGCTCCGCATCGCTATTAGACCCAGTGAAGCAGCAAACCCTGAGAAAAGAAATGCCATTTCATTCTGCGAATTACAGCTTCTGCATAACAACAATCTTTCATTTTGATGGTTCTTTCTAATAAAAATCTCCAACTAGTTTTTTACGCACACAGAGTGAGTCAATGGAGAGAGGGAACTGAAGAGGAAGCCCAGGTGTCCATGCTCTGAGACAGATAATGAACAGATATCTTGGTAATGCAGTTTAAACGCTCCCCTTGCTTTCACTGTATTCTGCTTTTAAAACCACCCAAGGTAATGGTTTTGGAAGAGTTTCCCCTCTACATAGCAACATTAAGACCCGTAGACTTCAACTCCCAGAATTTTGGCGAGTTGAAGCTCACTCATTTCAAAGCTGTTCAGGTTGAGAAACACTGCTCTAGTAATGCTGCAGATATATTCCTGAGAAATAAGATGAGACTCTATTCAAAATGTACGACCCACAGAACCAGAACTATGAAAGAACTTTCTAGAAGAAAGGTAACAAGCCAATTCATTTAGACTATTTGAAGTTATGACAGTGCTGAAAAAAGTGACTTATGACTGGTCCTCACACTTACAGCCTTCACAGCATCCCTGCAGTGATTGTGATTCAGGCACTCACACATTTATGGCCGTTGCAGAGTCCTGCAATCCCACGGTTGCCTATCGTGACCTTCCCAGCTGGCTTCAGACAAGCAAAGTCAAGCAGGAAGCTGGCAGAAAAGTTTGCAAGTCACAGTCACATGACCTCTTACTTAGCAGCCTTGCTTAATGACTACAGTGATTTGCTTAATGACCATATCAAATAAGGTCATAATATCAGGCGCTGTCATGTGATGCTTCACTTAATGACCGCACCATTTGACAACAAATGTTCTTTTCCCTATTGTGGTCATACATTGAAGACTACCTGAATTGCCTACAAAAGTTACCACACACTAAAACTCTGCTTAAGAGAAGGACCTTATTTATTGGTTGGTTATTACTAAACTGGATTAATCTGTGAGTGGACCAGATCCCCTGAAAATCCCCTCAGCCCTTCATACCAGCAAATTAGTTCACACAGAGCTGCATCAGCTATTTTGTTGACAGCCTGCTCATCCCACCCCACCCCCACTCTTGCCCTGAGCTACTTTGGTAATACAAGGGTTTGTGAGCTTGTGGGTGCACTTATGCACTTACCTCAATGCTCTCTGGGTGAGGTGAGAGAGACAGACAGTTGTACTCTTTGTTTTCATGTCCTTGCTCATCTATAAACTCACACTGTCATGTTTCCTGTGTGGGCGGGGGCAGCCTTTTCCAGTGAGACCAGTGCAGCTTCCTTTAGCCCCTCTAGTGACCGCAAAAGATTCACTAACCACATGCCCTAGTGCAGGGGTAGGAAATCTTGGCTCTTTTATAACTCGTGGACTTCAACTCCCAGAATTCCTGAGCCAGCCATGCTGGCTCAGGAATTCTGGAAGTTGAAGTCCACGAGTCATAAAAGAGCCAAGGTTGCCTACCCCTGCCCTAGTGAATGGAAATGACAGTCTAAATTTCTGTGAGGCTTCTTTCTTTTTTTCTTGTTTCTCTGTCACACTGTCGGTAAACTTTCAAGACCCTGCTAGCCACTACCTTCTGACCTGCTCAGGTGAAGAATATCATATTCCAAATATTTGAATATCAGGTACAATGGCGTAATGATGTTCCCAAATGTTCTTGCCCCTCTTTCAAAGTTGTCGTGCTTTTTTCTGTGCCATAAGTACATCCGCCAAGAGTTGGAAGTGTTTCTGCTTTTAATAACATGTCATTATTAAAATTAGTTTAAAGTGAATTTAATCATGTAGCCCATGATCTACTTTTCCAAGTTCAGAGTAAATATGCCATCTCAATTAAATTTCAATGAACTGCAATAGCCAATAAAATCTCCAGCCAGAAGTAATATTTCCAGATATTGATGACAGAGTTATTGCCATTAATCTGAGCATAAAGCCAACGTCAGATAACAGAAGTTGTCCAATAAACTTCTCAGGCTGGCTAACAAATATTATTACCCTTTATTTCTATCTCTGCCTTCCCACCTTCTTTTCTGCTAGTGGGAATTTCCACATTTTTTTTTTGACCTGTTCAACATAGAAATAAATATTGATGATGATAATATAATTATCACAAAAATAAAAGCATATAAATATGAATCCCAGTGATATACAGATATTAAAGACTCATACACAGTGAATACAAAATTAGCAAATATCTGGAAATTTATTTTCTTATGAATAGGTAAACAGGTCAAGGAAATACATTTCTTTATTATTTGGGCTTGTATGTTGCTCCAGCCAGACTGATAATGAGTGGTTTACAGATTCCTCCATATAGTAACTGGATAAAAAACATGCAAGGTAAATCTAAAGCATGGTTCTAATGACAATGCATTCTAGTGGCGCCATTTTCTCAGGGAACATTCCTCTCCTTACTTCCAGGTGCCCCTTTGCTCAGCCTCATTGGCTCATTTTTTTAAAGAGATAGTTTCAAAAATTGAATTAGCATCCTGAATGTGAAACATTTGAATGCTGTGTCTTACTGCTACCTCTTAATTATTTTGGGATTTGCGACTTTTAATTAGGAATTATTTAACTAATTAGTTTTAATGGACTGGTGATTTTTTTTTTTTTTTTAAAGTGATTTTGTAAGAAAAATGAAGAAGCGAGGAAGAGAGAATTCTTGCTATGTAGAAAGACAAATGTATCGGACTCTTCAAAAACCCAGATTACCTCTGATAATCATGTGGCACAGCGCTGCATATAGATGAAAGATGTGCTTCAAACAAACCCAGTTATAATGGGGCAGGTTGGGGGTGGAGAAAATATAATAATAATAATCTTAGTAGTAAGTTATTCACACTGGGCCTATGTTTAAAAAAACAGAGCTGATGCTCTCTTAAAGGAACACTAGTCCTAAGTTGCACAGAAAGCTGATTTGAACTGGGAAAGAGAAGTGTGATCTCAATTCTGAAAAGAGTTCAGCTGTATGTTCTGCCACCAATGAATCTGCTAATTCTGCTAACAAGGGTTTCATCTGGGTGTACAATTTGGTAAATTCTGCCACTTTCTCCCCCATTCTCCCCAATCCACAGGTTATTTTTGCAAGTGTTGGGCTATATCACTTGTTTTGTAGCCCAGCCATCGACTCACTCATCACTGTATTAATTACTCACTCTTACTTTTCTCTGTGCCTCTCCTTTCTATCTGCCATGGATTGACAGGTGATACAGAGGAAAGAAGTAGGAGGGAGCATTCCTGATGTCTGGTGTACTCCTCCCTTGTGCCTCTCACCAGTCAGCCAGGTATTTGGAGACAAAGATGCCACACTCTTTTAAAACAGCCCTAGAAATATCCTGTTCATTGAGGCATTGAAAGCACCTCTCTCCAGCTGTCCACTCCACCAGACCTTGGAGGGACAATTGAAGACAGCAGACAATGCTCAGTGGGAAGTGAAACAAAGCTAGAGGAATCTACCAATTGCCTTCCTTGACTTGTCTTGACATTTAAATGGTAAGGACAGCACTGTTCACCAGTTACATTCCTGAGATAAACCTCTGGTGGTGACGACACTTGAATGTGATTCTCAGTTTGCATGGTTGTCAAGTGGAAAGAACCAAGGCTGATGGATCAGTTGAGAAATGCCCTCCAAGCACGATGAGGAAAGCAAGATATAGCGGAAAGCATCATTTTCTTCATGACATAGCAGACTTTAGCTAAGAATCTCATGAAGGAAATGTTTGTGACAATTGTGCTCCTGCGAGGCAGCTTTGACAAGTATAAGACTTTTGGCCAAGTTGCTTGGATTAGCACAGTATGCCAGCAGCAGGAACATCTAATCTCTGGAGAGAAAGAAGCCACGTGTGCAGCAGGAAGCGGCTGTTTTCTGTGAGGTTATCATAGAAACGCTCAAGACAACAGTGGAAGCTTAGTGTCTTGGTCAGATACAACTTTCTAAAAACGCATAGCATATTACAATAGTCCAGTCAGGAGCCGATGAAGACATGAGTAACCATGAACAATGCCTCCCAATCTAGGAATGGGTGCACACGAAATGTAGTTGTACAAAAGTTCTCCTTTTGCCACAGTTGCCACCTCCTTCTGAACCCTAAACCTAATCTCACCTTTGTTTGTGCTCTTATGTCCATTCAGAAAGTTTAAATTGTTCAGAACTCTCCTGAATTCAAATGAATAGGGATACCTCCCCAGTTCAGAATTTCATTCATTGGATGTGTGGCTAACTAAGGGTAGTATATTTAATGGTATTGTGATGCTCTTCATTTCTTGCTCACAAAAGCTTTTTTGTTATCAGTGTATGAAAAGGCACTTGGGTTAATGAACTAATCTCTGTGGACCTTGGTTATACATGTATCCCCTCAAATCAACCTTCCTCAGTCTGATTGATGATCTGCCATCAAGTCACTTTCTACTCCTATCAACCACATAGACAGATTTTCTCCATGACAATCTATTCCTAATCTGTTCTTTCAAGTCTCTGAACACTCATTGTCATTATAACTGAGTCCATCCATCGTTCTTCTCTTTCCTTCACCTTTCCCAGCATTAGAGCTTTTTCCATAGAACTTGGTCTTTCCCACCCTTTGCCGCATCCAATATGTCTGGTCTTTAACTCCCAGAATTATTAAACTAATGTAGCTGTTGTGTTGCATACCATTAGTATGGGGAATGGACTGTAAATAGAGGAAGCACACTTATTTTCCTTTTCATTGAGATGAATAGTAGGAAACATTGTAGGAAAGAAAATGAGCAAAAATAATATATATCAGCAATCTCCAACCTTTTTGGAACCAGGGACTGGTTTCATGGAAGACAATTTTTCCATGGACCAGGGGGATGGTTTCGGTTTCACTCGCTCATCAGCCATTCACCTCCAGCTGTGCGGCCTGGTTCCTAACAGGCCATGGACTGGTAGGGACCCCTAATATATAATATATATATAAGAGTGCAGATCCTAATCTTGCCTGATGGCTGAACTGATTCTGGGCAGTTATGTCAGGAATTCATCCTTGCTATGGGTATGGCCATGTTAAATTATAGCAGAAATATCCCATTGCAGGTCTGGGGTCGTCGTCATGCTTTCTCTCCTACACACCCATATATTGTCACCAGTCTACCAACTAGACTGAGTTATATGTATGAAACTTCAGGAAGTAAACAGTGAAACTTATAAACCTACATTTATTTCTGTATGGCTCTGTATATGTAGAAATAAAAGGAAGTAGTATTGGAGGAGTTGTAAAGATCTGCTCCATCAGTCTCCATTAAGTTCTCTCCATTCCTATCCTTGCACATTATAACTCCTCTACACATGTTCCGTAGCTCACACTCTTTCCCTTGCTCTCTGTTTTTCTCACACAAACAACCACAATCACCCTATTAAGCAATTGTCACTAAAAGTTATTCTAAAGCAATTTTTCAATGCATGCTCACAGAGCTATATCTGAGCCTTAGACCTGTCCTGTACCATGGATAAAGAGGTTATTTTAAAGCTTAATAGGAGAGGTGTGAAAACAAATCTCTGTTGATGAGAGATGGAAACTTCTTTCCCTTTAAGTCAGAGCGTGGGTAGAGTCCGTGGGGGAAAGGCTCAGACGTGAGAAAAATCCCTCAACATTATTGGCAGCATGAATGGGGCATCTTTAGAACTGGATTCCTTATCTATATCAAAATGCTTTTGCTTTTATTATATACTGTGACTACCAGATACTGCTAAGCTCCTGAAGTCTTCTTCCAGTCTGGCTCCTTCACCGTGTGTAGCAAGCAACACCTCCCATCATCCCCAGCCAGCAAGTCATGCTGACTGGACATGGAGGACCTTCATCTGCCTGGAAGGCACTACTTGGGAAAAAGCTAAGCTGGGTTTGAATAATTCTCTTGCATTTCTACTTGGCAATGACCCTAATAATTCTTTTAGTATGGAGAAACCAAGAACTCTACCAAGATAAATTATTCCTTTTCCCCAGAGGGCTCATATTAATATTTAAACTGCAGTAATATGCCAGTAAGTAAGACATAATTAGCAAAAAAAAAAAAAAGCTCAAGAATATTGTTATAAAATGTTCACATTTCCAGATAGTCCTGAGGTGATGATGACTGCAAGGATAAGTTCTTTTTCCCCCTTGCTGATAGCAACCATATAATATCACTCTGATCGTGCAAGTGACCTGCTTGCAAACATTTTCCAGCCAATCAATCGAAATCTTTAACAACATAAAAATCTACTGGGGACAAGTTTTTATTATTATTATTATTGTTTTCAAATGGTGACTTGCCTAAGAAGACTCAAAAACAACCATGTGCCTCATTACTTATAGCTGAACAGACTCTTCTTTTTATGTCTCTAGAAAGCTCTCAAACATAAATCAATTATGTAAAATAACTACAAACATTAAGTTAAACAATAACATATGAAAAAGTCATAACAAATTGTGAATACCAGAAGCCAACATTGGTCAAAGATCAATGCAGGTAGCAAAGATATCAAACAAGCAAAATGATGGACGGGATTCTTTTTCTCCGAGCTGACGGCTTGTGATCTGATAACTGATTTCTGCTCCCCGCCCCCCCCCCCATTTTTATTTTTATTTTGTTTGCTGGGTTTCCCTTAATGTTTCTTGGTGAAATCTTCATTATTTTAGTGCTCCCCATTTATAAAATCTTTAGAAATATTCTTTCCCAGAGTATAGCACTGTATTTATGTCAGTTTGCTTGCATCTTGAAAAACAGCATTAAAATCTATTTTGCTTAGAAAAGCCACTCCTAACCTGCTGTCTTCAGGGATTTCTATGCTAGCAATTTATAGCATCATCCAACCATTGCTATGGAGATAAATCACTAATTCCGACAGGATCTCTATTGCCATGGAGAAGCCCGAGTAGTGTTATTAAAAACATACGCTTCTGGAAATGCTCTTGATAATTACACTACAATTCCCATACTCTTTCAAGAAACATAGCCTACCCTACAGACACTAGTGGAAGGCACAAGAGTTGGGAAAGGCTGCTAAGCTGAGGGAATATCAACCACCTATTTATTATAAATTTGAATTTGCATTGGGAAAGTTTGGACTTGATTCTACAATCTTTATGCTTTGGTCAAGCCATCCTTTTCATGAGGACATTCATATTTATGTGGCGCTTTCCCACCGCAGTTGAGAAGAATGATGATTGATGCATTCCTTTGTGTGCACAGAGGGGATCCTTTAAGTGTGATAATGCCCAACATCATTTTGAGCTGGAAAACAAATGAAAACAGCAGCATTGGCCCTAACATAAGCTTAATACAGTTTTCTTTTTAAAAAAAAACTGTGATCCTACTCTTCCCTCCCAAAATCTGGAAAAACAATCCCAGAACCCTCTTCTGCTAGATACATGTTGCAGTCCTGCCCATTTTGTCCCATTGCTCATATGTGCCCTATGCCATAAAAGCCATGCATTGATGACATCTTTATGCTGTAAATAAACATGACATGACATCATGCCCCTGCTCTTGGGGTGTTGTTCCTGTTCTTTCCATGTTTCCGCTGAGTATTATATAATGGCTAAGGTGTTGGACTTAGACCCAAGATGAGGTCTACAATGAATCATGAAAAATTCCTGAGTGAGTTTGTATTTGTCTCAGCAAAACCTGTCTATGGAGATTCTCAGTCATCCAGGTCATGGCTGTCCCAAAGGTGCTTTTTTAAAAGGCAACTGTTTTCCTGGAAGAATGAGTGCTAACGACTAGATGATTGCAAGGAATATAACTCCTTCTGTCCTCCACCATTCAGTCAGAACTGAAGTAGCTTCTCAGATGAGAAGCGAAATGTCTTCAAGGAAAATAAAGTCCAGTTGTCTTTTGAAAAAGCACCTCTGGGACAACCTACTTCAAAGGATTGCTATTGTAGGCAGTAAAATGGCGGGTGATTCCCATATAAGTCATCATAAGCTTTCAAAGGAAGGACATGATATAAATATAACAAATAAATATATAGCTGGTAATTTTCCATTACCGCAATTTGCAATTCAGTTCCTAACTCAAACCCTACATTTGTGTTTGGGTGTGTTTTGTCCACTCCTAAGTACAAATATCACATGCACACCTGTATACATAATCCCAATTATCTTTGGTGGATATGGTAGAATGAGAAGTTGTGGCCCACCAATAAAAAGCCTCAAGGCTAGGGATGTAAACAGATGCACATCTGAGTGGATTTGTTACTGCAATGTAAGTTAAATCGGTACCTCCAGAGAAAGAGGCAATTGTGTAGCGATGGTGATGGGCATTTTGCTGCTGTTCCACCATCCCTGTGAACTGGAAAATTATTCTTACTTAAGTTGATCATTCACGTGTCCCACTGCTCCAGCTTGCAGAAATGCTCCATAGATCTGTTTCTGAGGACAGGGAAAGGATAAGTGCTCACTTTGGAAGCCATTTCCGAAGTCAGATTCCTCAAGGGATTGCCTAGTCCCATCTCACCCTCCTCTAAAGGAAAAATCCCTGAGGTGTGGCAGTGAGTACACTGGGGAAAACGTTTAGGAACTTTGTCGAACCTTTGCTTGGTTTGGGAGGGACAGTGAATAAAAGATGGTAAAAACTGGCTTCCAGTAGAGAAGCAGCTGCTTTTAGCAGATACTGTGCTGAAGTAAGAATTCACACTGAATTTATTATCATTATTTTGAGTTGAACTATTCTTTGCACTGCTTTTTATGATGTAAAAATATATGCAGTCAACAAATGTCTTGCAAATAAGACGAGATAACAAGAACAGGGGGGAGCTCTTGCAGCTATTAATGCAAAAGAGATAAATTGTGATACTGAGATTGGTGGATTAATGGTGTATGGGTGGCAGAATGAAAGAGAGAGACAGGGAGACAAAGAGAATTGCACCAAAATCATAGTTTGTCTTCAGATTGTATTAATCTTTCACCATATTTTAATTTTTTCCTGGAGTCTTAAGACCTGCAAATCAGAGACTGTGACACATATAGGTAGTCCTTGACTTATAACCATTCATTTAATGACCGTTTGAAGTTACAACAGTTATGACCATTTTTTTCATACGTAGGACCGTTCTGGCATCTCCACAGTCATGTGATCAAAATTGAGATGCTTGGCAACTGTATTTATGACGTTTGCAGTGTCCTGGGGCCATATGACCATTTTTTGTGACTTTCTGATCAGCAAAATCAATGAGGAAGCCAGATTCACTTAACAACCACGTTACTAACTTAATAACCACAGGGATTCACTTACCAACTGTGGCAGGAAAGGTTGTAAAATGGGGCAAAACTCACTTAACAACTGACTTGCTTAACAGCAGAAATGTTGGGCTCAGTTATGGTCATAAGTCAAGGACTACCTGTATGTATTTTTTGAATTCAATAATTTGGAGCCCAAACATTTGGTAGCAGAATTGAATGGAAGTCAGATAAGACTATTGACTTTAGGTAACTGCCATTTGTTCCATTTCAACAGTACACATGGGAAGATTTTGCTGCTTGTGTTGTGTACAACGATGACTATAAATCTTTCTCATCCGCTGCTATCACGAGACTGATTTTTTTGCCAATAGATTGAGACTTACCTTCCTACACCTGCTCAATAATTTCAAATTGTTGGAGTACTATTGTTCCATTGTCCCAATTTGGACTAAATGAAAAATAATACCGTATTTTTAGCGTGCAGACAAATTTCCTATCCTTAAAGCATTTAATAAGCAATTTATTTCCAGACAAAATATGAAGTCAATGTCACGAAGGAGGAAGTTATTGTATATTATACAATAGGAACTGAGTGTTCCTATTGACATTTCTTCAATTTCATAAGTAATCATCAAGAATTCTCAATAAGCATTTGGGGACTGTTGTTTCTAGTAAAATGACAAATTGTAAAAATGGTAGCATAGTGGTTAGAATGCAATATTGCAGGCAAACTCTGCCCACAATCTGGAGTTCGATCCTGACGGGCTCAAGGTTGATTCAGCCTTTGATCATTCCGAGGTCAGTAAAATGAGGATTCAGATTATTGGGGGCAATATGCTGACATTGTAAATTGCTCAGAGAGGGCTCTAACGCACTATGAGGTGTTATATAAGTCTAAATGCTATTACTATAGTGCTATTGTACAAATCATTTGGTTGAAAGAACAATGTACCTTTGGGATAAAATGTACATTGATTATTTGGCAGAAAATTTTGCGACTCCATGTCATTTGATGTGATAGTTGCTTTGGTAAATGAACACACACACCCTTTAAAAATAACAGAGAGAAATGTTAAAAGTAAAAAGTATCTTATAAATCTGTTTCAAGAAAAGATGATGAGAAATAATACTGTTTTTTTCCCATACTATTTATTGTCTAAACCTAACTGCTGTGTAGATGGTGACGAGAATTAAATTTATATGCCACCTGACCCCCAATTACCTTGGGCAGCTTTACAAGAAGGAAAAATTAGGATTTACAGACAGCAACAAAACAACATTCACATTTGTCTTCAATTACTCTAAAATTCCATCCTTTACCATCTCCAAATAAGGCTAAGAAAAGCTTGTCTAAAATCCTGGTGAACCACTGACTTGATTCAAGGCAGATTCCTCTGTCCCTAGAATCACAAATCACTTTATGCAGAATGTAATCTTTGGATAATTTGCACTAGATCACAAAATTCCAGTTGTTTACTAAAAGTGCCAAAATGAGGGAATGGGGAGTACATAGGACTAATACGTGGCTCAAACGTTCTCAGAGTTAGTTTTTGTTTTAATTATAAATACATGGGTCTGCTGCACAACAGTACAGCTTCAGCACTTATGTTATAGGATCCATCCTGCTCAGTGTGGCCTTGCAATCATGATCAAACAACAGCCTTAGCCATGAAAGCCAGCTGGTTGACTTTGGGCAAACCACTCTCTCTCAGCCCAGCCCACCTCACAGGTTTGTGGTTGTGAGGAAAATAGGAGAAAGGAGTGTTGGATATGTTCATTGACTTGAGTTATTTGTAAAAATAATAAAGGTGGGATATAAATAAATACATAAATTAAATGATGCCCCTTCCAAAGCATCAGTGGATTGTTGCTATAGAGCAGAAGTGGGGTTCCCCACCTCTGCTATAGAGGGTAACTATCAATGCTAGAGAAGATTCCTGTCAAGAATGGCCTCCAAATCTTCCCTTTCACAAAACCTGTACACCTCTTTGAAGGAGAGCTCCACTCTGTGGATAGTGAAATGAGTGTAATGTCATCTCAAAGCTATTCATGAAACCACCATATCCTGACTGGTAATTTATAGCATCTTCATAGCATCACATCACTGAGGTGATATAAAGCCTTTTTGTCATTACTGTTCATTTGGCACAATGGTGATTGAATGATTAGAGAATACTACAAATCACTTCTGAGGAAATGACCTCAGTCACTTTGCATGGGCCTAATTGTAATGACCTCTGATTGCATGCATTTAGTGCCATTGGTTTATTTATTGTGTGTGTGTGTGTGTGTACCATAAACTTCTACATCCTTATTTTTAATGGAACTTTCATCATTGTTACTATTCGGCCCTAGAAATCAGATCAAGAAGGTAACTATGAAAACAGACACAGCTATATACAAAAACTTAGGTATGCATGTTTTAATGAATCTCTACGTGAACAGAAATCCACACAACCGCTACATGGTAGTAAGTTAAACATGACATCTTTCTGCAAATTTAAATGCATACTTATTATTTATACGTATTGTTTAGAGATTCAGAATATGAAAATAGTGAATATGACAGTTACAGAAGACGGGATACTCTTTCAATTAATGCAGTGTTTTTCAACCTTGGCAACTTTAAGATGTGAGGACTTCAACTTCTAAAATTGTCCAGTCATTCTGCTGAACCTAGTGAGCCAGCCTGGTGAGCAAGTGCACACATTACTGTCAAGTGCCAGGGAAATCAGGAGATTCAGGCAGTTCACATGAGTATAAAGATTTATTGCAAGCTTAAGTTCTCTACAAGAATCTGACCAACTAACGGTCAAGGGAAATAAGCGGGAGATAAGAAAAACATTCACAGTGTGCTGGATTTAGATTTCTTGCTGTCAGGCAGGGACTTATGACTCATTTGACCTGTCCCTTGAGTTCAGCCTGGTCATCTCCTACAATTACTTAGTCAGTCTCATATATTAAAATGCATTTCTTTTTAAATCATAGGATGTGTTTCTAATTTCTAGCAATTTTCAATATGAAAATTATGTGCAAGTCTGAGCCCTCTTCTCTCCTCCTATTTTGGTGATGTGTCTCCTGTCCCCCCCCCCCCAATTATACTCTGTTATGTAACAGTGTACAACATTCTCTTCGCAAGTACACTTGGTGGCAAGTTTACAGAGGTTTTGTGATGAATCTACACTGCATGACATAAAATTGAGCAAACTAAACCAACTGTTGCAATTGTGCTGGTATTTATTCTGTGATTTTATTCTTTTAAAGCTACCCTGTGCTTCTTTTGAAACTGAAAAATAGGCAAGAAATGAAATGTATAATAAATGGCTAATAAACTATTATCAATCTACATAAGCCTAACTATCTTTGAAATAGAATTTAGTGAAACTTTGTTGACAGCTGGGATCATGAGTAAATTATTCAACACCCATGTGCAAAAATGCATAAGTACATGCTTATAATGACAAATGCAGCAGACGTTAAAAGGTTATAAACTATGGTTATAAGTATCCTATTGAAGGGTCAGACTCAGTAGTGATCTATTGCAATTGATTAACAATTTTTCAAACTCTTTTATTAACCATTAATCAGTCCTTTATAAACTATTTATAAGAAGTACCTCTGTGAAATCTCGCTGAGGGATATAATTCTACATTGTGTGCAGGGGAAAAAATTGTCAGGGAAGCAGCAGTTACAAGGGGACTTGAGTGACCCAGATAACCCTCAGAGGTTTAACCTGTAGTTGTCCCAACAAAACACAATTGACTCTAATTAGAAAATGGGTGCCCCACAAAATATATATTTCTAGCAGACAAGTTCTGTGGCACAGTTGATTTAAAATAAAGCCGCAACATGAGAGAAAGTAGTAAATGGTGCGTGTGGAAAGCTCAACCCCATCATACAGCCAGCCCTTTCAGATATCTGCCCGTGTGTCTCAGCTACCATAGAGTGAGATTCTGGATCCATTTTCTTGTAAGCCTTCCATGAGCATGACATGCATCTGGAGGCAGGAGTTGAACCACGCTTGTTGGACTTAATCCTTATATTTGCAGAAACAGATTTTGACAGAACCACTTCCCAGAATTCTTCATTTATTGGTTAAGTTGCTGGTTTTGAAATGGGGAGACTGTGAGTTCTGATATTCTCTTGCATGGAAGCTGGGTGACATTGGGCCAATTATTCTCTCTCAGCTCAACCCATCTCACCTCTCAATTTTTGTGGGGAAAATACAACACCACTATACAACATCTACCTATCTCAGGTCTTTGGGAAGGACTAGATAGATGGATAAAATGCCAAATCCTATCTAAAGATCTGGCTGATCGTGTGATAAACAATAATAATTCAGGTAGGCTAAAACTGACAGGTAGATACAGGACTGTTCTCTCATTCTTATAGTATATGTCAACAGCTCTTAGGTATAGTTCTGAAGTAATTGAGACACACAAATTCAGATATGAATATAAACCTTACTTCCTAGTCTACGTCCTTCACTTTTAACAACAGCCTGGCATAGAAGCAAAATATTTCACATACTGTAACGTATTTTCCTGTCAAGAAAATTAATTGCTCTTAAAATAGACAATCTTTTTGTAGCTGAGGAGAATACACTTAAAGTTTTTAGTGGCATCAATGGCCATAATAAGTAATATGATTAGAGTCACCTTAGCAAGATGGACAGCATAGAAATCTAATAATAAAATAAATAAAAAAATTAAATGATTATACAAAACAAGCACGATCATATTACTCATGTTGGCAAGCATGGAATTTCTATTCCTTTTTCTGGTTATGAGAGGCTGGCATATTTCTTATTTTTGTAAAGTGCAGCCAGACGTATGGTATATGGGGGGAGGTGCCAAGGTGGTGGGTGCAATTGCATAATTGAAGCCTCATCTTTCTATATGTGTGCTACACATGGTAAAAAGGGGCAGAGCATCAACGACACAATTGTGCTCATCATCTTGACTTTTTAACACCCAGTGGATGTCATTGACTATAGTCAGACTGATAATAGGAGGAGGCCGCATGACAGCTGACATCTGTTTTCCATCTCAAATTAATGGGAACTGCGTGGCTGATTTGTAGTAATCTGATCACTACATTTTGGAGAAAGATTGGAGAGAGACATTAAACAAAGGAATTGGGAACCATAGCTTTTTACCATGGATATGAAAAGTAATTTGGAGGAGCAGGACAGAAAGAATATTGATGTTTTTGAACGTTGTTGTTGGAGATATTTAAGAATATCATGGGTAGTCAAAGAAAACAAAAATAAAAATCAGAGTGCTCACTCATAACACAAAAGAACAGGTTCAAATTATATTTGGCCACATTGTGCAAATACCCAATTCCCTTAGGAGTCCATAATGCTAATAAGAGTGGGAAGGAAAGAGGACAGCCAACAGCAAAGCAGGTATAGCCTCAATTATTGTGGTGATGGGTGGACTGTGAGAAGAACTGAAGAGCCAGGATGAGGATAGATCATCCTGAAGAAGGTCTATCTTTGCAGTCGCTATGAGTCAACATCAGCTTGATGGTATGCAATCAGTCCTCTGTAAATCCATGAAATCTTAGTAGCAAGGAGCAACTGATAGTTCCCCTTCATCCAAGAAAGTAACTATCTTCATGCACTGCAACTCAAGGAGTTTAAAAAGGAAAGGGAATGGAAGATTTGCACTACAGGGGGGGCAGGAGGTGGAAAAGCATGCCTCATCCGGCCTGAGGAAAATTTGAAGAGGTAGTCACTGAGAGATGTAAGGAATGGATGGAATACCTTCTAATTTTGAGGATATTTCATTGACTTAATGAACCAACTAAAGCTGGATCAATTGCAAGATTGTTAAAAAAAAAAAAAAAAAAAACCCAGCAACTGCTAAATAGCAGAAAACAAAGCAGCCCAGCAGCCCAGCAGAAATGCTCAGGGCATTGATTAGCCACTGGAAAGAAGGGATCATGCCACATATTATAGCCAATCAGTGGTAGGGCTGTCACTAAAAACAAAAGGAAGCATTGGAGGCTCTCTACGTTGAAGGACTTAGGATGGCTTGGGCTGGAAAATAGCCATTATGAATTGAAGCTGGAAAACACAGGCAAAGAAAATGACATCCTCAGGAAGTTCTATTTTTATTTTTTGAAACCAATATACTTGTTTTAAATACCTGATTGTGGAAATCTCAGTTATTCACCATGATTTGTTGACAATCCTAATTAAGACCCAGTTTCTACATATCCTCAAATTTGATCTTGATAGAACACTTACGAGGTGGCCACAGAACGTAACGTATAAAAATCCAGTTGAGGCCTTTTAAAATACTTGTAATGGGCAGGATCTGGAAATAACCTAGTCCAGGATTTGCAAGTAGTAAGACTTGGCCTCAGCCACAACTGTGCGATATCATCATCTTCATCATCTCTTCTTGTGCTTTATTTTATATCAATTTCTTATTTGAACTTGAATCAACTAAGTTGTTGCAAGACAAGTTAGATTTTTTTGATATGGTTATCACAAAAAAGATATGTCTACCTGGCACAATGCCACTAATATGTACAATGGAGCAGATTTTATTGTTGCTAGCTCAATGCCCCCCACCCCCCAGAAGAGCTTTAAGTGGGGTATTGTTCTGTCCTTAGGGTGGTAGACATTGAAGAGACGAGGTAAAACAACAACAAGGTTTATTCATTGCACACAGAAACAGAACAGAACAGAAACTGAAACTGGCTCCGCCCTTTTATACAAGGAGCTCTGGGTAATCTTAACCAATCATTGCACGGGGTTTCTCCCGCGCTAAAAGAGTAAGCATGCCCGGGTCTCCAGACATCCAGGCTCCGCAGCAGCCACGTGGCCGCTAGCTTCGCCTGGTTCCCGCCCTGCACCTGCTGTCTTAACATAAGCTCAGTACATTACAGGTATTAATAGCAGCCAGATTTACCGGATACTGTACTTAGAATTAAAGGTCTGTGTTATGATTCAAAATCAGAAACTAAATGGGCTATATTTTTTCATCTCTACCTCTCATCTTCAGCTCCTTAGGGATGGTGAAAAAATTGCTAATAACCAAGCCACTTGAAAATCCATTTTCTAAATCTTAGCAATTTTTGAATGTTTGTTCTTCACATAATGCAAACATAAATTGCTACCCCGAAGGAAGCATAACTGTGTATAAAATCAGCAGCATTCCAAGAATTGCTTTAGTGATGATTTAGCACTGTATTGCAGGTATTATAAGGCACATGTAAAAGAAGTTTGTTTCACTTCTCTGTTCAATATTTCTCCCTTTAGGAATGTTCTTCAGCCATAACAGAATAACACTGTTGCAAGGGACCTTGGAGGTGTTCTAGTCCAACCTCCTGTTCAGGCAGGAAACCTTATAACATTTCAGACAAATGGTTGTCCAATTTTTTTCTTAAAAATTTCCAGTGTTGAAGCACCCACAACTTCTGGAGGCAAGTCACTGTTGATTGTTCTAATTGTCATGAAATTTCTCCTAAGTTCCATCATGATCTTATTTGCAGGGGGAAATGTCTACAAAATAGTGTTGTTGACTGTCCAGATGTTTTACCAATCTTCTTGCGTTACTTTCAAAACAGGCTTGCCTAAGGTATATTAAAGTATAGGAGCATTTGAAATTACTTATACTAGATAATTATCATCTACTTAGATTTATATTGGATGAGATCACAAGCTAAACCATAGCTTGATTTTAGGGTGATTTGTGGGACAAATCATAGCCTGGATCACACTTGGTGCTAAATTATACATTATGGCTTTACAAACTATAGAGGCTAGCTTCACACAGTGTGCTACATAAAATCCAAAGAATCTGATTATGGCATTGTATGTGTGAATCCAATCACTGCCTTTTTTTACAAGCCAAGGCTGACTTCATAGACCACAGAAACAAGTTTTTTTTTGAATGACCTATTGAATAAGTCATGATTCACACTTCACATTATAATAGCTGAGTGCAGTTCTCATGCTAAGCCCAAAGCAAACCACATAATGACTTTACCATCTTGGCCCTAGATGTCCACAGTAAGCAATGATGCCAAAACAATATGTTTTCCATGACATCATCATCCATATGATGCAGTTATGTACTTGTCCCATAATACCATGTGACATGTACTGTTGTTTGCCTCATTTTTCCTGCAGTCCATGCTATTGCAATCCTTCCTGGTTTCTCACAGAAATATTCTGTTCTCTTCCCCAGCTGCCTGATTCTTGCTTTAACTGGAGTGCAACTGAGGACTATTTGGAAGACAAGCCCTTGCCTAGCTCCAGAGTTGTGCCCTTTCTAAGCTATTGCTACTTTAGGAGGCTTTTAGTATGTTATTGAAATTGTGTCCTTGGAGATAGTTACCAAGAGAAACCAGAAATTAAAATGGACTTTTCCAAGATGCAGCAAACTCAGCCAGATAGATCGGAAACGGCAATTCCCTATGAGAAACAGCAGATATTTTACAGCTTCTTCTTGTTAGCAGTGATGGACAATTTTTTCCCCCTCTTGGTACAATTTTCATTTTTTAAATATATATATATATATATATATATTTCAGCCTCTGGACCTCATTGCTTCATTCATGGTACAGTTACTGGAGGACATGACCAAATTGCTGGTCTCCATTTCCACGTTATTGGGGGCTGAGGTGTGGTGAAAAAAGTAAAATAGTTACCTCAAGACTTTCAGGGGAGCTCATAGACTTATTTTATCCCATCTCTCCCACAAGGGTTATATAAAGAAAGGATATTGCTGAAAGTCTGGCACCTCTAAAGGGATGAGGTCCTGAGGGCTATAAAAGGGTGGGGGAGTTGCATGCTGCCTGTGAGTTATGTACCCCTGAATTTTAGAATCCTTTTCTTTTCAAGGCACTCGATTAGGATTATGACACCACAGTTTAATTCAGAAACTAAGCAAATGGCTACTTAAAATTCGTGTAAGAAGTTTCACTTAACAGTGGCAGGACCCTTTTGAGAAAAAGTTGCAGGTTTGCATCTCTGCTACCAGCTTGGAACCCAGAATGGAATAATTCCAGTTTTAGCTTAATTTCAGGAGGTCAATGAGGAAGCCTCCAGTGACTATTTAAGCATTAATGACATTAAAGGGGCTGAGCAAATCATTATTTCCAGCAGGAAGGTGTTGGGATCAATTCCATGGTGGGTCTTCCTCCTATTTATGCAGCTGTGATCCTCGGGGGAGGAGGACATGAGGACTGGCTGAAACTGGGGACCTCTGTTCTCTTTCCATAGTGATTGGGAGGAAAAACAAAACTGAGGTAATGAAAACCACACACGGGAAATGCTTTATTATTTCATCATCCTCACCTACAGAGATCTGGCACTGTTCTGTGGTTAGGAAGTATGTCTCCCTTCCCTCCAACCCCCCAAGATCACCCCCCCACACACAGTTATATAAGGCCAACACTTTGTCATTTCCTGTCAGGGCATTGCAGAGGAACTTACTCTCTTTTTCTCCTCATTTCCTCCTTTCCTTTTGATCTTCATATTACTGTAGGGAAAGGCTTCAGCTACCAGGCAATATTTGTTTAGCTATAGGAGGCAATGGGCAGGTTGTGTTGGCAATTTGAGGGTATGGGGCACCAAAGACCATCCTAAATCCACATGATAGTTCTTCGATTACAAGGATAGTGGTAAGATAGGTCAGCATGATTATCCCTCCTTATCCAAGTAGATAATTACCACGGAATGAGTTCAAAGCAAACCTTCATTGTCCAGACAATTCCGGACTTTTTCAACCAGGATGCCTTCCTGATATGCTGAATAGGGAATCAACTCTAAGATTTAGTGAGGGGAACTGGGGGGAGTTGGGGAAGGTTGATCTAAGTTATACAGGTGTTTGCCTGCAAACAGTTAGAACTAGCTGGAGTAAGGAACATGGATGCATACACAAATATGGTGTATGGTAAAAAGGTTGCAGGTATGTTTAGCTGAACATATTTGCACTGTTATCTGAAACTAGGAACATTAATAAAGCTAAATATCTAAAGCAGGGGTGCCAAACTGCCGGCCCACGGGCCGGATACATCATGGCGAAACCGCGCCCACCCCATTGCTGGCAATGGGGAAAAAGTCACGATACGTCGCAACACGTCACGTGACATTGCGAGTTTGACACCCCTGATCTAAAGTTCTTTGTAAGCAGCCAGGAAAATGGAGCTGTTGGGGACAGGGTTTGAATGCACATCTTTCTTCACACGTTAATTTACTTCTGTCCTAGAAATAGCCATTAATAAGTATAGTGAGATTTGCTTCTGCATAAAGCTGCACAGAGCTGCTTGTTTCCCCAGGATGTGATTCTAAACACTGGAAAAGAAGTCTTCGTGCATTTCATGAGAATATTTCTTCATAATTCTTGTTTGCTAAGTCATCCCTCTTTGGAATGCTCTGGATTCTGTGCCTGGAAAATGCATTTTCTGTAAGATCCTGGCAGAGATGTTCTTCCTATCACTTCATTTTTATCAGCATTCTTGGGTTGGAACATTAAATCTTTCCTTAATTGGTCATTTCATCTCACTGTGAAGCTGTTTTTCTTCCCCTAACACTGCTAGAAAGGGGTAAGATTATTGTTTAAATGGAAACAAGGATTCTATATACAAAAACATTCCGATTCCTAAATCCAGAGCCTTTTCCACTACTGCCTAACCAAATTCACACTTGATAATACCAGCTCATGAATGACACAGATCAAATCATCCTGAGCTGAAGTAGTGTTAGCAATTGGCATTTCTCCTCTTATTCCAACACTACTGAAGGGGAGCCTTGCTCTGATGGCTTTGTCATCCATAATCTCGAAGGGAAGTCAGGTAAAAAGGCGGGGAATAGAGGCAAGAGAGGCAGGATGAGGTAATGGATACAGCAAATGTCATGTGATATAGTTTCTTGCTGATTCAAAGATGGGTGGAAAGTGCTTCAGCTCAATCATGCTCTGGAAGAGGCAGAGACAGAGGAAGGAAGGAAGGAAGGAAGGAAGGAAGGAAGGAAGGAAGGAAGGAAGGGAAAGAAAGAAAGAAAGAAAAAAGAAAGAAAGAAAGAAAGAAAGAAAGAAAGAAAGAAAGAAAGAAAGAAAGAAAGAAAGAAAGAAAGAAAGAAAGAAAGAAAGAAAGAAAGAAAGAAAGAAAGAAAGAATACCAGTATCATTTATACCCTCCAAGAGGGGTTTTACTCTAGGGGTGAGCAGTCTGCAGAACACAGATTGCTTGGGAGTTATGCATTCTCATATCTTTCCCTTTCCCTTTTCTACTCATTCAACAGCTAGTGGCAAAGCAGCAAGAACTGAGGCACTCTTTTCTGTGATTCCCCAAGTTGTCTTGGTTAAGGAAAACTGACTGGGAATATGGAGACCCAAATTCAAATCCCCATCTAACTACGGAGTTCATCAAGCAGCCCATTTTGGACTATTTTCATACTCTCTTGTTAGCCCAATCTACCTCACACAGTGGTTGGGATAAAATGAGATTCCCCTCTTAGCCAATTTCCAGAGGAAAAGTGGAATATAAATGTAGAGTAATAACAATGGTCTAGGCCAGGGGTGTCAAACTCGCGACGTCACATGACATGTGACATATTGCAACTTTTTTCCCATTGCCGGCAATGGGGTGGGCGCGGTTTTGGCATGACATATCGGGCCCGCAGGCTGGCAGTTTAACACCCCTTGTCTAGACCAGGGGTAGGCAACCTTGGCTCTTTTATGACTCGTGGACTTCAACTCCCAGAATTCCTGAGCCAGCATGGCTCAGCTTGGAAACCTCTCCCTTTCCCCTCAGCATGGCTGGCTCAGGAATTCTGGGAGTTGAAGTCCACGAGTCATAAAAGAGCCAAGGTTGCCTACCCCTGGTCTAGGCCTTCAAATATATTTAAAACATGATTTAAAAAAAAAAGAATTTCCACCACCATTACCACCAAAATCCCAGCCATCGCAATATATGTGATGCAGTGGTGAGATTCAGCCAGTTCGCACCAGTTCGGCAGAACCGATAGCTAATTTTTTGTTGCCTAGGCCCAGAATGGACTTCCGGAAGCGGCATCCACACAGAGAACCAGTTGTTCACATATTTGAATCCCACCACTGATGTGATGCCTTCTCCACTCACATTCGTAACCTGGCCCTTTCCACAATGACCTGAAGTGCTGAAAAAAAGATCATTCCCCCAAACCTGTCCCGGCTTCATATTGATAACTTTAATTTCCTTTTAGCACAGTCATTGATGAATTTGAGCACCACAATCATCTCTGTTCACCTGTTCTACCAAGATCTCCATAGTAGCTTTGCTTTGAGCTAATGCAGCATTTTCAGCTTAAAAAGCTTACATAAACACTCTCACTTATTTGTGTGTATAATTCACAGGAGTCTTTTGGGGCCCATTCTTTCCTAATATGCATATTTTGGTATACATTTTCAGAGCTACAAAATGTCACTGGAAAATGCTGAAAGTGGGTATTTGAGGGGGTTACCTCAGGCTGCACAAAGATCAAGGAAACTCACATAAAAATGTGACCCACATTAATTTTTCTGCTGTGCTTAATTTTCCTACCCAGTCTCCTTGAAGTTGTTCTTTAAATGGTGCAAGATGCATCTAGGAGCCTCTTACGCTTAAAAGAAAGGGCCTGGAACAGTGGCTAAATAGTGAAGTTTATCTTTGGTGCAACAGGAAGGTCCTTAACCTGTGAACAGATCTAGGTTAATGGAAATGGCAGGTGTTTCTCTATAGTTCTTCAACAGGGAAAGGGGAAAAAGAACGAATAGAAAAATAAAGCTAGTGATATAGGAGTTTATTTTTTTTTTCTATCTTTGGGCAGCCAGAGAAAGATAGAAATTATATCAGTGAGAAGAGTGCCACGTCAGTAGCTCTGTTCTCTTGTGTTTTCTTTTTTTTTCCCCTTATTCTTTTTTTACTTAAAATATTGTTCCTTTATTGCAGGGGTGTCAAACTGCCGGCCCACGGGCCGGACGCGTCATCCCAAAACCACACCCACCCCATTGCCGGCAATGGAGAAAAAGCTCCGATAATTCTTTGATGAATTGAATGCTACAATAATCAGATTTATATGGCAAGGCAAAAAAGCTAAAATTAAAATTAAATTATTACAAGATTCTAAAGACAGAGGGGGCTTTGGACTCCCGGATTGGAGACTTTACTATCAGACATCTATTTTGCTTTGGCTTAAAGAATGGATTACATTGAGAAACAAAAGACTTCTTTATTTAGAGGGGCATGATTTGCAATTAGGTTGGCATGCATTTTTGTGGTATGAGAAAAATAAAGTACATAAATATTTTCAAAATCATGCTATAAGGAATGTATTGTTTTCAGAGTGGGAAAAAATTAAACATAAAATTTACATGAAAATACCTGAGTGGATTTCGACAATGGAAGCCTTTTCCTATCCAAATTTAATTAATTATGATAAACTCATTAGCTATAAAGATATTTTGGACAAAGACGGGAAACTTAAAGACAGACAAATTCTTCAGCAACAGGGTATTGACTTAACATGGTGGTCTTACTTGCAAATTCAGACAAGATATGAAAAAGATATAAAGTCTACAGGATTTTATAAAGAACAGACACCACTAGATAAAATATTGCTAAAAACAGATGAACATTTGATTAAAAAACTTTATAAATTTCTGCTAAGATGGAAGATGGAAGAAGAGCAAGTAAAAGAAACAATGATAGTATGGGCTAAGAACTTTGGATATTCTATAGACTTAGAAGATTGGCAAAAACTATGGGATCGAAATATTAAACTTACTAAAGCGGCTGCATATAAGGAGAATTTATATAAAATGTTTTATAGATGGCATATGACACCAGTTAGACTAGAGAAAATGTTTAAAAATGTATCAAATAGTTGTTGGAAATGTAAACAAAACCCAGGAACTTATTATCATATCTGGTGGATATGCCCTAATGCAAAGACATATTGGTTTAAAATTCACAGATGGTTAGAAAAGATGACTAAGATACAGATAGAATTCAAACCGGAATTGTTTTTATTAGGAATATTAGGATCTAACTACGGAAAAGAGAATGAATATTTAATTTTACATATATTAACAGCTGCGAGAATAGCATTTGCCCAATTTTGGAAAAATGAAAAGATACCACCTGACCAGATTATTATTATGAAAATATTGGAATGTGCAGAAATGGATAGATTAACTTTAGAAATTAAAGAGAAAGAAGATACAATTTACTTTAAAACATGGGGAAAATTCTATCAATGGTTAGCAATAAGATAGAATGAAAAAAGGTGATGAAATTAAATAAGATAAATGATGTATTTTTTTTAATATTATTTTTTAACTTTTTAGTTAGATGTTTACTTTTAACTATAATTAATTATAATTAATAAGCATCATATCGGTATTTATATGTAACTATATTTAATTAGTAATACATCACTAATAGTATACTGATTATTGTTACCTACAGAATGAATGATATGTATTGGGTTAAGTTTTGATCATTAATAGTGATAAATTTATTAATATAGCTTTTTAGTATTATGTTAATTATGCATATTTAATATGTAGACCCGGACGATAGTCTGCTTGCTAAAGCGTTGATTTATTGTTGGGGGCAACCCCATTATTGTATCTACCCCTACCCTTGGTTTAATCCTTATTTTTTTTTTTTTTACCCTATGTTATACCTTTACCTACCCCTCCCTTTCTACCCCTATAAAAATAATAAAACATATTTTTAAAAAAAAGAAAGAAAGAAAGAAAGAAAGAAAGAAAAATAAAGCTAGTGATATAGGAGTTTATTTTTATTTTTCTATCTTTGGGCAGCCAGAGAAAGATAGAAATTATATCAGTGAGAAGACTGCCATGTCAGTACCTCTGTTCTCTTGTGTTTTCTTTTTTTTTCCCCTTATTCTTTTTTTACTTAATATATTGTTCCTTTATTGCAGGGGTGTCAAACTGCCGGTCCGCGGGCCGGACGCCTCATCCCAAAACCACGCCCACCCCATTGCCGGCAATGGAGAAAAAGCTCCGATACGCGATGTCGCGCGATGTCACGTGACGTCGCGAGTTTGACATGCCTGCTTTATTGTGATTTTTTTTTTTAAAAAAAAATGTTTTTACTTTTCTCTTATAAATCTGGGTTCCTTCAGGAGGATGAGTGGAATAAATGGCCTGACGTCAGCTTAAAACAAAGATTCCTTTCCACATTAACTTTTTACTGTCTTTCCTGCTTTTAACTTCTCTTTTGGAGTAGGGAAGTAGCCCTGACTGTTGCGGATGTCTTCACAGTAGTGGAATGTTTTTAAAAATAATGAGGAGTTACAGTAAATCAATGGGCTCCGTTCTGCTTTCTGTCATAGGCTCGCAGGTTCTTTTAAAGTGTCCAGCTTCTCCAAGTTAATCACCCAATCGAGCAAGCTCTCTGTAATGGTTATTAGCATGGAGAAAAGATGAGCTGGCTGCCAGGTGTCTGCTGGATTATTGTCCATGAGACCCTTCAGTTTTGGTGGCTTATGAAGACTTTCTGCTCATACTGCCCTGGCTGTTGAAGTAGCCTTAGCCACATATTTGGCAAAGCTTATAGCAAAAGTACGTATAGTCAGGGCTTTTTTTGTCATAGAACGCCCAGAACGGAGTTCCGGCACCTTTTTTGGATGGAACCTTGTAGGGTAGGCAAGGCAGGTTGTATGACATGTGTGAGTTCTTTTTACAAAAAAAGCACTGCGTATAATCAAGGCCATGGTTTTCCCAGTTGCAATGTATGGCTGTGAAAGTTGGACCATAAGAAAGGCTGAGTGCCAAAGAATTGAGGCCTTTGAACTATGGTGCTGGAGAAGACTCCTGCGAGTCCCCTGGACTGCAAGGCGATCAAACCGATCAGTCCTAGAGGAGATCAACCCTGACTGCTCTTTAGAAGGCCAGATACTGAAGTTGAAACTCAAATACTTTGGCCACATAATGAGAAGGAAGGACTCACTGGAGAAGAGCCTAATGCTGGGAAAGATTGAGGGCAATAGAAGGAGGGGACGACAGAGAATGAGGTGGCTGGATGGAGTCACTGAAGCAGTAGGTGTGAGCTTAAATGGACTCCAGAAGATGGTAGAGGACAGGAAGGCCTGGAGGAACGTTGTCCATGGGGTCACGATGGGTCAGACACGACTTCGCAACTAACAACAACAAAATAGCAGTATAGTATTATAGTTCATCCAGAGGACTTGCCTATTGGAAATCTGGAATGCTGCTTCCAAGCATCTGAGCCATGATATTGATACAGTATATATATAGGCAATTTAAAGTAGTACCTGTCCTCTGTGGGGAATATTGATGGCACCATCAAAATGTATTGCTGAAATTGGGAAAGATAACATAACTGGGTTGGCTGACCCATCGGGTTCTGAGAATTAAGAACCGTAACAAGAATCCATTGGTAAATTAGAAATAAAGTCTATCATAACACTACGCACACCAACCAGTACCAAAGTAATCAGCGTGCAAAGGACATTTTCATCAACAGCTTTATTGACAAGTTACAAACTTCATTGTAACCACTGCCTAAGAACAGCCACAACTTGCTGTCAAAGCTCTCTTTGTGACTGTTAGGCCGAAAACCTTGACTTCCCCCTATACCAAACACTAAACAGTGTTTCACACAGACATGGTGAACTCTTGAAGACTTTAAAACTGAATCGTGACTAGCAAGTGGAAATAAGCTGGCAGAATCCAAGCCGGGTTGACAGGATTTACCCCATCCATAGGATAGGAAGAATTATATTGGTCTGCTCAATATCAAATAAGCCAGCATAAAGAATTCAATGGAATCACATGTATATGATGAAGCAACCTTTTGGCAAAACGACACCAGCAAAACCGGGGCTGCCTTTATTAATAAGTATGTTACATTTGCATGACTATAATTAATAATACTTTAATAGCTATGGCTATTTTAATGAGCCATCAGTAGGTTTCCTCCAGGTATTTACAGGCATTTTGCTGTAATGAGGATGACCTCTGTCTCCTAGCATTTGGAGTAATGCTGGGATTAACCATGGATGAGAATTCCTGAAAAGTTCAGAGAGCCAAGCAAATATGTGTGTTTGATTGAATTGTCTAGGAACATTTAAAGCCAAGATATGATATAGAACAGTAGTCATGAATCCCGCAATTCAAGTCTACTTAGTGTAAGCACAAATGCTCTAATTAAAATAAATGAATAGGTGAATTAAATGTATTGTATTGAATTTTCTGTTAGGGCCATAAATTATCCTCTGCGCTAGTGAAATTATCAACAGACAGGATCTTCCAGGTGGGGGTTATGTCAGCTTAAATGTATTTGATTTCCCTGCCTCTCCCCCCCCCCCAATGCCTTTTGTGTGATAACAAAATAAAATAAATTTAAACAAAGGGCAAAGACCCAGGTAGAAAAGCTCCAAACAAAATGTGTGGTTTTTTTTTATTCTTTTCTAGGGGCGGCTAAACACGTCCATTTTAAAAAGTGCTTTCCTACCATGATTCTTAAGGAAACAAAATGCGTAAATATGCAACAGCAAAAAACTTCAGCCCACATAAACATCTGATAAGAACAGTGGCAAATCCATTTCATCAGAAGAAGCTGCTTTCTGTCAAGTCTAGCATAATATCATCTATACTGATCAACCCTTTCTCAGATGCCAGACTGGAGCCTTACTCATGCAAGAAGGAAGAGAAGCTGTTTTTGTAGTTGGTGAACTTCTGAAGGGCTCTCAGGCTGATTTAATGGAAGGATTCTCGGTCACCTCTGCGGAGACCAGTGTTCCTCAACCTTATGATATGTGGACTTCCACATATGCTGACTAGAGAATGCGGAGTAAGTAAAGGCAATACAAGCCATCATGAGTTGAAGTTCACATATCTTGTTGCCAAGGTTGAGAAATAATATTCTAGAGGTTCTGGAGATGCCAGAGAGGACCATCTGCCTTCGGGCTCCTATACCGGCATAGACAGTAAGGAAGATGACTTTGACGAAGACAGGTGAGATCCATTGTCAAACAATGAGGGGGAAACATCTTAAATCCCAAACAACCAGAATACATGTGGAAGTGGCTTTGACAGAACTCGCCTCATTCACATGAGAATAAGAAGGGCTGGAGGTACGGCACATTTAGACTTGTACAAATCTGTTATTATTAGCCACTGATCTCAGCTCCATCAGGTGGACCCGACCAAGAATCAACACCAGGGTGGCTATAATAACATAGCTTGTTTTTGACTTAAGATACTATGTTTCCCCCTTCATTGCTTTATTAGCTGAAGCTGAATTATTGTTGTATAACTTCACTGCTAGATGTATGGCAGTAGAATGTTATATTGGTAAAAACGTTAATTAGAAATTTGAAGCATTTTTCGGAAAGGGGGTTCATCTGAAAACAATATATACGTTCCTATATACCAACTCAACAATTGAAAATAAATTAGACAAAAGGGAGATCAAAGAAATGGCTGCTCTACTAAGTATTAGTCTGAGGCATATTTCTTGATTCTTGTTCCTTTACTGTCGATGGTTGGTTCTGAAAGGCAGAAGCCAGCCAGCACTTCAGTAACTTCATTGTCAGTTCTAAAGCTAGTTCTTCTACCCTCTTGTCATTTGTTTGGGCTTCTTTCTTGGAATGGGACAACTTGGTGCAGCCCACTTGCCATGGCCAACTCGCTGTGGGACAACTTGCTGCGGGACAATTCAACAATTCAATTTAAGTATTTACAATAATTAATTTTTATTTTTATTTTTTTACCATTCACATTTCATTTTGTCCCCCCTTTTGCATCCTTTCTTTAATGATCCTATTCCACCATTTCTTTGATATTCATGTAATTCTTGTCCCACAACAAGTTGTCCCATGGCGAGTTGGCCTTAGCAGGTTGTCATGAGTTGTCCTAGATCCTTTCTTTCTATTTAATTTTAATCCCATTTTTTTGTTGGTGGGGGCACTTTGACTGTTAGTACTAGGGCTCCCACATCCTTTGCATTTTTGGCTATTGGGTAGCATGTCAGCAACATAGTGCAGGTTATTGAACAAGGCGTTCATTAAAGTGGATTCCATGAGTTATACATTACGTACTGAGCCAAGTAGGCCCTACACAGAAAGTAAGAATCGCACGTTGGACAATTTAGCTGACAAGAATGCTCTATCTGTTTTATGTGTAACTGGAAAGGTAGCCGCACTATAGGGATAGTGACCCAATCATAGCAAATTTCAATTAGCAAGTGTTTAATAGATTTAACAATTCCCAATTTAATGCTGTGTTGTGATAAAACATATGGTCATTACTTTTACTGCCTTCTGCCTCTCCGATTCAATCTGACTGTGCTCATGATGCTGCAAATGTTTGTTTCACATTGTGGAACCTCATCTCTGTGAGCAACATAAAGATCAATAGGTGAGAGCAGTTTTTGGCAGAATTCAAAGAAAGCTGAAGACATAAAGATAAAGTAAGCCAAGTTCTTTTGAACTCTTCTGAGACCTTAAACATGAGAGAATATTGGGAACTATAAAAGCTGAGCATCTGCCTTGTTTCATGTTAATTGGCCTTCAAAAGGTCTAAGAGAATTGGTTTCACTCAGTTGGCTTAGAATGGTTTGAAGACCCTCACAGCTGATGCTTCCAGATTTTGGCGCAAGGGATGAATATGGAATAAAGGATAGGGATAAATAAATTGGTTAGATTTGGCTAGTAGATTATCAGTAATATGGCTACAACAAAACAGAGACCATAAACCCCACAAAAGGGCAAAAGAACACATATCTGCATACACTTACACATATGGAGATAGCCATAACTAATTTTAAATTGTACACAGAATGAGCTAATTTGTTTTCCTTCCAAATCACTACACATAAATTCTTTAATTTGTATCCCACCTACAACTGTCAGTAAATGTTTCTCTCCAATTAATTTACCAGTTCTTGTTTAAAATCAATTCTCCTCCATCAATTAATTACCTCAATTCATCACTAACCTTTCCTGTAAATTAAATTTGGAAGAAGAGAGTTGGAAGGGGTGGAAGATAGGTGAGGTTCTCCCTATATCTAGAGTTGAAGTTAAAATAAGAAATATTTTCATAAAATTTTGGAAATCCTTTATGGACTTTTAGCAACATTTGAACAGAACTGACAATGATTTGGGGATTTGTGAATAGATGGGGGGATTATGGGAAGAAGTGACAGACATATGTAATTCATAGGGGGTGGAGAATTATTGATTTGTCTGCATTTGTTGCAAGGAAGATCCAGAGTTGCTTTTTAAAATATTTTTTCTATCTTTCCTTTATTCTCTTTTTTCCCTTTTTCTTTTCCCTTTTAAAATATTTTTTTTCTGATTTCAATTGATATTACCTTTTTGTATTGTAAAACTTTGTAATAAAAATTATGTTTAAAAAAACAATATCAATATTTTGTGTTGTAGGCATTCAACAATATAGAAGGCGGAAGTTCTCTGAATTAGAAAGATTCCTTTCAGCCAGCTGTCACAGCTGAATATCTTTCATTCCCACCAGCAGTGTCTCCCCTTCCTGGGATGGTTTCTCTGTTTAATATCTTGAATTAATTCTAGATATATTTTCCTTAGTAACAATCATCTTAAATTAAATCATCAGAGACATTTTATTACCATTCTGCAAGCAAAGATGGAAGTAATTAACTCTTTCCTTTGATGGCAATAATTGAGTCTGGGCAATTAATTGAAACCATACAACTTTGGACGGCCACGCATGCAGCCAATACCGAAGGTGCAAAGCAGCATCACAGGCTGGGAAAAGTGCCAGTTATAATGTAGTCTCAGCCCAGTTGGGGGAAGACAGGATCCAAAGAGAAATTGCTTTGGTGAACTGGGAGTACCCTTAATTCTTGCTTCCAAAAACATTTTCAATATGCATATCAGTATTCTCTATAGCTGGACTATTCATGTAAAATGATTGAATAAAGCTGTTCTCTCTGAAGACTCTCCAGAAACATCATCAGGAAAGAATGGCCCAGAAAAGGCATTCCCTGCACAGCTCAGCTCAGCAAATGTGTGCCCCAGATTTTTCTTTCTCCCATTCAGTTTGAGGTGTGCAGGGGCAGGAGGGCAGGGAGTCTGTGTATCTGTCTCTGGGTGCAGAGTGGAATCTTTGCATTTCTAGAATGGGCTAATATTTGTCAATCTGAAAAAAGGAAGAAGATCTAATTTCCATTTTAACAAGAGATTCCATCTCTTTTGAACGTGTGCCACTTTCTTGTGGCTGGGAACCATACATTAAAAAGAAACAGAAGTGCATCCTCTGAGGGCTACTGGGGCTTCGTCTGATAATATTGGGCTGCTGTTAAAATAAAACATACCGCTTCCTCATGTTTTGTTCAGCTTCTGGGGACTTAATGGACCCACCAGGCAGTTTTCTTGGTAGCAATGGGGAAACATGTATCTGTCTTCAGCTAAGAGACGTTTTTGACTTCCCACCCTAATTATATTAAGTTGGGGTAGAGCCTTGTTCTAGGGATCTCTCGCTAGCAGTCACTTTGCAAGAGTCCTTTCCTTACATTGTAATCAGGCTCATTCAGGTTTCAGAGTCAGGTCTGACTGCACTCACTTTCTATAATTAATTTCCAAACTTTTAAGGAACAGTAGAACCTGACAGCATTTTTTGCATAAATTGTTTCCCATGGTGAACTGTCTTACTAAACTCATTTCTGTGAATACTGAATTAGAAGCTAAGAAGAGCTGGCAAGCCCCAAACTTACTTTCTATAATGGCCAACCAGGCACCTATACGCAGGAAGCAACATACGAGTAAAGACCCTTTTTTAGTTTTCCCAGTGCTTAGTGTTCAAGAGGCAGGTTGTCTGGAGAAACCATATAGCCACCATGAACAGAAAATACTGACAGGCTTATTCTCTTACAGATTTGCCTGATTCTAAGAGCTAGTTTGGAAATAGATGTTTCCCCTTTTCCTCTGATGCCCTGGAAACCATATCTTTATTTATGGAGAATGTGAAGCAGCCTCCCCCCATTAAATTGAATGGAGAAGCCCTATCATACATGCAGCCAAAGGTTACAGCTGAGGATACAGAAGTTGGATTCAGATCTCACTGTTTGGATTATTTGGAAGTCTTTTGTTTTCCCTCTTCCACTTCTCTCTTCTACTTTCAGCTTTCAACTTTTTTTCAACTTGCAACGCAATGGCTCAGGGGTTAAAGACACTGAGCTTGTCAGCTTGTGAGTGATAGGGTGAGCTCCCGTTACTTGCCCCAGCTCCTGCCCATCTAGCAGTCTGAAAGCATGCAAATGAGAGTAGATAAATAGATACCACTTCGGTGGAAAAGTAACAGCATTCCGTGCCCCTTGGTGTATAAATGTCATGCTGGCCACCGTGACCACAGAAGTGTCTTCCGACAACATTGGTTCCCTCACCATGAAACAGAGATGAGCACTGCCCTCTAGAGTCAGACACAACTGGACAGAGGGAACTCTTACCTTTATATGTATGTATGTATGTATGTATGTATGTATGTATGTATGTATGTATGTATGTATGTATGTATGCATGTTATTTTAGGAAATAATATTGTGATTGGAAAGTCTGAGTTATCTAGTCTATGGCTGAGTGAGAGACAGAGACGAAGATGGAGACAGAAGAGGGAGGGAGGATATGGAGAGAGAAAGTTAAATCCGTGAAAGAGAAGAAAATGGAGATGTTGACAGACCTAAGACTGTTAGTCTAACCCAGGGGTCTTCAAACTTGGCTCTTTTATGACTTGTGGACTTCAATTCCCAGAATTCCTCAGCCAGGCACGCTGGCTGAGGAATTCTGGGAGTTGAAGTCCACAAGTCATAAAAGGGCCAAGTTTGAAGACCTCTGGTCTAACCAATAGGAGGCATATTACAAACAGGTATGCAAATTAAGCATTCTGAGACAACAACAAAAAGGATGAAGCCGCAATGAAACCCCTGTGATCCATAGGCTCATAGGTTCCTAAGCTGGTCCTTACAAAGCTGAAACTTCTCCAGTCCTCATTCCTTGGTCCCTCCATTCTCACCCACCCACATTGCCTCTGGCTTCATCTCCCTTTCCACCTTTCTCCAAGCCCCCAAATCCTTCCTAACACATCCCATCCCTCCAGTCATTTGCCCACCATCCAGAGCTGCAGCTTTTCAAACCTGATGATGCTTTTTCTGTCTATTCAAGTAGGGGAGGGGGATTTCTTTTTCCTCCTTAATACATTGAGATAGGAATCTGGTATTTCTACAGAATGTACCAGACTCTTACTCCTACTTTATGGCTCCTCCATTATTGCACTCATAAACCTTCTCTACTAGGGCTGACATGAATGTAGACTGGTTCTCCAGAAATCTTTCATCCCCCTCCAAAAACATTTTGGACTTTTGGCTTGTTTTCAGCTTGGTAAAAGACATTTTTATTAAAGGAATAAAAATGTTCATGGAACCACTGTCTTCATTTAAAGTCTGCCTTATCTGCTGTCAGTGAGATCAGCACGTATGTTAATTTGATTGGTTAGACACCTCATCAAGGTGGAAGCCATACGGATTTCCCCCCCCCCCTGATCTAAGCGTGTTCCAAAGGCACTCAAAACTTGGCTCTTCTACTAGGCCTTGAGGTAGAGTGGCTAGTGATCCCCTGTAAGATTTTGTGATTCTTTTTTCCTTTTCTGGATGCATATCATATCCCCCTCTAGTTTTTTTGGTCTGGCTTTTTTATCATGTAACTTGCCCATAGTTCCTCTACATTTAAGTAAATAAAGAAATAAGTAAACAAACATATGGTGAATAGCTGGGGGTCTGTGCAGAGTATGATCGAAAAAGTCAAGATGGTGCTCTACATATTTGCATTGCACATAAATCTCAGTAGATACTATAATTATTCTGCAAGGTTATCAAGGTGGAGAGATCAGACCATAACATTAACTGACTATTTACTAGTGGGGGCAGGCAGTCTGTGGGTCAGTATTGGCAAGCAAGAAATAAAAGCACCTACCAAGACTGAGAGGCCTTTAAATAGGAAGAAGAGCATTTAAAAAGCTACGTTAACCTAAACAAAGACATAAAACTGGGGGTTAAAATTATCAAAATTATCATCAGGCAATGGACAAGAGGGTTTTCAAACTAGGACCTCCAAGCTGTCCATGCTATATATTTGAAATATCCATAGATTTCCTCATTTTAGTTTGTGAAGGAGTCATTCTTGACACTCATTATAGGATAATGTTACTGCCAACTTAGTCTTCCTAAATGGGGGATCAGCTTCTTGAGTTCAGACGCTAAGCAGGGTCAGGCCAGGTTAGTACTTGCATGAGATTCTCTCAGGAAGACCTTGGGCTTAGATTGCGAAGTTGAGGAAAAATGCATGGACATGTCCATGAGGTCACTAGATATTAAGTTCAGCTTGAAGGAGACCTAACTTTAACTGCCAAACTGATGTAAATAAAACATAAATCTATAATTTATAAAGCTGTTTCCATTTGTAAAGGGGTAAAAGCTTTATGAGTCCAACTTAAATTAATTGGTCATATAAAGACTTCTATTTTAGCTAACATTATTTGAAGAGTGCCAGAAATTTGAAAATTGAATATTAAGGAAAGATGCTGTAAATTTTAATAAGCATTTGTTCTTTATGAAACCCAAATAATTCTGAGGAAAGACTAATGGATGGAAGCAGAAATGACTCTAGTTCACAGTTGTGTCTCCTGTTTTTTTTCTCTTCGTGAAGCTTTGTTTGTAGCATGTTTTGTGAGATGAAAAATGTAATTCATCCCTTGACAGTAACTAATTATTACTGATTACTGAAGAATAAGTCAACAAAGATATTTTTTTTTCCTGTTTACATTCTTAGCAGAGTGTATCCTAGCCATCTGTACTTCCAAATCTCTTCCCCCCCTGGGATAAATTCTTCACATTGTTCACTGAAAATAGGCAGGCAAATATGCCAGGTTCATTTGATGCATAGTTGCCACACTATGGACAAAGCATGTAAATGAGGTTTACATAATAAACATACAATAATATCCAGGAAAGAAATTTTTCCAGGATAATCATTTTCAATATACATTGTGAAACTCTGTAGGAAGATCTCAGTTGAAGCAATGCCTTGGCACCTATTAGGGAAGGTCATTTTTTACAAAAACCCATAGAGGACTACTTCGTATCATTCATTCAAAATCTATGCAATGCAATGCAATATGCTTGTCACATCCTTTTATTGTAACTTGTTGACTCACCGCCCATCATAAAGCTTTCCATCTGATTCTCTACGGAAGTGAAAGTTCAGACTAGAAAAAGTATTGATGCTTCTGAACTTTAGTATTGGAGAAGACTCTTGAGAATTTCATGGAAAGCCAAGAAAACGTACAAATAAAGCACTGACCAAACCAAACCAGGTTTCTTACTCAAGATATAAATGACTAAGTTCAAATTATACTACTTTGGATATATTATGTGAACATCTTGCTCTTTGGAGATGCTAGCAATGCTAGGAAAGGTAAAAACAGAAAAAAGGAGAAGAGAATGGACACCCATAAGGTGGATGGAGTTAAGTGTCAATGGTCAAGTTGAAAAACTTAACCAGGTTGAAGACTGATCCTTCTGGAGAAAATCTACCTGTTTAATCACTAAGACCCAATATGGACTTGATGGCAGATAATCAGTGGAAGCACTAATGCAAAGTTGGGTCCAGATTTGAGGTGTCTTGTTCAGTACTCCAATATTTGAAGGGCTACCGCAAAGAAGAGGGGGTCACGTTATTCACCAAAGCACCAGAGGGAAGGATGAGAAACAATGGTTGGAAACTGATCAAACAGAGAAGCAACCTGGAATTAAGGAGAAACTTCCTGAGAGTGAGGACAATTAACCAGTGGAACACCTTAGCTCCAGAAATCGTGGGCGCTCCATCACTGGAGGTTTTTAAGAAGAGACTAGACAGTCACTTGTCTGAGATGGTATAGGTTCTGCTGCTTGAGTGGGGGGGCTGGACTAGAAGACCTCCAAGGTCCCTTCCAGCTCTATTCTATTCTCAAAGAGGAAATATATTGAATATGATGGCAATAGACCTGTTAAACTTCTCCTTTAGTAGAAACATCAAACAGCTAAGGTAGATTAACAGTCCCTTTAGAAAGGGAGGGTGTGAACATAATTAGGCAGACAGAGAAAGGACAATTGCCTTTGTCCTTTGCCAGCATTGTCCACAGTGACAACTGCTGGAGACTGTAGCATAACAGCATCTGCTGAGCCACCAATTCCTTACCTAGGCTACCTTCATCCAAATCTGGCTCTGTTTGCTTTCAACAACTAGTAGGATCTTTCCAAGTTTTTGACTTTTTAATCCCATCTCAAATTACAAAGACATGCTCTCTCCTATGGAGATTTTCCCCAAAAGAACACAACATTTCTATAAATGTTAGTTTGTAACAACTTAAAATCAAGCTTTGATCTGATAAATTGTCATTAGCATCTTTAAAAAGTTTAATGTCAGGGGATTACTATAGACAGGTGATTGTATTTAGATAGAAACATGAAAATTGAAATTCAGTCACAAGCCGGTTGGGAGTTCAGTCTTCCTCCAGACTGAAATAGGAACATTTCAAGAAAGTCCTGGTTCCTCTGTTAACTTGTCTCCTGTATTTGACCAGTTCTCACAAGACAGAAAGAGGTGGGAAAGAGTGTGCATAGCTCCTCCTCCTTCAAAGTCGCCTCTAATTTAATAGGTTAACCCAAGAAGAAAAAAACAGACTGAATTTTATAATTATAATTTGGGCAGTAGCCAAACAGCAAATTAGCATGTTAAAGAACAGCATATATCAAAACATGCTATCAATCATGGAGAGTTTCCAGGTAAATACTGTATATCAAAAGATTGCTGAAGCAATAAGATTCTGATGAATGCTAAATAATTTTTTTTTAAAACCTCTCTGTGTGGGTACATATACATATGCATTTACGAATACATACATGTATTATCCATATGTATAGATGTACATATCTCACACAGTTCCAAAAAAGTAGCTGTTTAATAATGCATAATAATAGTTACACAGAGTGCAAATAACAATGTGTAAGAGGAATTTGGCACAAAAATAAATTAGTATCTGGGTGTTGTTTTTTGCTACTTATTTTGTTATTTACTAAAAAAAATATTAATGAAACACAAAAGCTAAGCAAGTCAGAAAGAAAGAGCATTTATGCAACAGAGCTTCCACGCACATAGAAGCAGAGAAAATGAGTCCCGGGGGTTCTCTGTACAATATGTATATGCAATAAAAAGACAATAAGCTCACCCTCCTGACATACTTCCTTTTGTGCAGCATTTTGCTTGATCGCTTTCTGCATTAACATTAGTACAGTTGAGGGTTTGATCTGGGGTCTAATGCTGTCTGAATGTGCAGTATGCATGTTATATTACAGGACTCATCTTAGTGAGGGATGAAGATCTGATTTCTACATTCGTTAAAGAAATTCACCTACATCTCACAGAAAAGTGTGTTGTGTGTGTGTGTGTGTGTTTGTGTCTATGTTTTTCATTCATCTCTATGCATTTTCTACCTTTGCTCACTCAAGTCAAGTTGAAGCATTGTTGAAGTCCTGCTAAATCAGTGAGGAAAGCAGATAAATATTTAAAACATTTGCACTTAAATCGGATAGGATTTAAAAGTGTTTCACTTTGGGCTATGCCCATGAAAGACTGAGTGGATGGATTGTTCTGTGTATATGTACATGAGGATTACAGATATGTGGGTTTGGTACAGTAACTGAAATACAATGATTCTTCTTGTGTGCATGAAAGACAGAGACATATAGACATATTCATATGTGCTTACTCTGCTACACAGACACTAATTTATCTTTAATATAATTTGAAAACCTAATCATGCTAATTAGAGGGAAATCGTGGCATCTTACATTTACCTGCATATAAGAAAAATGTGCACCATGACATTACTGTAGGTGGTGTTTTTTTATTCATTCATTCATTCCATGTTTAAGGTATGCATATTAAATCTTATTGGAAATGCCAGAACATGAGTTGGGTAACAATATGAATTTTTACCTGAAAATATAAAAGATGTAATATATTTTAGTCATGCAGTATTAGGAATGTGCTGAAAAGATGCCCCTTACGTGCAGGTCTTTCTGTTTTATTGCTGTAATTCTCTTTCTCCTCCACCCTCAGACATAAGGCACTACCTAGAAGTAAATTTTCTGAGATATCCCATTTACAAAAGGTTCTCTTCTTGTTGTTCAGAAAATCTAACTGCACCTACTATGATTAGGAAACCAACATAAAAAGGCAACATTTCTTTCCCATCAGGATTCTGTGTAAAAGAAAGACAGAGTAATTTCAATGGAGCAAACTCCTCCCCCCCTCCCTCCTCTTCCTTTTTCTGGCAAGGTCATGATATGAGGCAGATATTTGGAGATCAAATTATTTAGAAATATGACCCGTGTCATCAAAATAAAACATGTTGAAATGCACAGCCAGCTCACAAACCAGATTGCTTGTGAAAATTGGATAATACTTGGCTGGAGACCTGACAAGTCAGTGAAATTCTAAACTCCAGGGGATTGTTCCATTTTATTCGCCTTGAAATATAAATCTATCTCAACGTGATATTTAAAGCTGTGCACCGTGTGAACTCCCCAGTGACTGAATTTCTTCCCTGACTTTGAGTCAGCCACCCACCATCTGCTTCTTGGCCACTAGGTGGCATCCTCCGGAAATGGACATCTGTCCATTGCCTCTCTTCTGAAGTCTCCACGGAAAGGTAAATATTATTTATTTATTTATGTTTGTTTGTTTGTTTACTTACTTACTTTTACTTAGTTATTAGATTGCTATCACGCCTTTATTACTTTACAAGTAACTCAAGGTGGCAAATATATAATGCTGCACCCAGATTCCTCCTTCCATCAGGGAACTTAACACAAAGATGTTAGAAAAGAAAAAGAAAGCTTCCAGATGTGTTGGCACAATACACTGGGCTTTAAGAACCTTGCTACTGCTAAATTTAGTAGAACGCCCATTTTTGCTTTTACAAATCTGACATATCAAAGAGTATAAAATTGTTTTTCATGTCATAAACAGCATTACATCAGATATATAGATACACACAAACTCACTCACACACGCACACACACACACCAAAGAAAGTGTATCCTCTTTCATTGATAAACATCTTTCACTGTCCTCAAGCAGAGCCAGCCAGCCTGGTGTGACTGCTTAGGACAGGGGTCCCCAACCCCCGGTCCGTGGACCAGTACTGGGCTGCGGCATGCCAGCAACCGGTCTGCACAAACAAGCAAAGCCTGATCCGCGAGATGCAGGCAGCACACAAAACCATGCCCCCTTTGGTCCGCGGAAAAACCTCTCTCCACAGAACCGGTCCCTGGTGCCCAAAAGGTTGGGGATCTCTGGCTTAGGATATTAATAGCAGTACAGACATATACTCATTTCTTCAAGTATTATCACTAATTTCCCCTTCATTTTCTCCCTAATATTCTTTCAGTACAAAATAGTTTCCGTTGTATTGCTCTGAAGTTTATGAGTGTGAGAGTGAAAGACCCAAGAAGGGCTCTGAATCCACGGGTGACATTTCTGGCTGGATTTAAATTTCAGTTCTGCTGTTTGGATGATGACTGTGTCCAAGTTCCTTCCTCTTGAACATCTCTTCCATTTTCCAGAAGAAAACCAACCCAAAGAGACAACAGCCAGGTGCTCTGAAAACGCACAAGGTAAAGATGAGCTATTAGATCAACTCTGTTGCAGAGTTGCATCAAAACCAAAACAAAGCATGACAAAAGAACCTTATAACATCTTAAAAGGCAAAACATCAAAATGTGGTTTTAAACTAAAGGAAAGATGAGATTCTGACACATAGAAAAAAAAACACCTCTCCCTACCAACCAAACAGCATGCTAAGTATTGTGCACATATTTGCCTGTAGAAGTCCTTATAGCCACCATTTTATCTTCAACCAGAAAACAATAAAATGGTGGTGAAGGAATAGTAGAACCACACTTTTCATCCAAAACTGCAGAGAGACTATTCAGAATGCAGTTGGTGCCGATACTGCAACATTTCAGAAGTGGTTTTCCCTTGCCTTTTTCTATGAACTGAGAATTCACAGCCTCCTGATTTCTAGCTTGGTGCCTTTACCACAACACCAGACTGACTCTCCACATCTTGCTATGAAGTGGGGGGGGGGGAGAGAGAGAGAGAGAGAGAGAGAAACAGAAAGGGGAGGAGGGAGGGGGGGAGGATTCAGCAGTGGAACAGCAATGTACTTTCTAGTCATTAATCTTGAAACTCAGAGGAAAACAGTGTGCCTATTCAGCTGTATACAAAATTTTGCCATGAAGTAGTGGGATCTTGCTGTACTTCTAAAGCACAGAATCTTGAGAGAGGCAGAGTTGTAAGCTGACAATCTTTTCCTTCCTTCCTTCCTTCCTTCCTTCCTTCCTTCCTTCCTTCCTTCCTTCCTTCCTTCCCTCCCTCCCTACCTTCCTCCACATACAGTATGTGTTATAGTCAGCTATACATATTCTACACCAGGAGTCACCAATCTTTCTGGGTTGATGGCCAGGTGGGCGAAGGAGGGGCAGGCGCCTTACTCACGCATGCGCAAAGGTGAATGTGGCCACACATGCGCGTGTGTGCACAAACAGGCCGCAAGCATGCGCACCATGCAAACGGGGCTGTGAGCATGCACACAAAGCTCTCAGCGATGCCGGTGCCTGTGTGAGGCTTGTGGCGCCGGCGCCACCAGGCTCGCAGCAATGCTACCACTGGCGCAAGGATCGTGCTGCTGCCCCAGCACGACGCTCGTGCTGCGGCCCGCCTAACCCTAACCTGCTGCCCACACAAGGTTTGTGGCACCTGCAGCAATGGTGGCATGAGGGGGGTGAGCACGCACATGTGCATTGTCCAGCTACCCACACAGCCCGGTGGCCAAGAGGCCACGGCCCGGTAGTGGGCCACAGCCCATAGGTTGGGGACCTCTGTTCTACACAATGGACACTTTTGAGGAATGTTGGACTCAGCTATTTAGAAAACCCGAAGAAGGACATTTTCGATGGGATGACCCACACCCATTTTAAAGGTAGCTTAGTCATTTAGAGTGTATTGTTTCTCTCAAACTAAGTATCACGACAACCCATTAATAATGGTGAAAACAAGAAATTCACTTTCCATACTGGATTAATTGTTACCCAGATTAACAAAGGCCCCAGCGGGTGCTGTGGCTTCTGGGCATCCAGGGTTAAGTAGGTTACAGAATTCTAATGCAACTTGGTGACAAAAAAATAATAATAATGAATCATTTGGAGAAAACTGGAAAAACAACTGATGATGGAATTTTATTACCAATCTAAGCTAAGTATAAGATGGTTAAAAAAACCCAACCCTTAAATCTGGAAGCAGACGCTTGGGTTCAAATATTACTGAACGAGATACATTATCCTTTAAAGCAAAGGCTTCTTGGAAGCAACGGAACAGATAGCAAAGAAAAAAAATGTATGAAATGTGATGAACCCCAAATAGTGGTCAATTTAATTGCTGAAGGAATTTTGGTGTAATGGTGTAACATCACTGATTTTGCAAAAGAAACAAACAACCCCCCCACCCCCCCAAACCTACTGTATTTTGCTTAGATCTTCCTATATACCGCAAGGCTACCTCCATGATTCCAGACTCTTGATTAAAACCTCAATCATTGGAAAATACCCAGTCTAAAGACTGACATTTGATGAATGATTAGGCAATAATGATGTTACACAGCACAATCCGGCATCTATTTATTTTACTGATTTCAAGGGGACAGATTAAGATCATGTTTCCACTGAAATCAAAGGTTTTATTGACTGCAATGAATTGCTATTTATTATCTTGGTTTAGCATAGCATGTGTTTTCAAAGCAACTCTCTTTTAACCATCACAAATCTCACCCAGGTTTCTGTGCTTCTGTGTTTCTGTGAAAGAGGTGTAGTTATAATCTAAAAAGGAATTCAATGCCTTGACATTGGAAACTATCTGTAGCATTTCATTGTCTCTTGACCAAAACACCAAGACTTTGTGTAACTGATTTATCCAGGACTCTCAGCAAGAAATTAATGTGGTGTCAGTAGCATTTAAAAACAAATTACAAAAAGTGGGATTATTAAAAACTACAAAGATTAGGATTTATGTTTTAAAACCATTTCATATTCTGTCCAGCCTTTTAAATTTAAATCGCTGCCCTTCCATGTTAGATGGGAGGAGGGAAAAAAAAGGAAGTATTAAAAAGTTAAAGCCTTTCATCCAGGGGGTGTGGATTTTCTAAGAAAAGACAACAGGAAACTATAAACATAGCAACACCATGAAAATAATTTTCTGATGCACTATTCCTTTCAGTGTTCAAAGGCCACATTGCCCAGACCAGAAAGGAAGCTGTTGTATCATTAAAAACCCAGGAGCCTCAAACAGCAGCTCTTTTGTAAAACAATCCCTCCTTCCTCTTTGGATTGGCATATCTCATAAATCTTTGCTTCAAACTCTGCTCAAACCATAGGCTGACTCTACCTCTTGCGTTAATGGCTGGAAACTGTTGTGCATCAGGTTCAAAGGGAACAGAGAACATCTCTGAAAACAAGTCCTGGTGCAGGATGCAATTATAACTGACAGCCAGATGCCTCCTCTGTCTGGCCCAACCAGTTTACCAAGAGCTTGTAAATGGGTTCTTAAGGCCGCTGGATCTAAACAGTGTGTCTGGCTGACCGACAGCTTAAGTAAACAACGACGCTACAAATCACTAATATAAAACAGTGGATTTACTTGGGACTGATAACAAGATTTTAAACATGGAAGCCAACCCACCCCTCCTCACCATCCACCGCCCCAGATGCCACTTCCTGCAGTCTTCTTTTCTTTTCTTTTTTGTTTTTTTTAAGTGCCACAGAAAGAAACAATTCAGAAGGATTAAGAGCATAGTCTTTTCTTATTTCATTCCCTGAAGGGGATGTGTCGAGGCAGCAAAATTTGATGCGTACCCATCTTGGAATCATGTAGCTGCCTCTCATGAAATTGGGGTGGTTGGGTTTTTCTTTTTTTTCTTTTTTTTTTGCATTGTTCACATCCTTTCGCTCTTATAAAACATTCCAGTTGTCCGGAATGACTAATTGCTAGTTGTAATTTTGTGCAGGGTAAGTGTTCCACCAAATCCTAATTACTCTCCCAACCTGGCAACTTCCTGGTTTCTTAGACATCATCTTTCCTGATTCCATCAATGGCTGTGCTGGATGGGGAGTGCAATATATATGGAGAACATATACTACCAAGCACAAATCTAAGGTCTCACCACCAAGGAAGCCTCCATAGTCAGTGTTAGATTTTTAAAAATGCAACAAGAGCAGAAGCCTTGCTACTACTTAGGAAAGAAAAGGGGTCAAACTGTGCTCTGGGAAATGAAAGGATGCAAAAGAGAGAATGTCAGAAAGGAGAAACTGGAAACAGGACAATCAAAAGCGGGAGGAGATCCTGTATTCTACTCGCCCTTTTTATTCAGTAATCTCTTAATCTGGGTACTTCAGTTAAAACTCTTTCCTCACAGCTAGATTGCCACACATTCTCCAGTCCCTAAGTCGCCAGAAAAATCGATAAGACATAAATTGCACACTTCCAAAGTTTGAGCCTATTTTACCTCAGCAATGAGATTTGTGACTGGTGCTGTCTCTGCAATATTTGTTTGGGACAATCTAAGGGTAACAATTAGTAGACACCCCCCCTCCCCCGCTGCATGTTCCCCACCACCAATCACCACCTGCTAATAGAACAAAACATAAATTGCTGTCCTTAATTGATAGTGAGGTGAGTTTGGGTAATTATTTGTGGGTATATGGGATAGAGACTTTGTTCCTTTGTTGCCTGAGTGAAGGTTGCCACCACAAATGACTGCTATACCACTAAGGTGTCACTTGGTCTGTTTCTGAATGCAGGTCTAGCCCTCTTTTAAAAGACCCAGCTGAGGGGCGGAGGGGTGTGGGCTGAAGTATGGGGGCTTGCTTTATCCCATGAGCCTTTGCTGCACCACTATCACCTTTCAGCCAGGGTATTGTTTTGGACACAGGTTCAATCCTTTAGAAACAACACTAGCCATTTGTTCAGAAATAGCTTGGCTGGTTGGTAGCAGACATAGTAGAGAGAGGCTGAGAAAGGGCGCCTTCTCACATCATCCCACGGCTCTGGCCTTTTATGTCCCCTATTGTTTGAATGGGTTGGAGGGGGAGAGGGTCATCATTATCTGTGGTAAGAAAATGGCAGTGTTGGCAGTAAGTGGCCAGGGCTTGTAGCATCCAGACGTGACCTTGGAGTACGCAAAACAGCACTGGTATTTGCAGAAGAACATCTCATCCCCAAAACAAGTAGAAAATATGGCCACCTAAAACTCCATGACATCAGGAAACTTCTAATGATTGAAATTAAACTGTGATTAAATTAGCACTTTGGCACAATTCATTTCTAACCCACCCATCCCCAAACAAGACTTTCCTTCTATGGTCCTAGAGTCTCTTCTATCTACTGTACAGAGTTAAATATTTGCTTCACGCTATTATGGGTGTGTGAGTGGGTGGGTGGGACATACAAAATTGTACACTCTTTGCCCTTCCTTTAGCTCTGAGAATCTCTCTTGCAGCAGAGTACGGAGAATGTCAGGTCTAGCCCAAGAACGGCATAAAACAATCCAGCCAAAGTTCACTTCTTTATTTGCATAAACTACGTAGACAGAATCTTACCAGACTGCACCTACATTATCTAACCTAACGTGTATAACCAGGAGATTCTAGGGAGTGGCTCTCTTAAACCTCTTCCCACCATCCAGTTCTGGACTGTTCTGTCTCTTGTCTCACCCCACTCCTTGGACTGTCCTCCCTCCTTTCTGGGAGCCTCATGCATTACAGAGAGGTAACTCTGGCTTGGCCAAATGTTAAGCACTCCGAAACATTTCCAGTCTCCAGAAATTTAGTCATAGACTTTAGATAGCTGGGCCCAAGGATCAGAGCCTGGAGGAAAGTGTCTCTGGCAGGAAGTGCCTTGAAAGATTCTTTCACCCCTTCAGATCCCTCTCAGCACTTTCTGAGGGTGGAGAGAATGGAGAAAAAGGACTGAGGAGGATCCACTACCAAGGCAATGGTCAGATAAGAGAGGCTTTTCTCCCCTCTTTAGATCAAGAAAATAACATGTTTCAGATGAATCCCTTCATTGCTCACACAAAGATAAATTGAGGGAGGGGAAGCACACTCAGACTTCTACTACTACACTACTATAATTTGACAATTCAAAGAGGAACTGATTTACAGGGCATTGGTTTCCTAGTCAGATCTACCTTGAGGAGCTGAAAGTAGTGGTCCAGGGATCCTGCAGGACCCACCTCATGAGGATGTCTATGGAGAGTCTCAGTCATCCCAAGTCACAGTTGTCTCAAAGGTGCTTTTTCAAAAGGCAACTGGGCTGTTTTTTGTTTTTTGAGGAGGAAGAAGAAGACATTTTGCTTCTCATCCAAGGACTATCCTCTCAGTACCTATCCTTCCATCTCCTTACCATCATCTGGAGGGTGATGAACCATGGTGCAGTGGAGCCGTAGTGGTGCAGTGGTTAGAATGAAGTATTGCAGGCTGACTCTGCCCACAGTTTGGACTGTGATCCTGACCGGCTCAAGGTTGACTCATCCTTCCAAGGTCTATAAAATGAGGATCCAGATTGTTGGGAGGCCATAGGCTGACATTGTAAACCGCCCAGGGAGTGCTGTATAGCACTATGGGATGGTATATAAGTCTAAGTGCTATTGCTATCACAACTGATGAAGCTTCTTGGATGAGAAGTGACACGTCTTCTTCTTTTTCCTTCTCGAAAAACAGTCCAGTTGCCTTTTGAAAAAAGCACTTTTTGAGATCTCGTGAGGATCTACTCTAGCATGTGAAGACTGCTGGGCACTTGGGAACATTGTTCCCAAGAAAGAGGCCAGAATGCAAATCCTGGTCCAAATGACATCACCCCGCCACCACCACCCCACCCCGCCTCCTTGCACTATCTTTTAACTTAACCTAATCCAGCTAATTCCCCCATGAGTACCCCCGGCCCTCCACTGTTTATGTAATCCACTAACCAAGTAAATTCCGCTTGCTTTTTTTTTTTTGCCTTCTGATCTGGTGGAGGCCTCTGCCAGATTGTGTTCCCATCCATAGACGGGAATCTTTTCTCCAAGATTTAAAGTGCCCCAATACGTTCTTTCTGATTCCTCTGGCTGTATTTGGGAAAGTAAAAAAAAAAAAAAGAGAGAGAGAGAGAGAGAGAGAGAGAGAGAGAGAGAGAGAGATTAAGATGAAAAATGGGTTGCTGCACAAGCATGTCAGGAATCATCTCACTGACACCATGGAAGGTGGAGGTGGGGTGGGGTGGGGGAGGATAAACCAAATGTTTCCTGCCAGATTGTGACATTCAGCCTGTGCAGAGAACTCCTATTTCCACTGGCGTCATTGGGAATACCAATGGACAGAAGAGGCTGCCAAGTTGACTCTAACTGCATGGACAGGGATGAGAATGCAAGGGAAGATGTTTCAGTGAGCTATCAACTTTTGTTCCTAAATAGAACAAATGGCTTGAAATGAACTTTCCTGTCTGACAATAAGTATAGGTGCTGTACTACAACTCCCATCAACTCTGGCCAGTAACGCATAAACTGCTGCTGAGGGATGGGAGTCTCAATAGTTATAAAGTTGCACAGCCTTATACGTTTTTTTTAAAAATAGATGATAGATGATCAGTAGACGGTAGGAGGATGGATAGATAGATATAATAGGCAATAGCAATTAAAAGAAAAAGTAGACAAATGACAAAGAAAAATAGCTGCAGAAAAGAAACAATGGTGCATCGGTACATATCTTGTATACTTATATGTGTGTGTGTTGTGTTCAGAGAAATGCAGGTTTTAAAATAAGGTTTTAAACAATTTGATACTTATATTCAGTACAGTATCAGAATGACATATGTAAATATGAAGGTACTCTATTCCAAAAAAATCATTGTTGGAAATAAATGGTAACCAGACATGAATTAATTTATCTTTCATTGTATAGTTTTTCTAAGTTCTTTGATGTGGTGGCAGTTTTTTCAACAAGAGCAAATCCTCAGACCTTTAAATGCCACCAATCAAATGAAAGATAAATTTAAATGCTCCCATAGAGCATTTCCCATAGAAAACCTGGCAGCTAACAAAGGAATTGAATCCATTTCTTAAATTGCATAGATTTATTTGCCTTAGAAAACATGGACATTAAAGCAAGATTCAGCATAAAATCCACCCAGTCTTCATAGAGTTGGCCGGCCTTCTAAATCAAATTAAATCAATCTAATCCAATCAATTTGGAGTGATTTTCCCAATTTCTTCAAAAACTTTCAACCCAAAAGATTGACTACTTGGGCATTGCCACTTGAGATGCTAATTCACAGTTCTGCTAACATACAGTAATTTAGAAAGATTACTGTGTGAGTGTGTGTGTGTGTGTGTGTGTGTGAGAGAGAGAGAGAGAGAGAGAGAGAGAGAGAGAGAGAGAGAGAGAGAGAGAGAGAGAGAGAAATACAATTTTAGTGGAATAGAGAGCCACCAACTTCCTTACAAATTCCTGACAAGTGCTAAAATAGATTTCACCAATATATCCTTGGCTGAATCACTCTCAAAGGGTAAAAATATCCTAAATGCTTTGAGAATCATGTTTTGCCAGAGCCTGTTCTGCAAAACTGTTCTACTTGGGATTATTAGGAAAAAGACATGACAGATTTACTGAACTGAGAAATTCACATTCAACTTCACATTTTATAAGTCGGGATAATAACACCGCAAATGTGAGGACTTAATTTAGAAGTTGTTCCCAAACTCTCGGTTTCTCTGTGTCAAAACATCACACGTAGAGGCATTTTCCTACACTTAATATTTTATCCTATAGCATTTAATCGGCCATACGCATCTATGGGATTCACTCTGGAGGCTTAGAACAAGCCCCTCAGTGTGAAATATTTTAGCAAAAATTTCACATTAGCTGTGTTTCAACACAATAAAACTCAAAATGTCTCAAGCATTCTGTATTTTGCTGAATCTAAATTAATTTTTTGTGAGTATTGCAGCCTTACAAAACAATGAGTATAAGGAATAAAGTGGGCAAATGTGCCAGAACTGTTATGTAAACATGGAGTGGGCACATACCACTTAAGGTTGAGAAAATAATCCCCAAGAATTTATTAGCAGCAAAGGGCATGTGAAAAGTCAAGATTTAAATCTTGGTGCTGACACACATACAAACCATACAGATTTCTGTATCTGCATTCTGTAGATTTGGGGGAGGGGTGTCTGTAGTAAAAAGGAGTTATTTATCAATAGGAAGTTCTTGAAGTTTTTGCTTTTATTGACTTCCTCAGTACTGTGTTGGATTTATTACAAAATAGAAATTTACAATAATGCTGTCCTGAAATCTGTCAATCGGAATTCAGACTAATCCTCTTATATCTTTGTTTTTCATCCCAGGGTTAAAAGATCAGATAGTGTACCATCTGTGCTTACTGCTACTATCCAGCAACTTGCTGAAAAATTGAACAAAAAGATAACTAAAAAAAAAAAAATGCAAACACTAAAACAAATTCTCATAGAAAACAAGGAGAACATAGCTGTGTTCTCATCTACTGAAAAACGATTTGGATTAAAAATATAAATGTTAATAAAAATATATTTATAAAGTGCTTTCCCTTCGTATTTCAAAACAGAATTTTCAGTTCTTGAAAATCCTGAATGGTTAGCTAAGACATTACCACCACTACCCCACTCCAAAAAGCTGGTCTGTGTATTATTCCTTATTCTAAACAACTATCCCAGCTTGAATATAATCAAGCCAGGCTGCTGCTATAACTCATACTGCATTCCCTTGCTATTTTTATTTTTATTTTTAAAAAAATCTTTTTGGCCAATTTTTCTATACATATTGCCCTCTCACCGACTTGGCAAATTCAAGTAACAGATTTGGCATGTTATAATTTTGATGTTGTTTTGTAACATGCTTGCCAAGCACAATCTCAGCAAAAGGAACTCTGTTGATTTATGTCAATCTTTTTTGCCTACACCAGAAAAAGAGGGAGGGAGTGGAAGAAGGCAGTCAGGTTTTCTCTTAACTGCATGAATATTAACAGTACAGTGAAAAAGCATGCGTAAAGTGCACACACACATACTAAAGCTCCACAAACCAAGCACATATTGTCATATCAATCTTTTATTTATATAGTTTCAACAGCATTACCAATAATTATGTTAAAACATAGCCTATCATGCATGCCCTCTTTGTGTTACCTGCCAGCAATGTAAGGAATGATATAACACACTACAATCCAGACATCTAAGTTCTAACTGCAGCCTGCCCACCCATCTGAACTTAAATAGAAGAAAAATATTTGTTTAAAAGAGTAGAAACTTTTTCTACTGGGCCAGCTGGTCCATATGCTCTTGTTTGGCCACATGCCAAACTACTGATTTGCTCTCTCATCACCCTCTCTGTCTCAGCTAATAGTAGTAGGGTTCTGATTGGTTCCCGATGCTGTATTGACTAGGCTGAAAGAGAAAAAAAATCACAATTTCAAGGTACAAAAGTATAAGCCAACTATAGGTGGAAGACTTGAGAAAGCTACTTAAAATAGCCCAAGCTGTAGAAATATATTTCAAGTTTGGGATGTTTGGAACGATTGTTATAAGTTTGAACGTTTTGCACATTTGTACAGCTGTTCAAGGGAACAGGAGGCTTCAGGGGAAGGAAGGACTTGTTCTCCCTCTACCCTCACCCTCCCCTTTTCCTCTAGTGGGAGTTTTGCCACAGGAAATGGGGATCCGATCCAAAATAAGTATGAAAGAGGTAAACAGTCCTCTGGGTGTAGAGTTGATCCTTAATGACTTGATGGACATTTCACACAGTTATCTTGGTAACAGGGCAGAAGTAGTTTGCCATTGTCTTAGAAATTGTTTTTTAGCTGTTCAGTTCCCATCAACCTAAAATAAAACAAGATGAAATATTGGAGATCATGTTGGAAAACAAGTGCAAAATAATACCAACTGGCATACAAACAATCTACTAATAGCATCTGACCTGGCAAGGGATTTGGAGTTATGATAGGAAGCTCAACAAAATAGTTAGCTCCACATGCAGCTCCTGCATTAAAAGAAGTGGAGGATGAAGGCAAAATTCATGCTAAGGATCATTAGGAAGGAACCTGCATATAAAACAACCTATTTAAAATTATGATGAAACCATTCTGGGTGCTGCTATTGAAAGGGGCATTATACAGCTGGAAAAAGGATGAAAAAGGACAACCTAAACTATTAGGAAATTAGAATAGATCCCATGCAAGAAAAGACAATATTATCTGGGGAATTTTTAGCTTTGAGCCAAGTAGTTAAGGCCAGATAAGATGAGTAAAAAAAAAAAAAAGCGGGGCAGAGACTCATCTTCTGCATAGGCTGACTATCATTCCTCTGGCCAAAACACCCTGAAAACTCCCCTGGAAACTATAGGCAAAAAAAAAGCAAATAGATGCCCTTTTATGATTTCTGCTATTTTTTTTTTTCTTAATAGAGAAAAAAAAACTAATTAAGGAGAAAGATGGCTGTGCTGGGATTTTGTATGGGTACCATTAAAAAGCAGCATAAATGGTTCAATTTAAAAGCTTAAATCTTGAACAATATAGGCTTGAGAGGAAATAGAGACAGGAAAGGTTGCTGATTTCCCTCTCCTTTTGCGGTATTTTTTTTAAAATAAAACATACAGAGAGAAGGAGGAGTTTAAAAATAGTGCCCTCACCCCCAACTTTCAAGGACCAGGCCCAGAACCCTCTTTCCTTTGAATGATTTTAACGCCACCAGTTAAAAACAAATAATTGTTTAAGGTAAACGGAAGCTACTTTTAAAGCAACATAGTGGAAGATTAGAAAGCACACGGCAGAGGTAGGATTAGATCCGCGTACTATATAAACAAGAAGTACACATATATGAGAATATTGTTAGAAGCCCTGAATGCAATGGCTGATTCCATCTAATCTTACCAACCAGTGAAAGAGATAATCAGTGCTATCTGAAAAAGCCAAAGTTTGGGAGAAGTTGTGTGTATGGGGGGGAGAGAGGGGGGTTGTGAGACAGAGAAAGAAAGAATGTGTGTTCCTGAAACAGTCCAGAATCGCATATCCAAATGCTTAGAACTCCTTTTAAAAACATATTTCAAGAGCACATGGTTCACTTTCCAGCATACATAGACAGGTGAAGCTTGAAACATTCCAGAAATTTACCAAATCCACTCCTCCTCTTCCAGCCTTGCCTTTTAGCTTGCTGATGTGTGGTGTGCCCCGTATCCTTTGCAGCACATCTGTACAGCTATTAAATTGCATAATCCCTCTGGCCTTTGATACATTTCTGGACATGATTATTTCATTACTTGCAATATATCAGTAGGATCATAATAAAAAGGACTTCTGACAACCTGCCAAGAGTTTTGTAGCCTTGTAAACACAAAAGTGCTCTAATAAAATTTTATTAAGTGTTAAAAAGTCATAAAAAGTGAAATAACATAAACTACAGAATTTACTGTCCTCAGAAAATGCTGAAAATATCGTCCACAGTAAAATTAAATTAGCCTGTAATAGAAAGAAAAAGTGAAGCAGCCTGGGCTGAGGATTAAAAGATAGCAGAAAAACAACCATATTGCAACTAATATGGGTCAGGGGAATTTAACTTAAATCTTTTTTATAGGAGCGGAACATCTGACTAAATATGCAGGTTAAAGACCAAGATCTTAAGGTCACACACTCATATTCCTGAATTTGTCTAGTATATCCTTGGCTGCAAAACACGATAATGTATTTCGGTAGTCAGAAATAATGGGCGAAAATATCTCGGCCGTCCACCAGGGTGCGCTGTGTGACTATGAATATCTAGACGGGGTGGAGGGGGGGGGAGAAAAATCTTATGCCGAAATAAACCAATACGTCAAGAAAGAAGGCTGCCACTCCCCCCCCCCCCCCCCGCCTTAAGAAAATCATTTACTTTTTGGTGCTTTCTTACTAACAGGAAATTTTGAAAAAGGAAGTCGCGAAAACGAGGCAAGGGTGAGGGCACAGCCCCTTCCTCCTGGGAAAAGGCGCGCAATAATCTGTTGTGAGATGCCACGGCTTGCTTTCGAAATCCACTTGAACTCTTGGTGCCAAGAGCAGGGAGAGGAGCCCCGCACACAGCCACCCCTTCCCTCCCTTCACGGGCCTTATTTTTAAGGGGCTCCGGGGGAGGGATACCTCGCTCCCTTGGGCTTTCCTCAAATTGACTGGCGAGGATTTTGGCTTGTAATGTAGGATTGCCTCCGGTTTCCTTGGCAGAATTGGGGCCAAGGTCAAGGAGAAAGGGAGCCAAAGGATCTTCTGACGCGCTCTGCCGAGAAAACCTGGGACTAAGCCCGCTTCTTCCAAACTGAACTCAGCGAGGCTTACTTCCAAGTACCTCGCACAGGACTGGACTGCCACCGCCGCTTCACTGAAGTCTGGGAAGCCGATCGCAAAGCCGTTCACGTGTACTGGGAAGTATACCCCGTTGAGTTCAGCGGGGCTTGCTTCCAGGTAAGCGGGTTAAGCCTGCAAGGCCAGGGTCAGGGATGGCAATTTTGCGCCCGCTTGTTGGCGTCACAGTGCAGAAGAGGGCGATTCAGGGCAAGAACGTGGATCGGTGGGGCCTCCATCCGATCCGGGCTCTGCACGCTGATTCTGCCGGCAAAGCACTGCGAGCGTCACTCGCGATGAGGGCACGGAAAGGAGTGAAGCCTGTTCTGTGCGATTCGCACAGGAAAAGCTAATGAAGCTAGGATCGGCGCCCGAGCGAAAGGCCAACAGCCTCTGGGGCAGTTACGTGTCAAGGAAAGCTAGATCGACCGCCGTTCCCAAATAGCTTTTGTGCTCAAAGCCAGATCCTCTCTTGTTCGTTCATACACAAAACACACACATTGCTGCTGGAGGTTCCCGCCCAGCCGCGCCCCAGAGCAAAATCGCCAGCCGGTGCTGCCGATCGGAAGGGAAAAGGGACCGGCTGCATTTCCTGCTGGCATATCCTCTGATTGTATCCCTATCAGAAACGCGGGAGGCGGCGGGGAGGCGCATTCCTCCGGAGTGGCCTCTTCGGGGCAGCCAGTCTTGCGAGCGCCAAGCAAACAGGAAGAGGCAGTGCCCAGTTGGCGTGTGTCATTTTTCGCAGGATATCCCTTTTTCTGGTGGTCCCTTTAGGTTTGGCCAGAAAGGAAGCCCGCGCGTTCCTCACGCTCGCCTTGCAATTTGCGAGCAAAAAAGGCGGAGCGGGGACAAACAGCCCCGGTTCGGCACGGAGAAAGGCACGTTAGTCTCTTCGCTTTCCTGCTTGAGCGGAGTTTCCTGTCAAGGGGGCTGATGTTCAAGGCCAAGCAAGACCTCGATGTTGAATTAACACTGGTTTAATGCGAAACACAAAACAAAGGGATGCGGTACCTTAAAGAGGAATCCTTTTGAGACGGAGTCGGTCCGCTTTGACAGATCCGTGGTGCTTGTTTTCCTTCCTTCCTTCCTTCCTTCCTTCCTTCCTCTTATCTCAAGATAATGATTCATCCAGCCAATGGAATGCTTGGAATGTGCTCTATGAAAGTTTATTCCACACTAAATGGGTTTCTCTTCATTGCTCCCCCACGAGCCTTAATTGTTTACTCTGCATTTGTTTTAATCGTCAATCTTAAATTACTCAACAGATTGTTATGGAACAAGACACAAACTTTTCAGAAGAGCACATGCTAGGCACAAATTGAAAGCATCAAAGGTTCTCTGGAAAAGGATTTGTGGGAACATTTGTTGGACAAGTGTGATGGTTTTATAAGACTGGCTCATATTCAACTCCCATCATAATTTAAGGCAAATTGAAACCATTGTGTGGAAAATACAGTGGTGAATGAACTGTGTTATTTCTATTATATGTACAGTAGCTGGATTTTAGGCATATTTACTTAGATATGAAATAAAGTTCAGGCTGTGGTAAAACTGAGGTTTTGAAGTTAAAGTTATATCCCTTTTCCCCCTAATAGTGATTAGGATGAAGATGATGATTTTATAAATGAAAATCTGAGGCATTTAATTAAATCACTCATTTAGAGAACTGGTTATTCTGATTGTTTTATTTATATAAAGCCAATTATCTAAAACAGATTTTTTTAAAAAAAAAAATGGCTACAGTAGACTAACATTTGGTCCTGTATCCACTATAAAAATTACAATAACTTGATAACTTGTCAGTAAAAGTATAAAACTTGAACAAAAAAAAGTAGGTGACATACAGTGAAAATTAGATTTTTTTTTCTTCATTTGGATAAGAGATCTGATTTAGAGGTGATAGGTATTTTTATTAAACTTTTCTGACCTGAAATGCATGATGTTCCAGATATATTGGACTACAGTACAAAGATAAATGTCAGGCTGCTGAGAGTTGTAATTCAGTACATCTGAAAGGGGCTCCAAATCTAAATAAATAAGCAAGCTTGGAACTTACATTTAAAGCAGTATTTTTCAACCTTGGCAACTTGAAGCATGCTGGCTGGGGAATTCTGGGAGTTGAAGTCCACACATCTTCAAGCTGGTAAGGTTGAGAAACATTTATCTAAAATATTTATTCTATAATTTATGGATTTATTCATTAATTATGCCTTCTTCCAAAGGTAGTTATTTAACATTAGTGAAATGATAACTGTATGTACTTCAGAGTTATATAGCTCAGAGACAAGTTATATTAATATGTAAGTTAATATGTTAGAGGACCGAGTTGGATTGCATGTATATGAGAACCAGTTTCTCTGACCTCAGCATATTAGGTTAACCCACTTCAGGGAAGTTTCATTGTAAGCTTGAAAGAAGTGAGTATCCTTCTGATTCCCCTTTCTCTTCCATTCTGACCATATCAGATCATCCAATTCATGACCAGTAATCAGCCTGCATTATAGATTCTCTTTTTAAGGGTAAATTACTTCGGAAAGAATAATATGTATTTCAGATATGGTGTGTGTGTGTTGTATGTTTGTTTTGTTACAGTCCTGGAAAAGGCAACATACATGTTATAAATATATTTTATAAATATAAGTCAAAGTATAAAGCCTATATAAATCCAGTCAGAATAAAGAAGGAAGTCTAGTACAGTTGAAGAAAATGGTGGCTCTGTAGAAGAGTTACATACTCAGTTTTCATTAGCAACCCAGGTTGCTGTCAAATCTCTTTTTCAGTTATCTACTATAACATTAATTCTTAACATTTTGCAGGATCAACTTTAGATGTCGTCTTTTAGACTTAACAACAGCCTATTCTGCATAATCGTATGTGTGACATGTTTCTGCAGGAAATTAATAGTTTCATCTCCTCCCTGATTATATACCAAAGTTGCTTAATAAAGGGATGTGTATAAACTGAATTAACTGCATATTTTTACTTTATTGGAAGAAATTTAAATATATGCTGAGGTTGTGTTCTAACGTACTTGTTCTGTTTGTTAAATCATTTTTTAATAAGTAAATTACAAAATTACAGAAGTATAACCCATTATATACTGTTTTAATTTTCTTAATTAGTCAGGTTCTACAAATGTATTATTGCAATTTGTCAATTGGGGGATGAAGCACGTGGGTTGCATGTAAGTTAATATGTTTGAATTCACTCATTCTCAAGCATTCTAACAGAAGATTCCCATTTTTCAAAGTTGAGTTGAGGGATTAAGAAGCAAGCAAATAAAAAGAATCTTTCTCCATTCTATTAGTCATTCTCTCTATGTTCATATGTTTGTTTATTTAAAACATTTTTGTAGCCTCTCATCTTTCAACCAACTCTGGGTGTCTCCCAATCAAATATATATATATATATACAAATGTCATATTCATATTCATTTTTTTAATTTGTAAATTTAAAAGTTTCAGGAGTTTTATACATGACTGGCATTAAAAAGTACAATAATAAGCTAGGATGCAAGCAGCCTTTTTTTCAAACTGGATTTGGTTAGTTAAATAGCTTTTCCCCAAATCAGAGTTAGTATCTGAATAATTTAAGCTACAGAGGTTGTTAATATCTTTTTGCTAAGATAGCTAAATGGAACTCCCAGGCTCAGATATCATGGATTCCTGATTACTAAAAGCTGGAAATAAACTAGAAACATCTGTATTCCTGATGCTCTTCCTTGTATTGTCTACAGACATTTGGATAGCCATAGCTAGAAACGTTATACCGGGCACAGTCTTATGTAAGAATCTCCTACATCCTAAAGTTGGATTAACAAAACACAACAAAATAATATGTCGACATAATGTGGTGATCTGATTCAAACAAGGTGCATAGATGGTGTTTCCAATAGTTACCCTCTGAATCACCAATGATCTCATTCCATTTTGGTCTAGTGTGGCATGTTTGAATGCAACCATTATTTTTTTAGGATTTAATTTGCTGGCTTCATTATGAAAGAAGTCATTATGAAAGAAGGCATATAGCTAGTTTTCTCCCCAAAAAATCTAAAAAACAATATTGCTAACGTTGGATTTCTTATATTTACATCAGTTGGGACTTTTAAGCTTAGACTTTTAAAGTTTCCTATCCAGTGGAAGATACCCTATTACTTTGTTTTATACCTGGTCTTTCATTCAGGAACTCAAGGGGGCATATGTAACTCTCCTCCTCTGCTTGCTCTCAATAGCCACCTTATGAATTGGGTTGGTTGAGAGAGAGCAGTCACCCAGCAAGCTCATGTTGCAGAAAGTAGGCAAGAACTGGGTCTCTCTGCTCCTAGTTCCACAGCTTCACCATGCTGACTACGTTAAGTGTGAGGGGGAAGGTTCGTTCTCCGAGCTTGTGGGTTGGTTTCTGAACATTTCGTTATCAGGCTAGGTAACATCTTCAGAGGCGTTTAGGAGATTTAAACCTTTAAACCAGAGAACGAACCTTCAAGGCATCAGTCTAGAACAGGGATAGGCAAACTTGGCTGGCTCAGGAATTCTGGGAGTTGAAGTCCACGAGTCATAAAAGAGCCAAGGCTGCCTACCCCTGGTCTAGAAACTCGGAGACTATGAAATATAGTCTGGAGATGCGAGATAGATAGAGACAGAGAGAGAGAGAGGCAGGCAGATAGACAGACACAAAAACACATTTACAGAATCAGGGTCTCACCTGCCCCCTCCCCCATCATAGAGTTAGATCCAACTTAAGCTATAATCTTGCTGAGAGAGACAGTATTGGTCAGGGTGGCAAAATTAAGTATTTATAACCTACACTTCTACCAGTAGTGCGCTTCTAATCATTTTCACCTTTCACTCTTGTGAATGCCACGCTTGTGGTTCCCAATATCCTAAGGTTTGTACTTGTTAGGAGAAAAAAATAATGTAATAATGTAAAGGGACTTTAAAAATATTTTAAGGTAGTATTATATAAAATTCTGTTTTATCCATTTGCATATTAAACTAAAAGAAGTATTGCCAGGAGCGTGAAACTTTGACCATTGAACCAAAGAGTTCATGCAAAGGGCATATAGATTTATTTGGCTTCAGTGCAAGGAACTTGAACTGGGTCCATTATTCCACTTTAAGCATGTTAAGTACTTGAAAATATCCATGGCTCTACTGCAGACCTACTGCAGAAAAGTCAGACTTTATGCTGTGTACAGTAATTGGCTTGTTGGGAGATCTAATATTTAATAAGGAGAAGATAATAAGTTCCATCTGGCCAGTCCTAAACAATAACAGCATTTATAAAATGAAGCAATGAATATTTCACTATCATCAAAATTTGAAATTACTGAGGTAACCATGAAAAGTGAGTCTCCAGTCCATTGGAAGGAAGCCTCAGTTTTGATCTGCAGATTACTCCTATATTGGTTGAGGACCAAAAGGATGGAAGAGAGAAATCAAGCATGCCCTACAGCTGGAAAACATGCACTGACTCCTCTTCAAAGACACATTTGTTTCCATTTGTGGAAGTGATATATTCACTATGAAGCAATGAAAGAGCCAAAGAAAACCATAAGGGTTTGGCAGTCTTCTTTGAGTGTTTGCCAATTCCCTTTCAGATTTTTAGGGTTCTGGCAGGGAATGATTGAAAAACCTTGGTGGTTATTGAGACAAACCCAGGACCAAATGCAAATAACAGCATAAATATTGACCATCCTCAATAATTCCAGCACTTAGTTACTACCGTTGATCAATACCAGATAGAATTCATTAAGATTCACTACCTTGCCTTTTCCCCAAAGGGCTGGTGTAATGTAGTGGCTATTAAGAAATTGAAGCAGATTTGAATTTTACCAAAGCCACCAAGGGTAACCTCCAGATGGAAGGTCTGTAATCCTACCAATCCAAAATTATTCCACCTTTCCATCCTTAATAAAGTTGACATGGTATGAGAAAATAAGTAGAAGCTGCTGTGGAAAGTTGATAAGGGAAGAGAAATTTACACTTGCACGGAGGCAGCCACTCCAATTGCACTGGCTGTGCTTTGACATTCTGTGGAGGGAAATGTGTCATTCTGCAGAGTGAAGCATCTCTGCAAAGCAAGTCAAGTACAGAACAGAAATCCCGTCCTCATTTCCTAATTTCTAAGAAAGTCTCCAGCCATAATCCAAAGACAGGAAAGATATGCATATGTATTTTATAAATTATATGTATTATAATTTAGACATTTATAATGTCTAAATTATAAACTATAATTGTGTATTATGTTTTGCTGCTTTCAAGGAAAATCCAATTTCTTTGTGGGTTAAGTTGCACTTCTGACCAAATCAAAACGGGGGAGGGAGGGATCCCAGAGCAGATGAATTTCATGAAGGACTCCTCCGTATTGTTGAATGCAGGTTTGGTTTGATTCACAGGCTACTCCAATTGCAAACAATTGTCAGATTCCTGCCCAGTGTGCTGGGACTGAAACAGAAGCCGACATAGCAAATGCAGCACTACTCAACTTGCAAGAAGGCAGAATGGTGAAGATCTTTTTCTCCAGTGCACAAAATTCCTGGTCCTGCTCTTTTGCCTGTGCAAGAAGCTGTTGCTGCAATCAGTTGAAGCCCTTGGGTTTAATTATATAAAAGAAACAGAAGAGTCGTGAGGAATGGAACATAATTATACGAAAGCTGTTGCACACACAGGCTGGGCAATAGTAACTCTGAGTAGCCCAGGCATAGTTGAACTGTGAATGGCAAGTAACACGCGACTTGAGGCAAACTGATGGAAAGGAACAGACTTCAGCATTTTACAAAACTCTGTATCTGCAGTTCTACCTGTGCTTGCCACTGACAGGAGAATTGCAGCCAAAAAGCTGACGGGAGCAGAAAATGTCTGTGTATACACAGAGAAAGATGACCTTTCTCTCCTGTGAGTTACTTTGATGGACAACCAAGGAGCCTTGATATATCAGCACCAGGATTTTGATTGTCCCTTCTGCCTTTTCTCTGTTTAAATGTCTTGGGCTTTTCAAACTCTCAACCACAAGTTTAAAATATCTCCACTGTTAGGTGAACAAGCCCTTGGTGTCGAATGCATTTACCTAAAAATATTGTCATTATGGGAGCATAGACCAGCTTTCCATGCCTCAGCAGCCTCCCCCCAGAACACCTGGAAGGTACCAGCTTAGCAAACGCTGTCAGAAACAGTGCCACCTGCCACTCATCATTCCTCGGTAGCCACAGCAATTGTCTAAAATATTAATGGAGCTTTTCCACGGCTGCCGTAGACATTCCAAATGCACCACTGTACAATAGAAAGGCTGACACTCCTGTAGCTGGGGTTGCACGACTGACATCTCATCATGTGGAAACAAGCATATCAACAAGTTTTTAATTCCTACATTGTTTGACGGGAACACCCATCCCTTTTCTGTAGGGCTTCAGTTCAACCTTTCAATAAATGACCCAATGGGGATCAAGAGCAGAGGACTAATACATTATTGTCTGTTCCTAAAAGGCATTCAGAGGACAAAACCCTCAAACAATCCTAGTTCCACATCAAACAGTCAAACAGATCCGTCTTCCTGCAGCACCTGTTTTGTTACAGATGCAGGTGAGTTAAGAGAACCTGTCAATTCATCATGTGAAATGCATCAGTCTTTGAAAATCTTTTCAGCAGTTGCATTTTTACATACTGTGTGTAATATAGTAGAAGCAGATATACACTTATTACTCTTGTCTTTTAGAAATAGATTATTTCCTTTTCTTCCCCCACCTCCCTCCCAAGTTCCAATTCTTCAGCCCAGAGACCAAGGCTTGCTAGGGCTTGTTGAGATCAAAGTGGGATACGCTGCTCCCCCAACATTGTATCTTCACGACAATCCTGTGACGTAGGCTAAGCTGCAGGGGAAATAGCTGTGCCTGGGTTATACCTGACTCCTCAGCTGAGAGAAAGTTGGGTCTCAGCTTCTCCAGATTGTAACACAGAGTCTAGCAAAATGTTGCATCTCTCAGCTTTATTTTCTATTTATATGAACTTGCAAAGGACATGGCCATGATGCAACAATTGGAATAAGAAAAGAATTGCAGCCATAATGTGTTTTTTCAGGTTGATTTGGGTTTATTCAAAGTAGATATGTTAATTCTGCAGGAGGTTTTAACGGTCCCATTTCAAATGTTATTTCACTTTTTGACTGTTTAAACAGTGGGGTCATTTCCGAGGGGGACAGCTGGAACAATGGAACAGCTCACAAGTTGCTGGGGCACAAGCAACTCACAAAACCCAGTGTCCACCCCACTCTAATGCCTATATCAACCTTTTGATTATATGGGGAAAACACACCTTTAAAATTCTCTCTTGTGGCTCCAGTCTGCTACCGATATAATTACTGGAGCAAACACTTCCACTCTTACTTCCATAATCTACAGGGAGCATCTCTCCCCCCCCCCAGATTAAAAGCAATGTGAGTTTCATTACTGACTCTAAATGAATAGAAGACTCTACCCACTGACTTGGCTGGATGCTCTGAGAAATTTACTGTATGAGCTCCTTTTGAACACTTCAAGTTGACAGCAGTAGAAACTTTTAGCCATAATCCAAGTATGCGGTTTTAAGCATGTGATTTCCCCCAAATTGTCTGCAACTCATTTCAACCCCCTGGATGCCTTTTGTGTCTTGTGCTAGATGCATCATTCCGTTCAGTGAGGCTATCGTTGCTTTTGACAGGGAAGGAGAAGATGCTTTCCAGGAGGCGGAGCCGTGGAAAGAAGATTATGAGACTTATGGAACAGTGATAAAGCAAGGACCTTGAATATTACCAGCAAGCAGGCAAACCACAATGGAGATACAGTCATATGTTCTCCATCTGCTGCCATGTCTGTGTGACCCAGGATTTTGTGGCAAAAATGTGTCATCTTCCACCAGTACACCCACCCTCCAACCCACATGCCAGGAATTCATTTTCCTTTCCTAAGTGCCATGCTATTAATTTTTTCATCCTGGGATCACTTCTTTGAAGAAAGAAACATCATCTCAATTCTGTTTGGCAATATACATTTACTATGGCTTGCAAATTGTGATGGGCAATTTGATTGGATTGAATAAACCCCTCAAAGAAAAACTACCACGCAACAATTTATGCAAGTTCAGAAGCCAAAGTTCATACTGTTATAGAGTCTCAGCCTCTTTCTTCCTACATCCACAAGAGGCATTTTGTGCTCATATTTGGCAATGAGACTGCTATGGAAAGGCCACTGTCATGGTTCCGACAGATGAAACCTTTCAAAAGAACTTTGAGGCATTGTTTACCTTAAAGAATCTTTATTTTGAGTAGCATAATATCGGCACTGCATAATCGAAGCCAAAAACTGAATTCCCTTCCCCTGAGCACATAGTATCAAAGCACAATTCCCTTCTCCAATTAACAGTCATAAATCACATTCCCCATTAGCTTGAAGCGCAGGCTTCCTCTCCAGTTCTCCAGCCTGCCAATTCCTTATCAGCTCTGGTTACAATAACCTTGTTTCTCACGCTAGGTTTAGTGTTGTTATGTCTAGCTGGACTCTCGTTCACATCCCCCCTCCCAGCATCATCTAACTCTAAAAGCAAAAGTTAAAAGATGGCTATATTTCCATCTGTTGTCAATGCAAAAACATCCAATGTTAGCAGCATTGACAGCCACAAGGAAAGGATATTCAATTCTCCCTGACAAATTGCATTTGACAGGGAAAAGTACAGCACCTCTGTGGCACAAGGCACCTCCCATAGGGTTAATAGTTGCATTAGTCTACAACACGGGTGTCAAACTCGATTGCGTAATGTGACGTATCGTGATGCATCGCAAAGTTTTTTGCCTTTGCAGAGCCAGGGTGGGCATGGCCTGTGCGTGACACATCCAGCCCACGGGCCGCCAATTTGACACCCCAGTCTACAAGATATACTATGATCTTCACTCTAAAAAAACAAAATGGAAACCTTGCATGTTGCAGAATGAAATGTTCGCTTCAAGAATCATCTTTCCTTCTGAGAATGCTTATGGGCCTTGCATGTAACACAAGAGCACTGTAGCGTTAGATTAGAAGATAAAAACGATGGGCATTGGAGACCAATGCTTTGTCTCTCTAGATAAAAAGATAGAAGTGAACAGATGTGGTAGGGTAAGAGAAGATGGGGAGGAGTATGTTTATCGGTTTATTGTGTGGTAAATGGGTGTTTTCCTGTATGCCTGGCCATACTTCCAACAAAATGCCATTTTAATTAGAGTGTCCATTATATGCTCAAAAGACTCCAAATGATGCCACCAGCCCAAAAGAATTGGGAGTCCCTGCAATAACATTTAGTGGACTGTTATTAAAAGTTCAAAGTTTACAAATTAAATATTGCCAATCATAAGACTAAGAAGCTTATGCTGAACTCCACAAAACAAAATTGTAAGCCAATCTCAGGTCCAAGCATTGGAGAGCAGAAATCCTTATTCCCTTGAGCAGAAATCCTTATCCAAGATGCAATCCTATTCACAATCACTGGAGGACATTTTACAGAAAGTTTTTTCAATGTATCTCCGTACCTATTGTCCAGAATCTATAAGAATTGCTGGAGCCAAGCAAAAACATTAAGAAACCAAAACAAGCAACTTTATGAACAATGAATTGCTGTCATCGTACAATCAGGCATCAGTGATTGTGGAATTAAATTTCAATGGTTAGTTTGAATGGTAGAGTGATTTGTTTCCCTTTGTGACACGCATGCTCAAGAATAGTTTGCCATAAAGTCCCCTGGACTTGAGATGTCTGAGGGGGTGGGAAAACAAAAATCAACACTGGTGGCCAGGACTACATGAGTCTTGCCTCTATTTTTACATGCACCGCTCAGGCTACAAACATAAAAAAGGGATGTGTCTTTGACCAGGAAGTTGTGATCACCATTTTGACTTTCATCCAAGAATTCCTCTGCTTGGCCATGAGTGGGAAAGATGGAGAGACTGTCAGAATAATTAGCTAAACTGATCCTAATACCAATGAGAGCCCATTCTCTCTTTCTGTTGCATATACACACACATGCCTGACATCTTTTTATATCTAGCAATAAATACAAACTGGGCAGTCAGAAATGGAGAATAAAAAAGAAAGATTTAATTGTACAAGCTCCCTGGTTTGGTGATCACTTTTGCATGCTTTATTTGATGGGATTTCCACTTTTTGTTGCTTACAGAATTGCCATGTATCATCAATATAATTTGTTTTGTTTTTTTTAATCTATACAATTTGTTCCTCTTTTGCACTTTGTTTCAACTCACAGTGGCCCATCCAGCCTTGGATAAGACCAAGATATATTTGGGTTCCTACTCATCTCAAGTTCTCATCCCTTCCTATTCCCTTCTTTTCTCCAACCCACAGCTGTTTTATACATCTGTGTGCACATCTTTTGCTTCTATTTGTTTAGTCTACTGTTTATTATAACACATTAAATCACGTCAAGGATGGAATTCCTAATCATGTGACCTGAAGTCTGTTCATCCACAGAATACTTAATTATTTCTCTTCGTACTGCAGTTTCCTCACCCTTAAAATCAGATTCATTAGAATACCCACTGCTCAATGTAATTTCACAGAGATAGAAAATGTAATTTCTGCTATGGTTCATTACCTCGTGCTGGTATGATTGTATATAAGATGGGTACTAAGCTGCGAGTTTGTGGTGGACTCTCCCAAAAGATGCTTGGGCCCTGAATCATTTTATACAATGATACCATGCTGACTTCACCAATGGCTGAACAATCAGTAAACATCACTAATGTTTCACAGACATTGAAGTACTGTGTTAGATGAAATTCTCAGCATTAAAGTCATAAAATATTAGTTGAAAGAGCCCGTTTGTTGCAGATGATGGATTTTCAACAATACAGATAATAAATGGCTTATCCAAATAGCAATCAACTGACGATTTGGAAAGGGTTTGTTTGTTTGCTAGCCACAGTCTCTTCCTGATAACCTCAAGAAATGGCTTGGAGGTCACTAGGAAATTGAACTCCCATGAAGTACCTTGAACTCCTGTTCCAAGAGATGTCAAAAACTGGTTTAGGAAACAGTCGTTCATCTTCATGTCACATTTTGGACATTGCAACATTGAGAGAACCTCAGAAGTGACCTTCTTCAACCTCATGCTAAATTAGTTGCAGAACCAGAGAGCCATGTCTTCACATCTCTCCTTGGCCCCAACAAGAATTAACATCAGCCATTAACTTGACCTGATTTTCCTTACTATCAAGGTAACTTCTGTGGCAGAAAATTGCCAATAGCTCAAATGCAAATTTTATTCATAAGACATAACCCTGGTTAGATTTAGGCACAATGATATTGCATTGTAAATGTAGTTTAGCAGTAGTAACATTAATAAATAGTAATAGTAATGTTTATGTATTGCAAAGCTTATAAATCACTTCAGATACAATTGACTCTGATCAGCATGTAAGTCCCCATTGTTCCAAATTCAGATTACAAACAAAATTAAATGGAACACTATAAATAATAGCCATAGAACAAATCCATATATACAAATACCACACTTGGTGGACTAAAAATAAAAGCATAATTGCTCACCAAAGAGAGTCATGTGGTCTGCTAGAACAGGGGTCCCCAACCCCCAGTCCGTAGACCGGTACCGGGCCGCGGCATCCCAGCAACTGGTCCGCACAAACAAGCAAAGCAGGCAGCACACAAAACCACACCCCCTCCGATCCGCAGAAAAACTTCTCCACGTAACCGGTCCCTGATGCCCAAAAGGTTGGGGACCTCTGTGCTAGAAGAACCACATTTTAAAAGATGTTCTAACAGCCTGGAGACTAGGGGCCATTCTCATCTCTGAAATATCTACTCAAATATCCCCGAGAATGGGGACACAACTGAAAAGCTACAATTCCAACATCCCTGCAAATGGCAGTCCCTCAGAGGAATTATCAGGCAGGTAGATGACACTAGGAGAAAGAAGCAAAGATGCCTGTGTAGATCAATTAACAAAACAGAAGATGTTATGCTGAGTTAGGGATGAGATATGCTGGCAGTTATAGCAAGAACAATAGCACTTAGATTTATACACCATTTCATAGTGCTTTACAGTTCTCTCTAAGCTGTTTACAGAGTCAGCATATTGCCCCCAACGATCTGGGTCCTCATTTTATCAACTTCGGAAGGATGGAAGGCTGAGTCAACCTTGAGCCATTCAGAATTGAACTCCTGGAGTGAGCAGTGAGTTAGCCTGCAGTACTGCATTTTAACCACTGTGCCATTATGGCTTCAAGTATAGTTCAGCAACAGTTTGAACCCTACCTTACAATTTTCAGTGTTCATGAGAAAACGGATATTGCTCAATAATCAGTGAAGCTAACCAGCTGCTCACCAAGTACTACTACATATGGCTTTTTTAAACATTCCAACATGGTGAATCAACAAAAACATCTATTAAGGCCAGAAAAAGAGGTCTGAATGTACAAAAGCACAATCATACAGTATAAGGCAATTTCAAGCATGCAATCATATTCTGCCTAGCTTACTCACAACTGGAGCAACTGCTTAGAAATGAGTTTATATCAGAATAAGACTGCTAGAAGTCTCTATTTCTTCTGAAACTGTATAAATCCCCCCAATTGTTACTGACCCACATCTCTTGGTATCCATCAATTTTTACATGCAACACATGCACAAGCAAAAATTTAATTATTGGATTCTACCATTTCAAGAAACACAGGGGAGGCTCAGAAGCCGAGAGAGAGGGAGAGAGGGGAGGAGGGGGGGAGGGAGGGAGGGGGAGGGAGAGGAGAGGGAGAGAGAGAGGGATCGAGAGAGAGAGAGAGAGAGACTACTTTTGGGGTTTAGGCATCTATAATTAATTGCCCTAAGGCTGATCAAGTGGTTGCCTTAATTTTCCCTTTGCTTTGCTTTGTGCATCAGCTAACTTTATTGTTTCAAAAATTGTGTGGTGTGTTTTGACAATACCACATCAATCTCATGAGGACCTGATTTAAAAAAACAGAAAAATATGGCAACAATTCAGCCACAAGTAAAATGTATGTCCTCTTGACTGGTCCTGTTCTAGGCAGGCTATTCCAAATATGAAAACAGTCCCTCTATCCATGAGAGAGGGACCAGACCTGAATTATGGGAACAATATGGGTTATTAAATAGTTGCAGAATCACCAATGCTCTTTAGGTGGCCAGTCCCAAGCATGAAAAAATGAGGAATGTTGTGAAGCAATCAAGGGGATGGGCTGCAGATGTGGCTAAGCAAAGTTTTGCTGCCTGCAGCTGGAAGAAGAGGATGACCTAAGGCACAAAGACGGATTAGGACTTGATAGGCTAGCTCAGCCTTCCAAGCCAGCTGTCACAAAACACACAAACACATGGGTTTTAAGGAAGCAACTCTCCATCTGCTTAGACTGCTTAGACTGAGTTCATCCATTGCAGAAAGAACCTTTGTCAACAGTCATTCACATCATCAGAGAACGCAGGTGGCCATTTTCAGATGCAGCCTCCCACACCTTCTGGAGCCTATGTGGCTTAAGTTGTTCACTGCAGACAAACATATGTGGAGGTGATGGAGAAAATGTAAGAGAGATCTCATATTGACTTCCTTTTCAATTCCTGGCTTACTTTTCTTTTTTCCCTCCCAAACTGATTTTCACATACATTTTCACGTCCCTTGATCCTTGCTTGTAAGCGTTTCTCTGTCCGGGCCTTTCTTGGAAACGGTCCTTGTAGAAACTCTTAGGAATTATCTTTCCCAGAGTAGACTCCCAGGAAAAAGGAGGGGTATCCTTATCCCTGCTGTCTGCAGATGAAACATTTTTGACCTTATTCTCAGGCTTAAATGTTGTCCGAATTTTTCTTGATGTTTTGAAGTGTTCCCACCCCGATTGAAGAAGATAAAACGTGCTTGTGCTTTACTATTGTCCTCTGTTACACATTTTTCTTATCCCTCTGAAACTTTCCTGGCTGCTCCACTTCCTAATATTAAGAGGAATTTCCTTCTGGTGTCTTTTTAGGGATTTAAGTGAAGTGCCGGAAACCAGAGAAGCCACAGAACGTGGGAGAGATTATTGTCCAACGATAGAGGGGCCATTCACATACACATTTGGTCACTTCCTCACTGTAGATGGGGGGGGGGGAAACATCACGGTTCACCCACGAGAAGTGCATTGAAATATTCTTCTCTTTGAAATCAGTTCCAAAACAGATCTGCTTTCATCCTATTGAATGAGAACTGATAGAGAAAAATGCAGGAGAAAATTTTTCTCAGCAGTATTAGTTCCTAAATTACAAACATTTTAGGAAGAGTATTTTAAACAATAGAAACTGGGTGTTTCTGTCCACGTTCCTTATAATTGATTGGTATTATGTAAGACTCCTTTCACTGTGAAATGCAAAACTATCTTACGTGTACCTAATAAAAATGTGATTTTTGGTTCTTTTATCAATGCTATTCAGTATAGATTTATCCACTGCCCAGTTTCTATGTATGATTAGCTAAATATTTTTTTATATGCAAAAATGTAATTCTAAGCACAATCAAATTCTGAATAAACATGCTTTAAGAGCAGACCTGAAAGAAGAAGGGGAAAAAAACCTTTAACTGGTCTAAACTGGCTGTAGAAAGGGGTATACAAAAAACTTCCCCTTCTGAGCACATGTCTGATTTCATGAATTGATGTGCCAATGTATGAAATATTTTGTTGTTTCAACAGATGGAAATAATAAGTTTCCACCTAAAACAGACAGGTTGTGTTTTGTCTGACTTCACAGCAGTGTGTCTGGAAAATCAATACAATCCCTTAGCCAGATCATAAATGATGGGCTTTGAATTAAGGAACTAAGTATGCAGTTTTATTGTTATTCTTTTACAAAAAAACAACATTAACAGGATTTTCTTCATAAAGTATAAAGCCAAATCTTTTTTGTAAATAAATGGAGCCAACATAATTCCTCTGATCTGATAAGGTGATAGCTCACTTACTTTTTATTTGTTACACTTTTGTCCAAGGAGATCACATTTCCACTTTACGCTTTAGAGCAATCTTATGAGTGGGTTAAACTGAGATTGAGTGGCTGAATCCACGTTAAGGTTGGAGTTAGTGACTGAGGAGAGATTTGAATGCAGGTCTCACTGGAGAATCTAAAACTGAACTTAGTTGGCAAATGCGAGAGAGTGCTATATATTTTTGTCTTATCCAGTCTGTGTATTTGCAATTACTGTGGATTTGTCTTCTCTAGTCTTCTTTTTCGAATGCTTCTTTTCATTAAATTATTTGTTACAGGACTGCTTCTTAGAAAATGCCCAAATATCATTCCAATCAGCCACTATTTCACAAGTAGATAAGACCTCTTGAGCTAACTCTTGCACATTTTGTATAGATCTGTGATTTAATTCATCTTAATACAGTGGTGGGAGATACTAGGAATTGTATTTTTACACTAGTTGAGCTCCAGCTATCACACTGACTCCTTTCTTGGCACTGCCAGTTCTTTCTCATGCTTCAGATCCACCCTTCAAAACCCAAATTTTGGCTTGCCACCAATAATGAGATGAAAAGAGACATCTGTTGGTTTTGATGTGTTCTTAATGCAAACAGGTAAACTTTCAAAAAAATGCAGATATAAAGCAAAAAAAAAATTGGATACCACTATAAAGTAAATCCTTGAAACTTTGGGACAGTTCTCTCATTTTGTTTAGGACAAACCAACCAAGAAGATATATGATTCATTAAATGGAACAAAATTAAGGCTCCATTCTTAGGATATTCTCACCCACTTGCCTAGTCACCAGCATACTTGGCCAGCATGTTTTGTGTTACTTCATAAGATTGCAGCCAACTATATTAAACCAGCTTTCTGGAAATATCCAAAGGATTTATCCTGAATGAAAGTGCTCTCCACACATTCTTATTTGGCAGCAAACTATATTGACATAATATGTACTGTCCTCATCATTGCCCATCTCCCACCTCCCTCCCCAGTCATTTTAGTCGCTGACTGCCCTCCCAATGACAAGAGGTAAACGATTGTGTACAATGCTCTTTGGAGAGTATTTTAATAAGGGAGAAATGCTACTAATGCTGGTACTACTAAAAGCAACTTAAACTTGTTTCTCAGGAGACAAGTAGAGGTCAATAGCATAGGGCTCGGGGGGGGGGGGGGAAGGCCATATATGATTTGCAGCAAGTGGGGGGAAGCCCTCAGTATAATTTGTAAAGTTATGTGGAAATATTCTTACTAAATATTGTTATGCATACAAATGAATAAAAGGATAAGTTGGATGTAACTTTGTGCCAGTGTTAACTATATATTAGCAAAGCTATTTGCCAATTACCTAGATATTTTTGCAAGGGGGAATCAACGAGCTATCACTGCATATCGCCTTGAATCCCTTTTGGGGGCCACTGGAGCCCCCCAGGATTACAGTGCTGAAATTTAGTAGAACAGTATGGTGTGATAGCCCTTCAATCTTCGTGAGTAACAAACTAACAAATGAAAAAAAATGCAGATGTGTTAAGACCCTGATAAGCTTAACACATCTAGAAAATTTATAGTTTTCACCCCCTCCAATGGTCCCCAACTGTTATGGGTGACTTTTCTACCTCACTTCTTCCAATGTCAGTTTCACTTTTATGTATAAAAATGTTACATATCCAGCACAATGACACCAAGAAGGGGAAGAAACTGCCTGGGTCCAAGCGCCAACAGTAAGTCTTTCCTGAGCAACAATGTCAAAAATTGGGGGCAAGCAAGCAATTTCTCCCTCTTTCCTATTTTCTGTTTTCTTTCTTTCTCCTTCCTATGCCTTTACCTCCCTATTTAATAGATTGCTGGGAAAGAGCCCTGGTGACTGAATGGTTTCCTTGCTAAAGACTCTTGGAATAAGACAAAAACCAGACAAAATTTTGCATTGTTGTTGTTTTTTTTAAGTAGAAAAGTAGCAGGGGGGAAAAAGAGGACAAAATTAAATTATGTATATCTGATGTACTATTTTTTTATTTACAGAGAGTTTTTTTTGAGAGGTTGAAGAATGCAATGAAACATCTATTTTCTTCAGGGTTACACCCACCATATTACTAGAACTAGAGAACAAATGAAAGTATACATATCATCGAGAGAGTAAAAGAACTGAAATGGAAATGGGCTGGTCACATAGCAAGAAGAACTGATGGCTGGCGAACCAAGGCGGTCATAGAATGGATCCCACTCGATAAAAAGCGTCCACAAAAGAGACCTAAAACATTCCTCTCCAACGATCTATTTGTAACAGTCAGCTGCTGTTTGTGCCTTGGCTGCAAATGGGTCTGTGGATTTATCAAGTCAACATACAAAACAGCAGAGATAACAGGGTTAATTTCATACTGGGTAAAGTCTGGAACATGGACTCTGTCACAGAACATCTGCTTGTAAGTAGATTTGCAGAAGGGACCAAGGTTGTTGGCCATTAAATATCTTGGGCGAATCTACATTTCAAAGCTTTTACATCCCACTGATTTTGCCAGACAGTAACAAGATACAAAGAACAGGCTGATTTAATCCAGGCTGCAAATCAAATCCTGTGAAACGTATAGGATAAAGAGCACAGAACTCAAGCCAAAAAAAGAGTTCTCTTTCAAGTTGATCGCATGAATTTAGTTTCCAACCCAGGTCAGGTTTAAAATGTGCAGTTAGTGAACCAAGTGGCAGAGGTATACTGAGACATAAAGCTGGAAATTCTACACCCTCAAACACAACTACAAATGGAGTTCTATCATATCCAATTATTTAACTTGGAAATTAGATGTACAGTATTCATATATTTAGAAAAATGCACAGATTCTGCATTTTTATTAATACTTGGATAGGTCAAGTACGAATGAAAAAACAGGTATGCAAACATATGTGTATCATTTTCAAATGTAATAACTGAAAACCCGACTTTAGCTTTTATTATTATTATTCCTACTTCATGAGTTTTTTACTGTATATTCTTGGAAAACCTTGCTGTACAATGCGTGAAACGGTCCATAAAAATGCAGTATTCACATCTGTTCTGGCTATATGGATGAGTGTAGTTCATGAAACACACTTGAAACAATATTCCAAATGATCAGACTTTTTGTTTTCGCTTTGCAAATGGAGAATGTCCTGGACATTTGTCTTAGGAATTCTAGAAAGAATCCAATCTGAAATCTGAGGATATGCAGTTCATTGATCATTCAGTGCAGATTGTCTTGAAAGAACTAACAGGTACACATGAGTATTTCCCAAAGGGCCAGAAGGGACAGAATTTTCATTGTTTCATTTTGTTGTATACCATTCAAAGTTGTAAGATTGAGGTAATTAACAAATATAGTAAACAGGTATGCTTTTGAGTCAGTACTGTATAGACTCCTGGTGACTGCCTGGACTAAACCTGCAGTTTTCTTGGCAAATTTTTTCAGAAATGGTTTGATCTTGTGTTCTTTGCAGGGTTGAGAGTAACTGGCCCAAGGTCACCCAACTGGCTTCTTGCCTCAAGCAGGATTAGAACTCCCAGCCTGGTGCCTTAATCACTACCACCAAACTGACTCTGAGACACTAAGTAATTAAATAAATATTAGGTTTGGCATTCCCAAATAGTGTTCTTCTTCATATTGCTTTCTATTATGAAGTCCAATGTGTCTGAAAAGATAAGGCTGAAGAAGACCATCTTGGAAAGAAGAAACAGGGGTGACATGATAGCAGTATTCCAGTATTTGAGGGGCTGCCACAAAGAAGACGGCATCAAACTATTCTCCAAAGCACCAGAGAGCAGGACAAGAAACAATGGTTGGAAACTGACCAAAGAGAGAAGCAACCTGGAATTAAGGAGAAACTTCCTAACAGTGAGGACAATTAACCAGTGGAACAGCTTGCCTCCAGAAATCGTGGGCGCTCCATCACTGGAGGTTTTTAAGAAGAGACTAGACAGTCACTTGTCTGAGATGGTATAGGTTGTCCTGCTTGAGCAGGGAGCTGGACTAGAAGACCTCCAAGGTCCCTTCCAGCTCTATTCTATTCTCAAAGAGGAAATATATTGAATATGATGGCAATAGACCTGTTAAACTTCTCCTTTAGTAGAAACATCAAACAGCTAAGGTAGATTAACAGTCCCTTTAGAAAGGGAGGGTGTGAACATAATTAGGCAGACAGAGAAAGGTGAAGGAGAAGACAGCAAGCTACACACTTGCTGTCTTTATCAAAGAATGTGAGATTTTTCTTTCAAATGACAGCAATTTAATGTTTTACAATTTCAAACCTGCAGAAATAGCTTACCATCCCATATTGTTCCCAGACACACACCCTTCTACTTTTTTCTAAGTTTCTCCTTCCACTTCCCCTTTTGCCTTGACTGAGCAGGATCACACTTCACTACATTTCCTTTCCTCTGAATCACAGACTATATATAATCCACAAATACACAAGAAAAAATAATCCACAGAGGCTTCAATTTCCTGATGCAAAGGTGATGAATAAACTATCAATCAACTTCAACCGCAGCTGGAGATTATTCTGCTCCAATAAATGGCAGCAGATTTTCTAAGATCAGTCATGTATGCAATCTCTAGATATCCAAGGGAAAAATAGCCTCTAACAACTAGATACTAACACCTCCAAGTTCACAAGTATGAGTTTCGATTCTCTTGCAGTTATCTGGCATTGGTGTAACCTTCAGTGGCCCCTTTTTCCTGTTCTTCTGGCCAAAACTACAGGCTGCTAGGAAGCTTTTAAGACTTTGTCCCCTTCCACTAATCTAGAACTAGTTGCTGCTCCTTACACAGATTGTGTAAAGCTTCAGAAACTCACATAATTAACTCCAGGCCTACCTCCTGGTCCACTTTTTCAGTATTTCATCTAGAACTGCAAAATGCATGATTTCCTATTGACAGAAACTCCCATTGACAGAAATGTAAGGCTCCAAGGTCCCTTCCAACTCTGTTATTATGTTAATCCAAATCTTCATATCCAATAAGTTTTGTGTGATTAATTATAGGCAGTTTTAAATCAAAACCCATAGTTCCTTTCAAATCCCTGCCTAATTTTTTAAATGAGCCCTCTTGAGTTGGCTCATTGATCCTTCTACTCAGCACGTCAACTGCTATGCTATCATTACTTGCCAACTTCCTATGGTCTCTTCCTTTGTTCAAGTTCCCACCTGCCACGAGTGTACCTGACGCCTTTGCCTCACTTAGAAGTTTCATTAGGACCATTACCTTTGATTTTGATCAAGCAAACATGCTCTACTTTTGTCACTTTTAATTTCAGTTCCAAGGCTAAAATTTCCAAGATCTTTTACTTCCACTTCTTTATTTAAAGTATTCTTTGTTTGTAAGCTGTTTCTTTTATGTTCTACACATAGTTAGATCAAGAGCTATGATGGCGCAGTGGTTAGAATGCAGTACTGCAGGCTAATTCTGCTGACTGCCGACTGCCTTCTAACCGGTTCAAGGTTGACTCAGCCTTCCATCCTTCCCAGGTCAGTAAAATGAGGACCCAGATTGTTGGCGGCAGTAGGCTGTAAACCGCTTAGAGAGGGGTATAAAGCACTTTGAAGTGGTATATAAGTCTAAGTGCTATTGCTATTTACATAACAGAGAATGTATCTTCATTTTTAATTCTTGAATGCTGTATAAGCATGTATGAGCATTTCCCTACTCAAAGTCCATGTTTTGCAACTTTTGATTTAATGTGTCAGACCCTGCTTTGGCTTCTTGTTTTACAACATATATGGTTTTGTAAAATTTACATACCAGTTTTTCTTTACCAGGTTATTGAAAACCAAGTAGTTGGCTCATGCAAATGCCCTGGTTCAGATCACGATGCAGAAAGGCTACTTTGATAAATAAAAGTGCTCCATGTGGAATCTTCTAGAATTCTGAAGTTTGCATGTTTAACTATTGGTGCAGAAACTTCATTATTATTCCTCTTCACATGTTTGTGTGTAGCCCTTTGCTACCAAGTGGTTTTACACACTCTATAATTCCAGGCACGTTACTTAAAATGAAGCCCTTACTGAGGACTGCCTAGAAATGTAATAAATAAAAATAAATTTCCAAAATATGTATGTTGCGATAACAGATTTCTTCACTTTTTGAATTACAGCACCAAAAAGCCCTCAGAACTTTAAATGTGAAACAAAAAGGGGCAGCTTATGAATGACACCAATCCAGCAGTGCCCTTGAAAGGAACCTCTTCAGAGAGCAACTTCAGATAACAATGGGAGGACAGGTTGCTGCTGAGCCTTTAGAAAAGGAGGTAATTGATACCTTTGGAGCCCTGCCAAGTTGCAAGCAGAGGATTTATTGAAGAAACTTGATGATCCTAAGCAAACATCAACTGCTGTACATGAAACAGCTGCTTTATTAGTTGATTTGTTTGCCCTAACTCAGGGGTAGGCAACCTCGGCTCTTTTATGACTCATGGACTTCAACTCCCAGAATTCCTGAGTCTGACTCAGGAATTCTGGGAGTTGAAGTCCATGAGTCATAAAAGAGCCGAGGTTGCCTACCCCTGCCCTAACTCCTGTAGATGGCTGCCATAATGGAAATGTGTTGAGGTCTTTTCCAGTTACTTTGGACGTTAGAAGTTTTGCATCTGCCACCATGTGTGGCTTCTTTAGATTTAAATACACCACCCAGAGAAATGAGCCTAGCCTCACAGAGAATCTGAAAAAAAGGCCTTGTTCCACCCTTCATGAGGAGCAGAAGAGAATACCTCAGGACCAGGGCTTTTTTTCTCATAGAACGCCCAGAATGGAGTTCCGGCACCTTTTTGGGATGGAACCTTGTAGGATAGGCAAGGCGGGTTGTATGACGTGTGTGAGTTCCGGCACTTTTTTTTTTTTTTTTTCTTTTCAAAAAAAGCACTGCTCAGGACTATCAACAAGTGTGCAGGAGCAGTGGGCTGCAACTCATGAGAAGTCTCTCGGGAAATATCTCCAGTGGTAGCTCACCTGCTTGAGCTGAATGACCCTCGGCCAGTGTTTATATTCTGGCATGTTGCAGGATGGGAAGCCAGAGTAATTAAACTTGATCATATAAAAGTCATCAACTTTCCTTTCATCTGCAACAGTGGTTGGAGCATAAACCTGAATGATCATCAAATTAAAGAGTTGGCCATGAAGTCTGATTGGTTTGATTCAATCATTGATTACACCCTAGCCAAATATTGTTCTTGCTATACCCTTCTTAACTCTAAAAGCAACATTTTTTCTTTGTTTTTTTATGTCCTGAGTAATAAACAGTGTGATCTTCGGACTGAAAGTCCACCTCAATTCACTGATTCCTTAAGATATCAGTCCTTAGTTGTTTCATTTCAGCTTTCGCTATCTTGAACTTCCCTATGTTCATGCTTCTTACATTCCATGTTCCTATTGTAATTCTGTCTTTGCAACTTCAGATTGTCCTTTTCTGTGTGGCAATTAGATGTCCCCAAGGCTTAGCTAGCTATATGATAAATACCATTAGTACTCCAAAAGGTCCTCCAGTCTTCCTCAGTAGCCTATTGAGTGTCATCTGACCTGAGGGACCCATCATCTGACACTATATCATCAATCATTTTATACTTTCTATCCATGTGATTTTCTTAATAAAAACACAGGAATGATTTGCCATTTCCTTTTCTTGTGCATTATGAATTGATGCCTTTGCCAGGGTCACTAAAGTAATCATCTGCTTCCAGCACCTTCCTACGTTACTACTGCCCAATATTGGCGTCTGCTTGCTTTAGCTGGGCAGCTGGGATGACCCTCATATGCTCTTTGTGCATACTCCCAACATTCTTTGCTTATCCCTCCCAGGACACACACACACACACACACCACACCACACACACACTGATGAGGCAGCACAGCTGGACTGGAAGGGGAGGGTCTGTCAGTCTTTAGATCTGGTAATAATCTTACACTACCAATCTAAAAAAGCAATTGGAGATTATAGAGGAGTCTGTCTGGTCCAAATACTTAATAACTGTATTTGATCTTGTTAAGTGAGTTTACTAGTAAAGACCATTCAACTGAATATACACACTGGGTTGGCCCTATTCCTCCATTGTTAGATACATTGTTGATATCACAGAGCATAATTCCCTACCAATCCAAATTTACCATAAATAATCACCCTGAAAGTGTGATTAGCTAATTTCTAAGTGCCTTGACAAGTTGCATTTACTGCCGTGTCAAACTGTTACTGTAACCATTGACCTCTGCCCCATTGGTGCTAAATGGTGACCTTAGCAAATTGTGATGATCACTAAATGAATTGCCCTGGAAAGAGCTCGGCTACTCCATTCAGCAATAGGGGATGATGCATCAAACGCCATCATAGCAGGAAATTACAATAATTTATTTTTTCCAGTCACTGTTAACCTCTGCACAATCCCTCATGAAGACCTGAGTCTTCATTAAACATTCTTGGTTTGATCATGGCAGTCTCTGTACATATTTCCATCAGCTGGCATCAGGCACCTCTCTTGTTCTAGCTGTGGAACACATTCTCTTGGAAAAGATTCCTTTATTAGATCTTTGGGGTCTTCTTAACCTAATTCTGGGTCTGAGTCTTACTGTGTGTCAGCAGCCCCTTCTGAATTTGATTTCATTTCAGATTCTTCAGACTTATTTTCAGTAACCTTTTCTGACTGTGCAATAGTGTTGTTGTTTGGTTTCCTTTGTGCACTTTCTGAATAGATTCAAGTGCTACCGCGGTGTAAAACTAGATTCGTTTCTAATGAGTATCAAAATATTGCAGCTTATCTGGAGTTAATCTTTCTTCTTCATTAAAATGAGAAATACTGCAGATGTTTAGGGGTCATTCTTGCTTAACAACATCCCTGTTTAGCGACTGTTCAAACTTACAGTAGCATTGAAAAAGTAATTTTGTGACAAGTCGTCATACTTACAGCCATTGCAAAGTCCCCGCAGTGGGGAGATTGAGATTCAGGCACTTTGCAACCAGCAGGCATTCACAACTATTGCAACATCCCACAGTCATGTGCACTTCACAGTCAACTTTCAACAAGGAGCATCAGTGGAGAAGCTGGCAGTAAAATCACAAGTCATGATGTCTCGCTTGACAACCGCAACCAATGAAGTTGCCAGTCTCAGTTGTGGCTATTAGGAACTACAGTACTTGTATTTCTCCAATTCTTAACTTCTCCAAAACTCTGAACCTTTTTGCTCCTACCTAGTAGTCTATTCTTATTCCTGTTGGGGTTCTGTAATTTAATTTATCTCTTTTATGTCCATAAGTCTTGCAATCGAGTATATGTAGGTGTTATAGATTGGATCTGCACGTATTTTGTAATTCACATGAGATTTTTTCTACGCCCTTTGTTGGTAAATGGTAATGCAAATAAGTGGAGGTATTGAAGTGCTTCTCCTACAAAATAATCTAATAATCTAGCATCAACTAGAAGGCACCTTATCGTGTTAGCAAGTTTTTATTTTCTTATTTCTGCAATACCTCTTTCTCGGGGCTATAACTTAAGTTTTTAATATGTTTTATACCTTTACTGTTAAAATATTCTTCAGATTTCCAGTTGCAATATTCTTCTCTGTTATCAGACTATAATCTCTCTATTTTGCTGTTGAACTTGTCTTCTACATAAGTGCTCTGCAGTGTGAATTTCTCAAATACTTCACTTTTATTGGTTAACATATAGATAGACCATCTATGAATGTTTCAATTTCCCCCCCCCACTCTTTATTTTGATTGGCCAGCCACAAACATCTGAACAAATAAATTCCAATGGCTGCCTGACTTGTATGAATTTGAATGTGGGAAAACCATTGCTTTTTTTCTTTAGCTTTTCAAAAACGAAAATATTTTTTATTCCCTTTGTTTCTTTCAAGGAAAAACATTTGGTCTACTTGTTAGCTCCTCATCCCTTTTATCCCCAAGTGACAGACTCATCTCTGTGAATCCCAGTATTTCTTAAACTGTAGTCTGAGGATCCCTGAGGGGTCCCCAAGACCCTCTCACGATCCATGAAATCAAAATGGTTTGACAAATATTGAAGATATTTGCAAAAACTTAAAACAATGTCACTCTTCTCTTGTTATTTTATTTGTTAAAAAATAGGATTTTCCATGAAAAAAATGTGTTAACATCAAATGCATTTAATACTGTTAGTTTTACATGATTCAATAAATGAATATTCTACAATTGCACCAATTTTAATTTTTAATAAGGTAAATATAAGCCTATATAAACAAAAGCTCTTTTGGGGTCCTCCATAATTTTTAAAAGTGGGAAGGTATCCAGAGAAGAAAAAGATTAAGAAACACTGCTCCATACTATTTGCAAGATAATTATTATACATGCATCCTGCTATGCTGTTTGTTTTAGGTTGCATAATTTCTATCCAATTAATTTAATTGTGTTTTCCCATTAGCATTACTTCATAGTCCTTTAAAACAGTGCAGGGTCCATTCTTAAGCACAATTTTACAACTACATGGCATGAGATTACATTGTATCCATTCCAAGCACACAATAATGCTTTTTTAATATTATATTCTAACTTTCATTGTGATTTATAGGCATTTTAGTTTAATTTTACCTTTTCCACATCTATCAACATACCATTTGTGAAATTAGTTTTTTCTTTGTAGGATTCATCAATACTTACAAACATGCATCACTATCCAATAAAAATCTGTTTTCAAGCTCAAAATCATATCCAAATACAAGTAACCATATATATGACCCTTTTGGGGGGGGGATTGGGTTCCATTCAGTCTTAACATCAAAATCGTGCGCTTAATAACTGCTCCTTGATTAAATTATCAGAAGTCCTTAACACTATTTTGTTTTAGTGTATTCTGAACAGAGAGATACTATCAAGTTCTGTTCCCTGAAAATTTAAGATTGAGATGTTTCTAACATTAAAGTATCAGGGCTCATTCCTGAATATGCATGTCTGTCTCAGCTACTTCCAAATCTTTCCTGAGCACAATTTTGAATCAACTTAAAGTCAGGTTCAACCTCAGAATTATTTGAGGTTTCAGTAATGTATCCTTTTTCATCCATCATTCTGGCTGATGCATTTTATCCCATGACGACTAATGGAATAAAGTGCACCAGTTCCTTGGCTAGTTTGCAGAAGCAGGAGTGGAAATGCAACTGAGCCAGTTGTTACTTGTATCAGGAATGCTATCATAGCAAAAAGTGATAACTCATCTAGATGATGATGATGATGATGATGATGATGATGATGATGATGATGATGATGATGATGATGATGATGATATCCATTCAGTTGTGTCCAACTCTTTGCGATTCTATGGACCAGATCTCTCCACATCTTAGTAGATATAAGGTTGCTGTTTGAAACTTGGCAGAATTTCTTTTAATTATAGTTTTTCTTTCCCTGAACATGCAGTTCGACTTATGCGAGGCTGGGTGCATGAGTGCGCAGCTCAACTTGCACAAGTTGAGTTGTGCACATATGTGCATGCATGCTGGCCTGCTGCTCATGCAAGTCAAGCTGCATGCTTGTGCATGCATACCGGCCCTCCGCTCGAGCTGCCCAGTTCCAAATAGGCCACAGCCTGGTAGTGGGCTGCAGCCCAGGGGTTGGGGACCCCTTATATAAATTACTTTTCTTGTTAGGAAATCTGACTCTTCATGACTTAACTCTTCTTTCTCTTTCTATTCTTTGACTACAATCACATTTCACAGGACTACTAGTTAGCACATGATCTCTGATGGTCAATAATGTTTTTGACATTCTGCATGGGATGCTACTCTCTCAGTGTACTGTGTCAGGAGTGTCACCTAGGAAGCACAAACCACAGTTTTCTAGTTTGGCAGTAACCCCAAACAGATAAGGAAGATAAGAAACAAGGAAGTTTGGTGGGGAGCAGTAATGTTCATTTTCTGAAGAAGAATTCATTCTGTAGGTGGAAAATATATTGCATATATTAAGGAGGAAGAAAATAAGGAAAGGATGGTGCTTTAACAGCTTGTTGATGGTAGTTTGCTGCCATTTCCTATTAGCAAATTTCAAAGCTTTTGAAGCCAGAACAAAACAGCCACTGGCCTAATGCAATTTTGGAAAATCTGATGCTATTGATTAGAAGGAAGTTCTGTTTCTCTTCTGTGTGCCCGTGTGTGTGTGTTCATTCATATTTTTTGTGGTCTGCTTTATATGAAATATTTTCCCCATTGGCCCAGAAAGAGATTTAAACTGAACATATCCTTACATTAAATTAATAATAGAAATCTAAGCTTATGAAAATGAGACCACAAATTAACAGGAACAATTTCATTTGAATGGAGGGGTCATTACCTGCCCTTCCTTACTGGAGAGTACTGTACACCATTTTGGTCAAATCCTCTGAGACTCAAGGGATACTTATGAAAACAAGAAGCATTTGGAATAATTTCATTACAGAGAACATTTCAGACATGCCATTTTTCTTCTTGAGAGAGTTCAAGGTTGCTCCTTTGGATCATTTGTGTGCCTTTTATACACAAAAAATTAAGTCCCAGCAAAGGGAAAGCGCATTTATGGAAAAGCAATTCATCACCCACTCCTGTGCTCAGAATTCACTGAGGTAATTTAGATACTTTAATGGTGAAGTAGTTTAGGACTGGTATGCAAATAAGTGTTTTCTCCACAATATTACTTCCTCATCTTCTCTGTCAACTGGTACCAGTTTCCTAATTTGTTCAAAATGTTTCCTCATTTTTTCTTACCCACAAAATAAATTCTCTGTTAGGAAATGCCTAATATAAGCATGCTATGAATATTCTGTTCTACACATTTTCCCCGATGAAAGATTTCTTGTTACCCTAAGGACAATGAAAAGGCTAGCTTAAGATTGCTCCAAGCACTTCTCTGGTTTCCATAACGCTCAATATGTACCAATAATTTTAAAAAGCCTTTTAAATCCACTATTTGCCCTTAGCATTTTAAGTCGTGGCCTTGACCTTACTGATGTGGGGCATAAACGACAGCTCTTCTGTAATTTACAATTGACATCATGGATTAAATTTGTTGTTTCTGCTAATGCAACAGAACAAGTTAAAGGAGATTGTGAGACGAGGTCTCCCCCTGAAATACGAGGCTTGTCAAGTATAAATTCACAAAAGATATTCAGACTGAGCACACAAGACACAAATAAATGGATGAAGAAGCCATTTTTGACAGACTGTGAGGGGCTAGAGACTTAAGCCTGAACACTGTAAATCCGCATGTCCAAAATGCTACTTCAGAGTGAAAGACATATCTATTCTTTAGGAATATAAATGGTGAGATGAAAACAAACTTCCAAGATGTGGCACATTTCAGGAAAGTATATCACTACTTGTTTATAGAATAAATCTGGTGAGGTCTTCAAGTCTCCCCCCCCCCTTTCAATATCAAAAGATTAATCAGTCAAAAATGACAGGATAGTATAGGAGGCTTTGAGACACATTCCATGGGTGGTTTTGTTCTTACAGAACAGCCAAAATATTAAAGTGAATAATCTTGTACTTCATGTCAAACATAATCATGCCATTCTGTGTGTGACATGGCTCAAAATGGAGCAGATCTGGTCCAGTCTGTCAATTGTCACTATAATATCCCTGAAGGTTCTGAATCATGTGGTAGGATAATAAATAAATGTGTAAATGATTCAAATATCCATGGTACGCTAAATGGTATGGCCTCACATAGTTCATGCCTGATGAACAGCTGCATAGGATGCGTAATGGCAGATTAAATTGGCTTCAAACTTGGGAGAAAGGTGTAATAAATTCAAGGCGGTGACAGTGATCTTCTGGTCTCTTTCAACATTCCTTCCTTCTTTCGTCATTGCCACTATCTCTCATTCCCTCTTTCCCCATGCTCTTGACCTTGGCAAACCTACCACTGAGTGAACATTTTCCAAAACCTGGAAGGTTTCCCCATTTAAGCTGTTTTTTGTGATGATGAAATAGCCTTACTGGCATGTCTATCCTGGTTTGCTTCTATGGGACTTTATTTTAAGTATGTGAAGATGATTTGACTTAGAATTTCCTAGTATTCTAATACTCTTTTTAGCTTGCCAGTTTCTGGGAGTAATCCAATCTGGAAACTATAGACGAAGAACCCTGCTCTCAATTTTGCATGGAATGGATGCATTCCCCCAACTGCCCCTGTTTTTTGCATGGACAGCCAAATGTAAAAATAACAACAATAATAGTAATAATGTCATCAATTAAGTGGCTACCTTAATTAAGTTCATTGGAATCTTAATAAGAATTATAAATTACCAGCAACAAAGATTTTGATGGCATTGCAATATTGGAAAAAATGGTCAAAAAAAGAGAGAAGATCCTCTGGGTCTTCCACGCTGAGGAGCATTTAGCCCATAATAAGCTAGAAATGACTGTAGCTATAAAGAAGCCAGCATAGACAATTGAAATTGCTGTAGCTGAAGAAAAGGGGGACAATGAAAAAGAACCGGAAAAAACAGGGAATGATAAAGACCTTCAAATAGAGACTGAGTGAAAGTGGAAAAAAGAGAAACTTGTAAGGTGTCAGTAGTATTTGGTCCACTTGGTGCCATACCAAAAGATCAGGAAAGCCAGTTGGACGTGATAGGGATAGACAGAATAATAACTCACCAATTATATAAAAAAACCTGCATTTCTTGGAACAGCGCATTTGTTACAATAATATTCTAGATCTGTGCAAAGTAACTGATGGTCAAAGGTAGCAAATCCAGTCATATACCTTGCAGATTATCTATAAATAGCAATAACAATAACAACAGTCAATGCCTACCTCTGATTTATATTTAACAATGGTTCTTCCAATAAAAATGTGGCTTGAGACTGCTTTTTTTTCACTTGGCAATTTAAATGAAAGTATGATCTGACTGGCCGGCATTTATTATTGTGTGCTGACACGAGAGTTTTCTTACGTCCCATATTTCCCTGACATCCTGATATTTTTAGACTGATCACTCTGTCCAGCCGTGAGTCTAAAAGAATGAAACATCCAGGACTGCTTGCTCTTAAAGAAGCTCGAAAACTTTCTGAGCAGTACTGCTCCTCTACCTAGGTAGTCCCCGGCTTACAACCATTTGCTTAGTGACAGTTTGAAGTCACAATGTCACTGGGAAAAGTGACTGGTGTCACTGGTTTTCACACTTACGACTGTTGCAGCATGCCTAGGGTCATGTGATCAAAATTTGGGCGCTTGGCAACCAGCATGTATTTACGACAGCTGGAATATCCCTAGGATCACGTGATCACCCATTTGTAATCTTTCCAGCTGGCTCCTGACAAGCAAAGTTAATGGGGGGGGGAGCCAGATTTGCTTAACAACCACATGATTCACTTAAAGCTGCATTGATTCGCTTAACAATTCTGGCAAAAAAAGGTTGTAAAGTGGGGCACAACTCCCTTAGCAACTGCCTTGCTTAGCAACAGAAATTTTGGGCTCAGTTGTGCTCGTAAGTTGAGAATTATTGTATTTCCCTGTTTGAGTCTTTTCCTACCACTCTTTTCTTCAGCTCTGGTTTCATATTCCTCTTCCCATGTGCCTGTTCTTCTCTTATTTCCCTTTCTACTCATTTTGGTCCATCCCTCTCTTTGCCTGGCCACTTTCTTGCCATTCTCCCCATCGCTTTCCCTGTCCCCCACACCCCACCAACAGGATCCAACTTTCTCCATCCCAGCATCCTCCCCCTCTCTCATGTTGCTTCCTGAGAGGTAGTTGTGTATAACTGTGTGGGATGTGCATGTGTAAGAAACCCAGTTTCAAATTTCACAGGAGGAGAACCACCTTAGCCTAAGGAGAGTCTGGTAACACTTTGACTGACATTTTCTTCAGAAACAAAAGCTTTGTTTGACTTCATCAAAGCTCCCTGACAGACTTTGGGCCAATCACTGAACATACTTCATGGGGTGGGGGGGTTTATGGAGGATAAAATAAGCAAGAACTCCATATAAGCTGCCTTTTGCTCTCAAAGAAAAATGTGGGAAATGGAAAAGTAAATGAATAAAAACATTTGTTTTCATGCTGGGCTTTGCTCAGCATGTTAACTAGAGCAATCATCTCTGCAGACAGTCGTCTTTTCAGAAAGTTAGTCAACATGCTTATAAAGAAGGAACAGGTCCATAAGAAAATATATAGTTCCTTAAGAAGAAGGATCAGATGCAGCAATGTCTCTAAGAAAATGGTCTTGGCAGTTTAGCAGGAGTTTAGCAAGATGAAGTGGTCCAACTGCTACTTTCAGCATTTGCCATCTGAAGAAGTGCTTCACTTTACCTAATTGTAGGAATAAATGTGGGCTAGCATGATTCACATTGGACCAGTCCTTTCTCTTCTACCAAGCATTACACAAAACTGGCAGAAGAGGCTAGAAATAGCTGCATAAAGGGGAGCAGGAGGTTTTGACTCTTTGAGAAAGTGATGCCCAGGACGGGTTAACTGAGGCATCAAGGAAGGCCATTTTTTGCAATCATATCTAGTTTTTTTTTACTTTTTATTGCAACATTATAATGCTATCCTGTTCCATTTACAGTTACACATGAAGGGGAAATGCGATTAAACATCCCCTGATTTGGAAGGGAGTCAGTGATTAAAGTATGCCAGAAAAATTAAAACAAAATCTATCTTTCAAATGCCTCAGTCAAAGTGCTCAATTCAGACACATTTAATCTCTTCATTCAAAAACGTAACAGAATTTAAAACAGAAAAACAGAAAATCCAATACCCTGATTTCTTCAGAGTGATGCAAATTTGTCACTGCATATTTCAACCTTCTTTTGTATCTATGATTATGGCATATATTTTTTTGTATATGTAGAGAAAGAGAAGGGACATTCTTTGTCACACAATCTAGCATGGCTTCCTTTGTATAGGATTTACAGCCATTTCAAGGATGATATAGTACCTGGCTGCCTATTGACAAGATGCAATAAAGCATGACATCCAGGAATTCTGGAGGTGCAAGCTGGTATGTATGTGTGTGTCAGAGAAAGAGAGAATGAGAGAGAGAGAGAGAGAGACCACTGTATCCTATTGAAGAACATGTTTGCAATATTTTCTCTTTATTTCAGATGCTAAAATCACAAAGAATATAACCATGGCTGTAAACTGAGAATGGAAAGATTGCCCATTGAATACAATTCTTGTTCCTTTGCTTACAGTGTAAATCAACCAAAATAATTATCCACATGCATCTATGCACATACATATACACACACATGCATGCATACATTCACTACCCATCTACAGCCTTTTAGAGATAGGCTGAGATTTGGGGAATAAATTAAGGAAATGAAGATGTTCTGGTTGTATGGCTCATATATCAAAAGTCAACAAGAGACTGAAGAGAAACATGGTTGGCAGAAACCTATCAAATGAATTAAATACAGGCAAGGTTTTATTTTGAATGAGACATCATAAATAACAACTAGGCTAGTAGGATATTTCACAGTTTGGAATCCTAAAATAGGAAGCCTTCTGCTCAGAACCAGGATGTGTTTCCAGATAAATCACAATAAAAATAATAATGGCATAGGAAAATGTGTAAAAGAAGAAGGATAGCAATTGCTAGGGCCCTTCCATATCATCACTGCTTCCACTCTTTATCTTTTTAAAAGGAGATCAAAGACAGAAAAGGATTGCCTTCCAGCCAAGTGATTTTGAAACTCTCAGAGCAAAGAAGACAATTTCCCTCAACCTCATTCCAAACAAAATGAAAATTAAAAATAAATTCCTTCCATACTCTTCCACAGCCCCACTTTATGGGGTAAGCATTTGTCTAGTCACATGGGGGGGAGGAAATCTAATGGTTCCTATGAAAGGGAACTGCGAAAACTTCAAGACACTTTTCCCCTTGAAAGACCCGACTCTGGGAGTCAAGTGTTGATGGGAGGCAGAACATCCTGCAAATAGAAACAGGCATTGAAAAGGAAAAAAACAAAAAAGAAATATCACACTTTCAGATACTCCACTAAAAACTGTGTTCAGAAAGTTGCACTACAACTAGGGCAGTGATGGCGAACCTATGTGCCGTTGCCCCAGCCTTGCCTCCCCCCACAACCCCCTCCTCACCAGCAGCCCCCCTGGAGGAGAGTCACCCCCGAGCATGGCCCATGCGGAGCAGCGCAGCCAAGGACATGGCAGCCAGGCAGTGTAGTCAAGACTCTGCCCTCACGCCCCATCGTGCACAGTTGATGCTGCGGAGCGTGGGCAGAGGGCATGGCCGCCATGGCGCTGCTGGGCTGCCTGGGCGATCTGAGGCAGGCCCTGGAGGTGGTGAGTGGCCCTGCGGGCAGGCGGGGTGGGGCAGAGCGGGGGCGGGGCCAGTTTTGGGGCACTCGGTCTCTAAAAGGTTCGCCATCACTGAACTAGGGAAAGTCCCAGCTTCTAGTTTATGATCAAGCTCACAATGGGATTTCAGATTAATCATCCTCAGCCCAGCCTTCTGTTAGGCCTCTTGTAAGGCTAAATCTAAGGATCTAGATATGGGGGGTGGGGGTGATAGTAGAACCACAGGATCACAGTGGAAAGGTGGTGTATGCACATAATAAAAAATAAATGTATGTTGACTAATAAAGCAAGTAACCCAGTTCTGGCATTACAGTATTATTTATTTAGTATATGGTAAAATTTAGTATATAGCCAAAAGACTACGGTGTTAATACTGAGTAGTTGTTTGGCTACCTAAGACTGCTAGTCTGTTCAGTTCACACTCATGCACTGTCCATAAGTGCACCATAGGGGGTGAACTAGCTCTGCACCCAGAATGGCAAATGGCCTTCTGCAGCAGCATCTGGGACGTTTTCCCTCCACTGATGTGGCCTCACGTTCGGGTATCACATTTGGGCAGGTCCAGCACCAATTGGGTTTGTATTCCACACGAAGCGCTGTTATTTCTCCCAGTGAAGTGGTACCTATTTATCTATTTGCATATAGCACGCTTTCAAACTCTAGGTTGGCAGAAGTCAAGGCAAGTGATGGGAGCTCACCCCATCCCGCTTTGCTAGGACTCGAATGGCCAGAGCACAAATTTTCTCCAGCATCTTTAAGCCACTGAGCCACTGCACTTCTTGCATTGCCAGTTGAACAGACATTCATTAGATTTATTTATTAAATTTATACAACACCCATCTCACTGTCAAGTGACAGGTAGATGTGCTGGATAATTTATTTCTAATTTTTAGAATGGCCCTAACCCAGCTATCTAACTTCCTCAAAAATGTAGGGGGGAGGTGATTTCTCTGATCCCAACCTCATACTACAGGTGAAAGCCTCAGTACCAGCAACTCCAACTGGAGTAGTTGTTGGAGAAATGATGTCGGGGTGATGATATATGGGGGATCTGAATTGGTGACAAAGTTGATAATGGAAGTAGGGTGAACTACGCTTGACACAAAAGCATTCATGCCCGTGATGTTGCAAAAATAGAAGATGTAGTCAGAACAGGAGTTTTTAGGCACTTTTGGATGAAGAATTTAGTAAATACGGATAAGGTGAAACATGGTCATTCCTTCCACAACTCCCATTTTTATCCTCTCTCAATTGTTCCTAAACAGATGCTGTTTCTTCAGACTGCTGCAGAAAGAGTGTGCATGAAAGAATGGAGGAAAAGTAGTATGAATGAATGAATCTCTCCCTGTCCCTCAGCCCCAACTGAATCAGATTCATTTTTATTGAAACTTTCAGAACAGAGCTAAAAATAAAGCAGACTTAATAAATAAAGAAAGCTTCATCTATCCTTTCTGTCATATTTGCCTAGAGGTCTTGCAATTTATGTCTGAAATGGATGACAATGATGATCATGATGATGAGAATAGTAAGAACCACAAACATGACACTCTTAGTCATAATGAGCGCAATGGTTAGAATGCAGTACTGCAGGCTACTTGTGCTGACTGCTGGCTGCCTGCAGTTTGGTGGTTCGATTCTCACAGGCTCAAAGTTGACTCAGCCTTCCTCCCTTCCCAGGTTGGTAAAATGAGGACCCAGACTGTTGGGGGCAATATGCTGACTCTGCAAACCGCTTAGAGAGGGCTGTGAAGCACTGTGAAGTGCTATATAAGTCTAAGTGCTATTGTATTGTGTCAGTAATAGGAGTGTAGGATTTACATGAGCCTTAATTAGTTCTCTGTGGAAGTGGAAACTATTACTCTTTTCTATGCCAGTGTGATAAAGAGAAATGCAAGAAAATACAGAGCACAACACTGCCTTTCCAGGGGCAGCCAAAGGTTATCATCATGAACACATCCAGTGCAAATACAGAAGAAGCAACTTCCCTCTTCAATTTACCTTTCTACATCACTGAATCCTGGGCTAGATGCTAGGCAAGGCTTGCACAGAGATTCATTCAGCAGACAAAAAGCACTTCCTATTATTAATGGATGGAGAAGGCCTCTATGTAATCAAAGGGCACAGCTGCAGTGATGTACAGCCAGTGACAAAGCGAGAGATCGCTCTTTCTCCTTGCTACAAGCTTCCTCACTAGCAGCAAAAAAAAAAAAAAAAAACTTCATGTGCTATATATCTGCAAGATAAATAGCCCTTGGTATGAATATACCTAGAGATTACAGGCTTGAAAAGCACTGTTATAATCCACCTCATACAATCATTCTCAAAGTGACTCGGCTGCATTTTTCACCATTTGCTAGCAATTCTTGCTGTTTGTAAATAGAAGGAACTGCTGGAAACAGATTTAAAACCTGCAGAGACCAGAGCAGCTTCCCTCATTCCCACACTGAACCCCATGTCTCTGCAATTTATAATGTCAGCAAACCAAGAGATCTCCTATTCAGCTTTTCAGTGTCACAAGATAAAAGCCAATACATATCTGCAAAAGGGAATCTATGGAACGTATAGGAGGTGTTGAGTCCGATCTAAAAATAAGGACCTAATTTCTTCCTTGAACATAGATATGACACCTGGTACACAGGATCAGCATGTCAGCATCCCATTACCGGAATGTGTTAAAACAAATTGGCTTAGATTGGTAAAATGGAATGCTATTGATAGTTGTGTTGAACTGATGCAGCCTTGTTTGATTTTAAGCATTTAAATTTAAATAAACTTAAGCTTCCAAGAAAGGAAAATGCCAAGGAACACAAAACTAGCAGAAATACAATCTGTACATTTTTTTTTAATGCTGGACATAGGATGGGTCTGTGTGTGAAAGAACAAAAGGTATGAAAAAACACTTTTCATTAGCTTAATGGTCAGGATGTTAACTTACCTCTTACACAGATACACATGTTCAGAGACTGGAAGTTATGTAACTCAGCGACCTCTGTACGAACTTGGTTTGAGAAACAAATAACATTAAAGGAGGCAAAGGTCAATATATGCAGATTATGAACAACAATGTATAACAATACATAAACAATAACAATAAAAATCATGAAGCCTTTTCACTTGTTAAGATATGAGAAAAAATACTGTAATTTTCTATTGCTCCTTTTCCTAATAACAAACAGTTCATTTATAAATATATTTATATAACTACAAGGCAAAATCTATATCATTTCCTATATTTGTGCAGTAATTGATAAATTATAATGATTTATTTATTTATATCCCACTTTTATCAGTTTTACAAATAAGGCTGCAAACTTATCTAACACATATAATGAATCGAGACCACATTCTAGTTCAGAAATTCATGGCAGATGAACTAAAGGAATATTTTAATACACATTCCAAAAAAAGGAGAGCAAGAGATATGAACTGGTATGTAGGTGCTGCAATGGATTTCAGCATTGTAAAGTTGTTTGTATAAAATGAAAACATAAACTGAGGATACCAAGTCTAGAAATAGAAACGCATTTATTTTAAATACTGTGGACTCATTTATAATATAAAACATTTGGGCAAACAATATACTAATATGAGGGCAATTTGGAAATAAACCTCCATTTGGTTATCAATGACAGACACTCACAGATACAGAACTTTTATTATACACATTAGAAAACTACAACATTACATTACTTTTCGACATAATCGCCATTCAAATTGAGGCACTTGTCATAACTTCTTACAAGGTTTGAAATTCCTTAGTCACTCGGCACCAAATCTGGGCTTTAGAGTGGGTGATCGAAAACATCCCAATGGAACTGTTTCAAAAGTTCTTGGGTGCGTCTAGCGGTGTGCGGGCGAGCATTATCATGAACCAACACCACACTGGAAGTCAGCATGCCCCGACGCTTGTTATGGATGGCTCATCTGAGTTTTCGTTATGTTTCACAGTAGACTTCTGAATTGAAGGTCGAACCACGCTCCATGAACTTCACTAGCAGTACTCCTTTGGCATCTTCATATTTGGCAGGAGTTTCTATGGCACCACTTCCGGTGTGGTGTTGGTTCACGATAATGCTTGCCTGCACACCGCTAGATGCACCCAAGAACTTTTGAAGCAGTTCCGTTGGGATGTTTTTAATCAACCCCCCCCCCCCATAGCACAGATTTGGTGCTGAGCAACGACTACTAAGAAATTTCAAACCTTGTAAGATGTTATGACAAGTGCCTCAATTTGAATGGCGATTATGTCGAAAAGTAATGTAATGTTGTTGTTTTCTAATGTGTATAATAAAAGTTCTGTATCTGCGAGTGTCTGTCATTGATAACCAAACGGAGGTTTATTTCCAAATTGCCCTCGCATGTAATTCAAACAACTGTGGACGCTCTTGTGGCATTTCTCCAATTCCTGAAGTTGGCAGAAACATATGTTGTTATAATTGGTGGGCAGGCACTCAGTAACAAGACTTGTAAGAAAAGCTGTCCTAACATCTTTAATGTAGGGATGATGATGATGATGATGATGATGATGATGTTATCCATTCAGCTGTATCCAACTCTTGGTGATTCTGTGGGCCAGATCTCTCCACATCTTCCGATCTTGCACTATTTGAGTTGTTCTGGTTGGTGTCAGTTTTGATGGTGTCCAGCCTTTGGCAGCCTGATTTCCTTTTACCACTAACTCTTCCAAGCATAATTGCTTTCTTCACTGAATTCCCCTGCATGACATGGCCAAAATATATGAGACTGCAGTTTTGTGATTTTGCCATGGAACAGTTAAAGGAAGTAATTGGTGGAGTCCTCTGACAGACTTTCTAGCCCCACAGTATCATCACCGCTTGAGCAGGGCTATGTAAATCTGGACAAGGCCTGGGATGGAGACCTCAGCCAGCTTTGACATTGCTTGAATGAAATGTAGCCAGTGTAGTGATACACACTGCACTGATGACCGGTCACTCAGACTTTCTGAACCCAGGTCTTGTGTTCTTCTGGAAGAGTGCTGTATCAGTGTCCAAAAATTGCCCCGTGTGGAGAGATTGTTCACAGATTGAACACAGCTATTGCACTCTTCCGAAAACCACTAGATCCTTGTTCAAAAAATAGGTCAGAGGCATGGCGGAAGGATTGCCAAAAGGAGGTTATGGGACACTTTACCCTTCACTCCTTGGCTGTGCATGTGCCCTCTCACTTAGAAAAACAGAATTCAAGTTCCATTTTACTCCAAAGCAATAAATGCTGCAGAGGAATGGCAGCAAATAGCCATGAAAAGCAGCACCAGAAAATGACACCAGAAGGGACAAAATGAAGCTGCTATGGAAAACAAACCCACTCACCAAAGGGAGGAAGAAACATTCCGAAGCTGGTTATTTCTATGAATTTGTTTGCAATAGAAGGTGGGGGGAACCACTATATAATGGTGGAAGAGGACATGGTGATGGGAGAGGAAGATTAGTCCATAACTTCACTTATGCCAGTGAATCAGGTGGATATCGTGAAAGCTGCTCTGCTTTCACAGGAGATAAGCAAGTTAGAAAAATAACGAATGAGCAGAAAAGCTTGATTAAGTTATAGTTCCTTCAGGGAGAAAGAATCTGGCCTTTCTTTTTCCCTGATACACTTAACCTGGGGAAGAGGCAGCTGAGAGGCAGTGTAACAACTATCCTCAAACATTTGAATAGCTGTCCTATTAGATGATAAAGCAAAATCATTTTCTGTTGCACTAAGGGGCAGGTTGTAGGTTCCAAATTATAGATTTCATGAATCCTCTGGCTGTTTCATTCAAGGGCCTTTGAGCTCCCTTTCCAGCTAGATGATTTGCAGATTTAACACACTGCCACTTCCCAAATATTATTTCTTTGTGTGTAACTGCAAATGATTTTCAGTACTTTGGGGAATAAATAGTAACTTTTTGGCTGCATATTCCATTATGTTCTGTCCATAGAGGTGGACTTGATATAAGCTTTTCCCCACTTGCAGTTTAAATTGGTGCTAGTAGGCCTTGGCAGCCCAGAATTAAAACAGACTTTTGTTATCATATCATGTTCCAGTAAGTAATAATTCTTACTTAAAGTGACAGAATCCTGTCATGGCAACACAGTGCAAAGCAATCCATATCACTTTGAAGACTCTTTGGTGGATGGAGAACAGCTAGGTCTGGGGATACACTTCTGGCTTACTTTCACAGATATGGATATATCCAAGCCCCTTTCCTGGCTAGTATGTGCCAAATGTATCCTGGAATAGATCAATCCAGAGTTCTCACTCGAGATACAAATGACCAGATTCAAGTTATTGTATTTTGGGCATATAATGAGAACATTCCTTCATGGATTACTGCCTTGTCGTGGCGAAGGGGCTTGCGTAACTCAATGAAGTTATGAGCTATGCCGTGCAGGGCCACCCAAGACGGACAGGTCATAGCAGAGAGTTCTGACAAAATGTGATCCACTGGAGAAGGAAATGGCAACCCACTCCAGTATCTTTGCCATGAAAACCCCATGGACAGTACTAAAAGGCAAAAAGATATGACGCTGGAAGATGAGCCCCTCAGGTCGGAAGGTGTCCAATATGCTACTGGGGAAGAGCAGAGGGCTAGTACTAGTAGCGCCAGAAAGAGTGAAGCGACTGGGCCAAAGCCGAAAGGACGCTCAGCTGTGGATGCATCTGGTGCTGAAAGGAAAGTCCAATGCTGTAAAGATTTTTTCTCCATAGGAACCTGGAACGTAAGATCCATGAATCAAGGCAAACTGGACGTGGTCAAACAAGAGATGACAAGACTGAGCTTAAATGGACTCCAGAAGATGGTAGAGGACAGGAAGGTCTGGAGGAACGTTGTCCATGGGGTCGCGATGGGTCGGACACGACTTCGCAACTAACAACAACAAATGAGAACACCTAATTCCCTGGAGAAATTTGTGAAGAAAGGTGGAAAGAAAGAGAAGAGGATTAGCAGAACAATAGAGGCATTCCATCACAGCAGCAATGGGCCTTTTTTGGAAGACCTGAAGGACCAAGTAACAGACAGGTCCTCCTGGAGAAAATCTGTAGATGTTGCTGCTAAGAGTTGATGCCAAATTGATGGCACATAGTCAATCGGTAGAGAATAGCAATTATAAAGGGGCGTTTCACTTGAATATGGTATGTGAATAAAATTTAATTATTTTAAAACCTTTTAAAATGACCCATTAAACATTTCCTTATAATTTGTAATAATAATAATGCACAGAATAATCCCAAAACTAAATCAGAGTGCCCCAGTGCGGATTTCTGTGGTGTCCATTCTTCCAATATTAGAGTAATACCCCTTGGTCTAAACTTGTCTTCTGATCCAAAACACCACAAAACCTCTATATATGTAACTTTATATGTGGCAACAAACACAATATTTTGTTATTCTTTAGCTCAGTAGAAGGTGGTAATGCGATTAATTCTTGGGACATTAACAGAGATGAGACTTCAAAGGACTCACATAACCATCCAATGGGACCAATCCAAAGCTTCTTTTAACATGGAATCAGGAGCCTGATAATTTCTCAATGCACAATTTTTGAAGGAGTGTGCCTTGAATGTCATATGTTTAATTGTTTTGTCTTTAACCTTGACCATGTCAGCAGTGAATAAACAATATATCTTGTTGTTAGCTTGACATGCCAGACACCTCTTGCTCAACATTAATCCATCAAGGCAGCCAAATTTCTAGACAGCCTCACTAACCACTAACAACCAATGGCCCTGATTAGTGTCTTAATCAGGATGAATCTTCATCAGTTAAGAAATGATCAATGATACATCCTCCAGATATTTACAACTACAACTCATAGAATATGTTAACACTGAACATGCTGGGAGAGATAGTGAGAATTCAAAAATATCTGGACAGCAGCTGTCCCAAACTAGTGCACTCAGTCATGTATGTTGGAAGTCTGAAGATTCTGACATGTAAATTCAGTAGTGTCTATGATTAAGAGGTGTGCACAAAGGTTGTTTGATAGACTGCAAAGTATTAAAAGTTAAAATCAGTGGTTTGCATTTCATAGTTTGGAAACCAATAATCAAGGCGTAAGAGAAAGTTTCCCTTTGCATTACCCATATTCTGCTATTCCTTAAATGAATCAATGGCTTTTTAATTGCATGACAATAATAATTGTAATTTTGAATTCCCGTTTATTGAAATCCCTATATATCTGTCTGAATAGGGATAGAGATCCCTATTTACTGTCAGCAGAAATGAATCTAACATAATAAAAATCATTAGATACAGATAAGGTGGTTGAAAAATGAATATTCTTCTAGAGATACTTTTATCACTCACCTTATTTCCCAAATTTAGAAGTAAATCACTCTCATTCCCACGCTCTTTCTCTCCCCCCCCCCGCCCTTTGCTTTTTGGGGAGGGAACCGAAAATCAGCATGATGGGGAAACAGAGGTGAATCCAATTCATGTGGAGAGACTTTCTTCTGAAGAATCTGGCCCATGCAATATGGAGTTGTTTGCATGGGCTACTCTTATGCAATAATCTCGCCAATGAAATATATTAGCAAATGTTCTATTGAAAAGCAGGTTCACTTTTCACCTATTTTGGTTTTCAATCAGGCAAGTCCATTAGTTTCAAGGCAGTGAACCCTCCATGAAATTTAAGTAGTTGCAGATGGTAGGGACTGGTTTATGTAATTTCCTTTGAAGTGTCTTTGAGAGACAATTGAGCAGAGCATGTTGACTCCTTTTCTGCTTTGATATTTTTTTTCCCCTAGATACAAGCTGGTCCGTGGCACATACTTATGGGTATTTGTTGCTTACCCGAACACTGATAGTTATCATTTATGTATCACCCCTAGAAACCTGAATTTAGACAGCATTTGTTAGCTTAAATAGAGATATGCTCAGTTCAAAGGTAAATGCTCATTATCTATTTTTATCCATTTTTTTTCACTCTACAAGGATAATAGACAAAGATGTCCATTTTATCCTTTAATTTTTGATATTTGATCGTTGATATTTAACATTCATTGTATCACTAACCTCAACATACAAGTAGTCCTTGATTAGCTACCATAATTGGAACTAGCAACTCAGTTGTTAAGTGAAATGGTTGCTAAGTAAAACTGCAGCTGTGCTTACAATCTCACTTCAATTTTCCTTTGCTTTGCAGAGCTGCAAAAGTGATAAATGTGAGGATTGGTCATAGTTTTTCATTACCAGGCTAAGTTGTTAAATGAGACAGTCACTAAATAAGCACTGCCTATAGGCTTAAATCCTACTAATTAGGAATGGAAGGAAATTTTCCTTTCTTTTCTTTATGGAAGAATTAGGACGGTCATGAGGTATCATATTGCAACCTAAGCTGTGTCCTGCCTGTAGGGGTGTGATGTTGCATTCCTATCTTACAGATTCCTCACTATTGTCTTCAGATGCTAAAATCATTATCACCTGCTTGCCTTTTTATTCTGGTATAGCAATCAGACCCAAAACAAAATTTCGGTGATTTTAATGTTCACCAGAAAGTTCTAGTAAAAATAATGCAGCAACTTTAGGCCCAAACATAACCACAAATTGGAATGGTATTACACATATACATTATTCCATACAGAAATTTTCTTGATCACGTAGAAATGTTCAGATTTTAGCATTCAAAGAGTTTATACAACTCCCTAGGATTGTAAGCACCATGTGATGTAATATTTAAAACTAAATGACATAATTATTATTATTATTTTTTAACTTCACAAACAAAGATGTCTAAGGCCAATGCTGCTTCAGGAAAACATTATCTTAAACTTCAAGTACTTATCTAAAAGAAGTCAGAATCTAAAATGTAATGCATTTAATGGGACTTGAGGCATTATTTGCCTTAATAAACACAGGATTAGATTGGAATAAAGATGTTAACCGCGCACTTAGGAACAGAATGATACGATGCTAATGCAAAGGTTTTACATCCAGTCATGCATCTTTATTATTAATCTTGACTAAGTAAATATTTTTCACTGAGCACTTCATAAATCATCCAACAACAGTATATAACCAAGGAAAGGTGAGGCCTTGGAAAAGGAGATGTGCAATCAAGAGTTTTACCTGTTCTGCCAAAGAAAAGAAGAGAGAGAGAGAGAGAGAGGGAGGGAGGGAGGGAGGGAGGGAGGGAGAGAGGGAGAGAATAAGACTAGGCAAGACAGAGAAAACTCATTGTTCAGCTGGATGAAGAGGTAAAAATCAGGTGACATTTTCACAGTGAAAGAGCCTAAGGTAGGAAACAATCAGAAATATATTTGCAGGACTTCATTTTGTTATGTAACATTATACAAAAAATAATTAGGCCGATCCCTTTTATAGATACATCAAGACACTTGTCAATTTTCTTACATTTTTATGTTAATTAGAAATATTATGGGAGGACCATCTTTATTTCTTAGTTAGGTACTGAGGTAGTCCTCGACTTATAACAGTTTGTTTAGTGACTGTTCAAAGTTGCATTGAAAAAAGTGACTTATGACCAGTTTTCACACGACCATTGCAGCATCCCCATGGTCATGTGATCAAAATTCAGACATTTGGTAACTGACTCATATTTATGACGGTTGCAGTGTCCCATGGTCATTTGATCACCTTTTGCGACCTTCTGACAAGCAAATTCAATGGGGAAGCCAGATTCACTTAACAATCCTGTTATTAACTTAACAATTATAGTGATTCACTTAACAACAGTGGCAAGAAAGGTTGTTAAATTAGGCAAAACTCACACAACAATTGTCTCGCTTAGCAACAGACATTTTTAGCTCAGTTGTGGTCGTGAGTCGAGGACTATGCGTAGTTAAAAGTTGTTCATATTTTTCCATGTAATTTTAAAATTAAAAGATCTAAAATATGTTTGAGATCTCTAGTTCATTGGTCCTATCCAGTTATGGTGGTTCTCTGTGGAACCCTTTAACCATTCCATCTTCTGAAGCCTTCCTCCCAAAGCTCTATTACCTAGCCATCAGATATGGCAGGAACCTGAGGGTGGGCGTCTCTCAAGATGGGCAGATTTGACGGTTGAAATCATACCCACCTACCAGCTCTCCATGTTCACCAGTGTCATTGGATCCTTGGTGACCCTGGTCCTCAGCTCCTGCTATTAAATGCCAGATGAGTATGTAATAAATCCATCATTATCTATGACTTGATTCTGGACAAGTTAACTGGCCTGGCTTGTACAGTAGACCTGGGTGGGCTCAGGGTGGGATAACCTCTCAGAAATGTGTCCACTTAGATTTTGCATTTGGCAGCAGTCACAACTCCTGGAAGGTGGTAGTTATCATCCAGGAAGTCTTGATTGGTTTTAGAGATTCTATGCCACAGATAACCAGATAACGGGAGATCTTGTGGTTGAAACTGTATTAGCCTCCTTGCTAGAAAGAAGCATCCCTCCCTGAGCTTCTGTATTCTGTTCCAAGGTTGGCAATCGATTCTCCAAGAGTAATCTTTTTGAGGACTTTAATTTGCTTCCATGCAATGCTGGAGGGGGCCATTCAGGAATTTGCGGCACCATGACAACTATGGATCAGTCCCAAATTATTGAGAGCTCAACACATGCCAGAAACCATACATTTGATTTATTTTATTTTTTATCTTGAGACAGGTTTCTATCAGGAATGAGCAGCTACAAGTCCTTTGGATCAAATTGCTCCTACGTGTCCTTCCTCTGTGCGCTGATTCCCAGAGAGTTCCTTGGTTCTCCAAAGAAGCCTGTGATATGAAATATCAGAACAGACAACTGTAGAGATGGTCCTCCCAGATCTCTCAGCAGCTTTCGACACCACTGACCATGGTATCTTTCTGGACCAGTTGCAAGGAGTAGGAATGAAAGCTGTTGTTCTCCTCCTTTGGTTCTCCTCCATTCTCTGGGGCCAGTTGCAGTCAGTGTTGATAGGAAGGGAAAAGTCCATATTCCACGGGCTTTACCTCAGGGCTCAAAACTTTACTGATTAGCATCTACGTGAATGTGCTGTTGATAGTGCTACTTCTCAACCCATGACTGAGCAAAAAATGCTGCTCTTGTCCCAGTGCCTGGAGGCTGTTGGGGTCTGGATGGGGAGGAACAGGCTCAAGCTCAAGCCTAGCAAGACTAAATGGTGGTGAATGCTCAGTCCTACCAGTTCTGGACATTTTCCAATCTTGGTCCTGAATGGATTGTACGGTCCTGTTTAGGATTAGTGTGCAATCTGGAGGTCCTCCTGAACTCGGCGCTCCTGCCCAAAATGGCAGCTGTGACAGGAAGATCTTTGCACAAGTTCAGCTTGTGTTCCAGCTGTTCCCATTCCTGGATCAAGAGATCCTTCTCACGATCATTTGTGTCTGTGTTACCTTGTGGGAAGACTAGTGCAATATTCTAGACACAGGCTGTTCTTGAAGAAAATGAGCAGCATGACAACTAATGGGCCAGCCTCACCATTTTCATATTATACCCCAGCTCTGTGAGCTGCACTGTTTGTCAGTAAGGTTCTGGGTGCAATTCAATCACCCATAAAGACTATATGGTCTAGGGCAGGGGTAGGCAACCTTGGCTCTTTTATGACTCGTGGACTTCAACTCCCAGAATTCCTGAGTCAGCTATGCTGGCTCAGGAATTCTGGGAGTTGAAGTCCACAAGTCATAAAAGAGCCAAGGTTGCCTACCCCTGGCTAGGGTCTAGCTATCTGAGGGAACCACCTGCGTGTTCCAACAGGGTTGGCTTGCTTTCGGTCCCAGTGATTAAGCAATGTCATCTAGTGAGATCGAAGGAACAGGCCTTCTCTGCTGCTGTACCTGCCCTTTGGAAACTTGTATGTCCCCCATACCTTCCTCAACTTCAAGCAATCTTTAAAAAACAGTTATTTCCCCCCCCCCCGGCCTTGGTTGGGTGTCATTTTAGTTGGGGGAATGGGGTGGATGTAGAGTATGATCCCTCAAATGATTGCTGGTCTTATATAGTGTTTCTTTTAATCCATGAATCCATCCAAAATTGCTTTGGAATTGGGCAGCCTGGTTATTTTTTGAGTATCGAGTAAATGAGCAAAGAAACAAGCTGTTCTGTAAGGAAAGGGAAATGATCTCCCTGTAGGAGAAAATCAAAGGCAATAACTACAGTATTTCCCATTCAGGCAAAGTTTTAAAGTTTTAAATGACCCTCCATAGTGGTTAATGGGGTATAGACTTATTGCTGTGAAAGGGGCTTTTTTTTTTAATGGAAATCACTGCAGCAGAAGGAAGAGAATGGCTGAATCTCTTCAGCAATATTGTGACCCCATCTGAAAAAATCCATTGCGGGGTGCATATTCTGTATCTGTGTTGTATGTGAACAGTATGTGAACTATGTTTGCAAGAAAGAAAGAAAGAAAGAAAGAAAGAAAGAAAGAAAGAAAGAAAGAAAGAAAGAAAGAAAGAAAGAAAGAAAGAAAGAAAGAAAGAAAGAAAGAAAGAAAGAAAGAAAGAAAGAAAGAAAGAAAGAAAGAAAGAAAGAAAGAAAGAAAGAAAGAAAGAAAGAAGAGATTGTGTGTATTACTTGTGTGAGTGAAGTGTATTGGGACATATTTGCCTATAGTGAACTAGGCCTAGGCAGCTTGGCAATTAAATATAATTTTGCAGAATTGCTATCACAGAATAACAATCGGTGCTGATTTAATCAAAATTAAATAGGATGAATACGTCCAAGGAAAGGGAAAAAATGTCTAGAGCTGAAAATTGTAAGTATAAAACTCAAAAACCGGAAGAAAAAAAGAAACAAGAGCACACCTTTTTGAAATTCCTAATAAAATTGGAAGGTGAGCCAAACCATAGGAGGTGCCAGAATCTGTCTTTGCCTAGGGAGCCAAAATGTCAAAAGAGGATCCTGCTGGAATTTCTCTGACCAATTTGGCTCTCACGAGGCTGTCCAGAATAATTTGAGTTTCCCAATCCTGCTTTAAAAGCATACTATCTCTGTAGTGATGAGATAACTCCTTAGATCAGGGGCTGAAATCTCTCAGATGGGGGAGGCCCGGCTCTCAGCTGCCTCTGTGGCTTTAACTCAGCTATGATTTGTACACATTACTGTCTCTGTAGCATCTATATCAAGGAGAGGAGGACAATGCTGAAGAAAAATTGCAATGGTATGTCTAAAGAAAATCTTACTGCGCTCAGTACTTCTCAGATAAATATAATCTTTTACTGTGCCAAGAGGGAATAATAAACAACCGTATAAATGAAGATATCCTTCCTTTGTAAGGCCTGAGGCTTTTACATCTGCCTAAAAAACACAGCTATGGCTCTTCCATTATCTAAAAGGGGTGTGGGTGTGGGTGGGTGTGTAAAATATACCCCAACTGAGAGGGAGAGCTGGGTTTCAAAGAGGAAGAGAGAATTCAGCCAAATATTATTTCTCCTCATTTTCCAGGATCATCTTCAACAGCAAGTAAAGAGGGAAAAAGAACAGTGTGTGCATTATGAGACAACGTGAAATATAAAAATACAAACCTGTAATCATGGCGTTGCTGCTTTGTTGCTCTTTAACTACACAATATTTCAGAGAAAGGCTGTTTATCTCATTACACCTCCTGATGCAGAGTAGAGATTGTTCCTGGTACTTTTTAATATGCAGGGTTTGTTACCGGAGCAGCTCAATTCATATTTCCACAGCTTTGATGGTAAGTGAACAGCAGTCACAATATTAATCAGCAGTACCCTGTCAGTGAACTCTGAGGCTAATATGATGTAGTTATGATTTTACCATCAATCAGACCTAAACAGGATCTGGAAAATCCTTGTAGTGCAGCCTCCCTCAAAAAAATCTAATTGTGCAAAAGCTTTATCTGTTTCCAACATTTCTATTTTGCCTGTCAGAGGGCTTTTTAGTCTGCACCATAGCCTTTTATTGTTAGCCTTATTGCATTAGTTTATTGGAGAACAACTAGGACAGTGATGGCGAACCTTTTAGAAACCCAGTGCCCAAATTGCAACCCAAACCCCACTTATTTATCACTGGGTGCCAGGTGGGCATGGCCGCGGTGGTCATGGCAGACTGGGTGGGTGGGGGGGCCAGTCCCTCGCCATCTCCGGAGCATGGCACGCGTGCCCACAGAGAGGGCTCTGAGTGCCGCCTCTGGCACGCGTGCCATAGGTTCGCCACCACTGAACTAGGGAGTAGAAAGCCAACATTTCTAAGTTCCCCAGCATTTGCTTACAAAGGGGAGCCTCTTCAACATTTCTTTATTATTTCAAATATAGATAGTCCTTATCAAAACACATGACTGCATAAGCTTTTAAACTATTGATTGCAGCCACATCAACAATGGCTAGCCAGCCCTGTTTTGCTATATTTCAGTACTGAACAATATCAACAACGACAAGGCATATTGGAGAGGTAACAAACTGGCAGTGTAGAAACTGTGGGTGGGAACAGGGTGGGAACACACTAATGAAATGCTTGCAGGGACTGAAGTGGCAGAAATATAGAATATATTCATGAACTGCCATAATATATACACCACTGTAAGGCAAAATAAAATACCACCACAAGCTTTTCTGCACTGAAATTGTAATCACATTGTTCCCATATATAATTATTTAACGCAATACAAGGAATCCCAGGAAGGAACATTATGGTTCAAATTATGTAAACGTTCTTGAAATTATTATTAAAAAAGAAAATAGAAAAGCATCAGCAGATCCATAAATATTTGTATTGCTTTTTTTTTCACGTATTCTAGTACAAATAGTACTAGAAATATTGGTACGGCTAGAAAAGAAGCATACAATTATATGAACTAAAGTAACTTAAAAATGCTTTGTGGCAGAAATAGATATTCTTTTATGAAGCTCTAATTGCTTATATAGAATTGAATGCAACGTTATGGTTTTAACTTGCATTTGGGGTGTGTAGAGCTGAACTTTTATGTATGTGTCTATACCTCTGAATGATGAACAAATATCAGACAATTATCATAGGACTGCAGTCAACATCTTAAGAAGGGGGTTGTAAAGCTTTCATTATGAGTTTCCTGCAAGGCACCTGTTATGTTAGCGGATCACCATAATCAAGATTTGAATGAAGGGACCTGCTTTTGCTTATCTAGTAATCTGATCTCTGTGTTTCCTATACGTTTGATTGTGGCATCTTAAATATATAGAGGAAGAATTCCATGCAAAGTCTTTCTGACTCCAGATGCCCATTTCAATACATGGATTGTACCTTGTGGTTTTAAGATGAATGACATTAGAATAAATAGGAAAATCCAGTCTGCTAAATGATCACTTCCAGTTTCATTATAAAGACTTAGCACCAACTATTAGTATCACAAATGATACACTGGCATAGTTGGCTCCTAGATGGCTTAGGTTAATTATCCTCAATTGATCCAGGAGGTTAATTATCCTCCAATCAATCAACTATCTCCCTCTGTCTCTTTGCCTCATTCCATATCCGACATGACTATGTAATATTTGATGGTAACAGCAGTTGCCATACCAACAGCAGTAACCCTGATGCAGTATTGCAATGTCCTAGGTTTATTTTACTCTCTGTTACTTTGCAGGAAGGAGAAAAGCAAAAATGGAGATAAAAAATGTTTAAAGTTACGAAGGAAGAAAGAATGACTGAGAAAGTTTAAGCAGCAGTTCAGCCGGTCCAACCTCATAATTTATATCCTCTTTGTTCAACATATTCCATCTAGAATATTGGGCTTCAACTCCTATACACCCTAAACAGAATGCTTATCCTACACAGACCCTAGGAGTCTGGAGAAGTGAGATTAGTTATACAGGAGTAAATGTATAATATATCTGCAGGCACCAGGTTGGAAAAGCTGATTAAATGTTCTGATCAAATGCTTACCCATGGTTAAGGAAAACAATCCATGATGCAACACATGAGGCAACATTCTGGGTTAAGAGCTTGGTTCTCTTTTATCATCCCCTTTTGCCATTTTCATTTTCTCAACAATTCTTTCTTCCCTCATTTTCCCCCCCTTTTCATTACTGGTAGTACTGTGTAGTGGCAATGCAGAAGATTATTGTTATTCTGAGGAGTTTAGTGACATTGCTCCTTCATAGTAAGAAAAGTCTAGAAATTTGAAACTCATCCACAGCTAACTTGTTTGCTTTTCACTTTTCTTTGCTGGATAAAAAAAAAAAAAGGAGAAGGGAATGTTCACATAGCTGCAAACCTGTGAAAGATTTGCACTTTTGGTTCCCATCCCAGAGTCATGTGCCACCCGTGTCCCATTTTGCAGCATCATGACCATAGCAGGGCCATGGAGCCATGGTGCCAGGTTTTGATAAAAACCTTGGCATAATTGCATAGAATGTAGCACTGAATACTGGGGAAATTGAACATCCTTGCAGTATCTCTGCTATCATTATTAAGAAGCACCTGACAGCTTACAAGAGATTTGGATAGCATCTTGCTTGGTATGTTTGCTTTTTATATTATGCTTTTAAATCTGTTTGCTTGAGTTAATAATAAAGCTTAAAAATCTCCTTATTCACTGGCGTGCTCATTTCTCCGAATCTAAAAGAACCAATTGCCTGGGCACTTGATCACTACTCTGACCCTTAATAAAATGTGCCTCTTTATTTGTTACCTCTTTTTTTTCTCCTGTATTGTCCCAGCCTTCTATAGTTGCAAAATCCAGATGTTTTCCAATCACAGCTCTGGACAATATTAATTATGAAAAGAATGGCTGTGAGCAAATATTTTTTGTAGGAAGCTGTCTTATTCCAGGTTCAAATATTAGTCATCCACTGACTGGCAAGGTTTCACCTTCCCTAACAAATAAAAGGCATATTTTGCCAGGGGTCAGGGTAGTGATCATTTTTAGCTGGAGATAACCAGAAACAGATTCTGCAAATAAAACATGAGCTATGCTCTTTTCACCAGAAAACTAATAGGAAAATATAATACGCAGACAGAACAAACATAACAGTGGAATACGTTTGTCTAGTATTCTAGATAAAAAGAAGTGAGGAATGAAGGGGGCAGGACTGGATGCTTCTCTTTACCACCAATTATTTAAAGCAAAGAATTAATCAAATATTCCTGTTAATTTATGATAAAAAGATTCTTCTTACTCATCTCCTTTCAAACAGGCATGCACAAATGCATGAAATATACTCATACGTTTTCCAAGGGATTGTTTGTGCTATCCACACTTGTTGCTTCCTGTCTTAAACATCTGTGTTTAAAGTCCCAATATAAAGAAATGAAGTGCTAACCTCACACCCAGATGAAGAGTCAAGGGGTTTTTTTGGTGGGGAGGGTAATCTTAATATTAATTTGGCACCTCAAAAATCAAACACCATGAGACAAATGTTTTTTTATTATTACGTACACATGTTTGGAAACAACATCTTATTGTAATGTGTGCATTTATATTTGATATTTAATGACTCTCAAGCTTTGCATTTGATTTCCCTCTGCTTTGCAGAGAAATGGAGCATATTTTTGCTAAGATGGTTATGGTTTTGTTTTTGTTTTTTTGCAGCTGCTTCATGACAAATGGAAAAAGCAAAGAATAGTAAATCAGGCAAGCAATGCTGTGGATTATATAGTCTTTAAAATAGCATATTTAATAACATCTCAAATTATAAAGTTTCAAATGAATTCATCCAATTTGATGCTCAACTAAACCAAAGCCACAGAAGGCTGATAACATGCAGAAACCGTTGGACTGATTTCTCAGGCGGATTACAAGAAACCACTCTGTGCATTTATTCATTCAGCAGCTTAGATACAGCCCCGCTTTTTTAAATATGCATGTTAGGGAACGTTTTATTTCCCTGTACATGAGGCAAAGAGCTGAACGTTACTGCAAAGTGATTGTAACCTAATAAAGAATAGCTGCGTGCAATGAGGAAATAACAGTAGCATCCTGTCAGGCACACGAAGGAAAGAATGCAGTTTTGGAAGTACTGAAGTTGGTAACAGGTTGGAATGACAAAAACAGGATGTTGAATTATTCTTACAATTAGGTGAAACAGCCTTCAATCCCCCACCCCACCCACTCCCAGCCCAGCTTGCCAACAAATTGCTTCCATTTGTGATATTGCAGAACTCCCTCAGGGGAGTTCTGTGGGGCTGCAGAGGCAGCACGTGACACTGTAACAATATCCAAACATGGAAGGCAGGAAAGCCTTGCTAAGACATTTTTTAAATGAAGCCAGGCAACCCCCCCCCCTCCATTCCTACCTTTATCCCCCACCCTGCCCCCCAAAATGCATTTGCAGTTCATATTTTTCAGACCAAATTTTTCTCTTGAGTGCCTGGAACAAATATCGTTTGAAATAAAGAGGAATTCGGACCCAGTTTTGTACTATGGCATCATAAAGGAAAGGTTGGCCCAAGGCATTTGGCTGGCAAAGAGGAAAATGAAATCCCCTTGTATCCCAATTGAAGAAGCAAACCTAATACAAATTGAATTTTCTGCATGGGGATCAGCAGACTTCATTCTCCATTACCCCTGAAAAAAGCAAATGAGGGGAGATTGGGGGCAGGCCAAGCCATCCAATCTCTTGCTATCACCTATTATTATCTGAGGAAAAAGCCACATAGGGCTGGGCCTAGGCAAAGGGACTTAGAAAACTCTCCTTGTTTGTCCAATAGAATTGGAGGTGCTACACTGTCCTACAAACAGACACATCCAGAAGAGGACGTATCATGATCCTGTTAGCCATGTGTTTGGGAGGATGAGCAGATGCCTTACAATTAAACTCCACCATATAATGTGATGGCAACATGGTGGGCAGAGACAGCGGCCTGAGATTCTAGAGATGTTTGGAGAAATTCTTGGCTTCTCAGTAGAACCTCTCAGATGGAGGAACACTATCCAGGAATCTCCATAGCAGGTCCTTGTTGACATCTGTGGAATGCACCCCCAGCCAGAGAGGGGAGTATGATAGCTCCAGCTGATGTGTGCACCCCCATGCCCTCCTCAAGTGGCAAAAGTTTGTTATTTAAATATCCCTATTGAAAACAAAATTATCAGAGTTAAAACAGTGGTCTAAATAACAAAATGGCACGATATGGGAGAATACTTTGCAGGTTATTTTGATAATTGAAAGAATTGTCAAGAAGGAGCGTTGTTCAGATTGATGTAGATCAGAGGCCTTTTCCTGACACAGTTTGCCTGATTGAAATCTTATGCCGGATTTGATGGGACAGATGCCAAGGACCCTTTCTCAGCTATTTCATCCACATTAAAATGATCCATTTTGTGTTGATTTGTTTAGCACCTTCAGAGCATGAGGAAAAATTGAATAGGAGCAGTACATACCATGAGCTGTCCTTTTTTCACTGCTGCCCTCAGTCTAATCTAATTTTCTTGCCCCGGAGCAATATACATCTGGGATTAAACAGACAGACAGACGGACAGACACACACACACACACATACACACACACACACACACATAGCTAGACTGAGAAATTCCCTGTGTATAGGATGTGATCCACAAAGTGGTTTCAGGCATCTAAAATTGCTACATCTCAGCCCCGTACACTCACGTTGGCAAAGTGAAGATAATAGCATTAAAAGGATTATGGTAAGATTTGCTAAGACAATGGATATGAAATATTTCCTTGTTCTACAACATAAAAGCAAATGAGATCCAATGATGGACAGACCAATGAAAACAAAAGAACATCTCACAAAAGGAAGCCAAGAACTCTTTTGAAACAGATTTTTAATATAGTTTTCCCCAACCTATACTTTTCCAAAGCTGAGCATTATGGGAACTGATGTCCAAACATATCTGGCGAGCATGAGTGTGAGAAGGCTGCTTTCCTAACATCAGTGTGGTCTCATTTGAAATTCAGATTTTGTAGTGATGTCTACAGTACACATCTCTTGACAATATGTCAAATTAAAAAGAGGAAAAGGTTCTTCTTAGACTTCTTAAAAGCATTCTAATTTTCTTCAGATAACAGTGGTCTGATTTACAAAGAGATCAGAAAATACCTCTTCATCTCCCTGTTACATATCCAGGAAAGGACAAGCAGGCAGCCCACCTTTTTTTTTTAACAAACAAACCACGTTAAAATTTGAACTTGTAGCATAATTTTACCATATAACCCCACGAGCCCTAAGAGTTCATGTGTATTTGCGTCTAAGTTGGGATCTGTTTGGCATAACAGCCCCATCGATCATGTCAGCGGCCAACAACAGCTGGGCAGAGGTGATTTGTTAGTTACCCTGCTTTTCCTTGCTAACATCTGAGTACTGCAAAGCATGATGGGAACTGTCTGAGCAGAAAGAAAGCAATCTGCAATAGGTTGATGGCAGCGTAGCTCTAGGTAGTATAAGAAACAAGCATCTATATTATGGGAATTAAATAAACTGCCTGAGGTTCTATATGCCTATGTCCCTCTCTAAACATTTGCTGTTGTTTTCCAAAACAGATTTTTATTTTTTATTTTCTCATCTCCCTGGACTTCATTCACTATTCTTTTACTCTTCCTTCACCACTACTCTTCCTTAGATATGTATCTTTTTCCCTGTTTCTTTGACCAGTGTCTCCATCAGGATAAAAGGTGCCCAGAGTCATGACACAAGAGTGACAATCAGTGTGCTTGTAAGAGAGGAATAAGAGGGCAAGTGAAACACTATACTGCACTGCCTTGTGGATTCAGCTGGCAGTGGTTGTAATGGGACACAATTACAGCCCCTCTTCTTAGAATTTCCCTTTATCTTTCAGCATTACTTAACACAGGGGTCTTCAAACTTGGCCCTTTTATGACTTGTGGACTTCAACTCCCAGAATTCCTCAGCCAGGCATGGCCAAGTTTGAAGACCCCTGACTTAACAGGACATTGCACACTGTGATCCGTGAACATCTGTTTCTCGAGGGCAGCCAATGGATAGTTGGAGTGATTTTGCTGAATTTGTCATGTCAGCTGAGTGCTGCTGCCATGATTAACTTTATCCTGCAGCAGTTTATATACAATTTCTTCAGTTCAGGACAGATACTTAGAATAGTTAAGCATATAACATTCCAATACTAAATACACTAATTAGAAAATAAACTCTTCTAGTTTCAATAAAATCAATTTTCTTGGAGATGTGTTTAAAATTGAACTGAAATGTAATGAAAGTCCTTGATTCATAACATTGAGTTCTAGTGAATTGTTATTCCTATCAGTATTTCCTGTGAATTTCAACTAATTCAGTCTGTCTTGTTTAGAGATCAGATTAAAGCAAAATTATTCACTAATTGGTGGAACTCCCCATCTTCACTTGCCACAGCTGGTTGTGGCCTCTTCTCATTCGTTGTCAGTCAGCTGGTTCACAAAGAAAGATTAGTGTCTGGAAACTGGTTCCATGAAGCACATCAGTGATAATGCAAATAGCAAAGGGAATACTCAGATTCAGAAAACTGACAATCATGAAGAGGTCTCAGATACACTTACAGACTGTGAGTTGGCCTGAACTCTACTGAGTGGAACTAGGATCTGATATAAGCAGCCCCCAAATAAAAGGAAAAATGGAAAATGCAAGAACAGCTACCTAAAAAGGATTTAATTGGGATGAAGGTCTACTCTTTCCTAAGCCTTTAATGCTACCAAAGACCTTACTTGATCAGTAGGTTTGCGCCATGAGTTGCTATTATGGCATGGGTTAAATAAAATAATTCAAGTGGTAAAGAAATAGTGAATGAGGTACAAAGTTTGGTTTTAAAACACCTTTAAAAATAAATGGATGGTAATGCAGCTCTAATGATTGTTTTATTTGCCAAGAAGGTGAACTCCTGTGTTTTCAAAGATGAAAATGTAGGGTGGAAGTGTCCATTTATGTGAGGGATCCCTGCATTTCCTAAACATTATTTCATGGCCCACAGTTGAAGAAATAATGCATAATGATAAAGATTGCTTTAACTGAATTGTTTCCTATAATGGTGAGGTTTACCACAATTATGGTTGGTCAGTCAGCCAGATATTTAGGCTGGATTTTCCATTTTTATCCTGGGATAGGCAAATATTGTTTGATGGTGTTAAAGGTATTATTGCAAGATGTAAGATGTTCTAAGTAAAACTGCCTTTTGCAACTGAGGGAGATTTTGTCTATTATTATTATTATTATTATAATTGGTCGCACAGTAAGACAGATGTTTATATTAGATTTGGCATTTTTATCCAATTATTATTGTTGTTGTTGTTGCTGTTATTTAGAGGACTCTTCCAATTTTATCCTTACAAAAAGCCTGGGAAGTAAACATGACTGTGAAATAATAACTGTCAATGTTTGTTTATTAACATTATGACAGAATGAGGATTAAGCTTCGGATCTGGTGGGTTTTAGTCTAACCACTAAATCTGCAACTATGTAAGGTAGATAACTATCATCATGCTGTAATTCTACATTAATAGGATGTAGGGAGCAGGATGGTGAGGCAATGTCTTGTTTGTGGTAAATGAACAAGACGTTGAAGTGGGAACATCTTCAGTTACTGAGCATCCTTCAATACAGGGCTTTTCAACCCATGCTACGTGTACCACTGGTGGTACTTTGGCACCTGGCAGATGGTACGCGTACGACAGATTGAAAAGCACTGTTAAAAAAAAAGTGTAAAAGTGGGTGAGCTGAAGTGGCGGCAGCACCAGAGAAGTCTGGGGGAGAGTCAACTGGAGCTGCTGTGTTGCTGAGGCTCTGCTGAGAGCTCAGGATCAGCACGCGCAGCTACAGCTGATTGGCGCTTCCAGCGCACCCAGAAGAGAAAAGGAGGAGGGGGGAGAAGACAGAGGAGAGGATATAAAAGCAGGAGGAGGGGAGAGAGAAGAGAGGATATAAAAGGAGGAGGGGGGAGAGAGGAAAGGATATACTAGGAGGAGGGGAGAGAGAAGAAAGGATATAAAAGGAGGAGTAAAACCAGTACTTTTTTTCCTTTTTTTTTTTACGGTTTGTAACATTTTATTAGATTATAGAATAAAATACAAAAATACAAAAGCAAATAGTAGGACACAGTGGGGAGGAAAAAGGGGGGGAAAGTGAGGGGGAGAAGGGAAAAAGAACATACTTCCTCTGTTGCAGTAGAAGGAAGCATTAACATTGAACCTCAACTTTTTACTTTTCCATAATATTATAAACTAGACATTTCTATAACAACAAATCAATCTAATCAGTAAAACCCAAAATTCCACCCTCCCCCTTTTTTTTCTAGTCATCAAGTTTTTGACACCTTGCTAAGCACTAGTGGTACTCAAATATTGTCGTGTCCTAAAAGTGGTACAATCTGTGAAAAGGTTGAAAAGCCCTGCTTTAAAATACTGTACTCTACTAGTCCCTTTTTATCCATGAGAATATTTATTAGCAAGCCCTTTTATTGCCATGGCCATTTCCCTGAAGAAGGAATTTTGCAATTAGTAGCAGCAAGGAAAGATTCGTCTGAAAGGATAATTTAGAATGCATTCATCACAGATATATCTCTAATAATGACAGGGACAATGGCTAATGGAATGAAACCCTCCTGGTACTGACTAACACTCTCGTATAAAATATCTTCAACATAGCTGAAAGAAATGTAGCTGTGCTACACAACAGCTTATGCATATTTTCCCCCATTATTTGCCTTGCTTGCCTCATTACAGGGTGAACTCAGGAATCAAATTACTCACTGTAAACATGTGCCCTACAAAGCAAATCTGAAAACTGCTGAATCCTGCTGAAATGGGCCTGACATATGTAGGACATCCATTTTAAATTATAGTATCAGTGGAAAAAAGAACTCTTGCCTATGTCTATTATCCATCGATCCCAACCATAAATTCCCTGTTGACACAGAAGTATTCTTTTAAAAAAGAAAAAAACAATTCTTTTCATTTAGTTTCCCTAGCATATCAAAATACTCAAAATAAACATTAAAACGCAAATGATCAGCATATACATTTAAAGGCAAAGATCCAGGATAGATATCCCCCTAAGACAACTAAACAAATTAATCTTAATCACTATTCCTTCGGCAGAAAAACTGCTTCTGTGCTGGTATAAAAATGCAGGATTTACCTTAAATTTATTTATTTATTTAATTTCTATAACCACCCATCTCAGTCATGGACACTAGAAGGCTTGCAATTCAAATTTGGTTGAATTTTGTGTCAAGGGTGATTATAGAGTGTCCAGGAATTCATTTTAATCTTTTTTTCTTCAGGATTTTGTCAGATTTACTGAAAATTTAGGGAGATTCATAGCCACTCAAAAGATATAGATGGCCTGACGCTCAGCTGGATTGCTAGTGATTCCCTGAAAAAACCATGCAGTTTGTTTGGTATCTCTCTAGACATGTTTTACTTTTTGTTCCTGGAGGGTGTTCAGCTTCATAGCCAAGCCTATAGCCATTTTCCTCAGCAGAGGTTCCAGCAGGGACTGTGCTTCAACTTCAGGCAATAAATGAAGCTCGGGCTAGAAACGGAATAGCTGACACTCCTTCAGGTACAGGCCATTTTGGAATCTAGCTTGAAGTTAAATCAGATCACCATTTGCCAGGCTGGCTGTCCCTGTCTCTACTGAAGAATATCTTGTCCAGTTTCTGCAACAATGGCAACCCATTAAACAACCAGAAAGTATGATACCAAGGTCCTTCAGGGAAGGCAGAAGCATAGTCCACCAAGGCAGTCACAAGGTCAAGGAAATCAGGGGTTTCCAATGTGGCATCAGATCATCAGCATAAGAGCAGAAGGAGCTGAAATAACCACTATCCCTAACCAACACTTCACTTTCCCATGCTGCCTTTTCAATAACCCAGATCCTGTCTGTTATGTCCTGGGCCTTGCTGAGTCATTCAGCAAGGCTCAGGAAGGCTGCAGAGATCCGGACAGACCACGTGTCTGCCCGGGACCCAGACAGGCTGTCTCTGGCCTTGCGCGCATGCGCAAGGTGGGAGAACGGCCTGCAATGATTGGATGTGCATCCCCTTGCAAGGGGATATAAAAGGCCAGTGGCCATTGTTGTTCTTGCTTCTGTTCTGTGAATGTGGTTCAATAAAGAGATCCTTGTTGTGAACCAGCCTCGTCTCGATGTCTTCTTTAGAAGAACAGAACACTGCCCCTACAGCTGAATCAATTAGAAGGCAATTACTTCTCCCTCTCTATCCTCTGAAAGGTGGAACAGACTTCTCTGGCCCTGAATGTATTCATCTGTCATTTGGGCATGGTTGCATAGAATGCCATTTATATTTCTGCAAATGTAATGATCTGGCTAAGGGGCACTCAAATAGCAAACCACAGAACAGGAAGTCGGATCAACCAATAGGACGTGCTCCTTCGCATAATGTGCAGTTAGGATTTGGGAGGTGTGCACATCAGCCTGTCTGCACACATCTGCAATCTACACTTACCCATGAACCCCTTCGCAACGTAGATATGCAGCAGTGGTTATGAGCAGTTGTGGCCAAATCTAAATCAGCCTTTAGACTTGACCTCGCCTCTGCTCCAGCCTTTGCTAATCTATTCAGCAGGCATGGCCCTCTCTAGGATTGGGGTTGTGGCTTGGGATCAGGGCCTCAGCTGATGTTAGTCTCCCATCTTGCAGGCCTGGATCTTCACCTTCAGGCCTCTTCTCTTCTGAGGAGGAGGCATCCAGCACACGCTGAGCATGACTAGTTTACAGCCTTGCCTGATAGGCTCCCAGAATGTTTGTGGAGAGGGGACTGAGGCTGGTATTATTCTCAGGTAACAACTGACAGTCCCTATGGGTCAGGGATGGCTTTAAAATGGGCCTTATTTCCTGGAGCTGCTGGGAGAGTGTTCCATGCATTACTGCCTAAGTCGTGCAAAAATATAGAGTTATCAGATAGAGACCTTGCAATAGTAAAACAACCTGAAATCAAGGTTCCAGTATAATCCAGTATTCACAACCCTGGGAAGAGGAGAATAGCCTAACCTCTTTCCCTTGTAAAGGCCAGCCCAATATCTCCCATCGTATTTTCCTTCACCAATCCTTGTGGTGATCCCAGATCAGCCTTCATTTCCCCTGCCTACCAACTCAAGCTTTCTGGAGCATCCTGGGACAATGGCCTTTGACTTCCCCACACTCCTGCCCAATTCTGGGGCATACAGTCCAGCTTTCTAGCTGATGGCCACCCCTGCTACATCTACTACATCAACCTCCAAAGCCCCTTGTCCCAAATAATTCCAAAGATCCCACAGTTCTACTTCCAGCTAGGCCCTTCTTCCAATTATGGTTCAAGATGCCCTCCATTCTTCATGGGGCTCTTTTTCCTCTTTCCCTCCCTAATTTCCAAAACGTTAAACAACTCTCCCCCTCCCATCCACTCTACCTAGGGACTAAATGTTATGTCTCTGGTCCCAACCCAAACATTGACAAATCATAAAAGAACATAGGGGATCCACCCATCCCAACCTACCTATCTCCTTGCAATGACAGCAATGTAGGAGTGGCAAAACCATGGCTTTCCAGCCCACATTGTATTGGATTGGCTGTCCTCTGGCCTCCTCTTCATCCAGATCCCATCCCAAAAAGGGACAGCAGCTTTCTCAATAACGGTGGTCGCCTTCACTCTTCCACCACCCACTGGCCTATAAAATAAGAGGAAACACTGTTACTGCTTCTGTTACTACTTGTATAACCAGCAGGTAAAGCTCTGTCAAGCAGTTGGCTTCTGCCAACTCTTTAAACGCCATGACCAAAAATATGCAAGTGAGGGGATGAAGGGAAGCAAACATGGGCATTTTGCAATGGGTGGTAGAATAAACCTGGAGTCTATCACAGTGGGTATTTCCTTTACCCTAATTCTTTGACCCTTTCACCTCAAAACCTGAGGGGGAAATGCAGTTACACAGCGGCAAACATGTGGTGGCAGGTGCAAACCCACACCCTCTCTCATAAAGGAGGTTTCTGGCTTGTGGAGGAAATGGTTTTCGAAGAGGAATGTTAGACAAGACAGATGATTCCAGAAACCGAGAGAGGCCTGTTCAAGGCATGTGGTTACAGGAGAGCCCCACCACTTGGAACAAAGCCAGGGAGCACACACACCATGCTCTGGGACAGCAAACCGCTCAGGAGCTACCAGGAAATGGCCTTGGTGATTTAATTGTACTTTTCAGCATCCTTAACATTAGGTTACTTGGGAAGGAGAACAGGAAGAGAATCATGCATTGTTCGCAATATGTAAGCAATGTTTTCATTTTCATTTTTGTTTTTTACTTTGCCATGTATTAACATTTCCAGTGGAGGCCTAACTTCCCCTTGTTTTTTTTTTTGTTATTCTTTTTGTTTGGTTGGGGGGTTTTTTGTAGTCACATGCTGATTTCATGACTACAGTACTTATGCTTAAAGACATGGCAGTACCTGGAGACAGCAGAATAGAAGAGAAGGAACTGGAGACGATAACAAAAACTAAAGACCTGAAAATAAAAATAGAATGACTGTGGCAAAAGCAAGCAAAGGTAGTACTAACAGTAAGAGGCGCTTTGGATGCAATCCCAAAACAACTGGAGCACCACTTGAACACCATCAGCATTGACAAATTCACTATCAGTCAATTGCAAATGATGGCTTTACTTACATCCTGCAACGATTTCTGTTAATACCATTAAACATTCACATCTGCCTATCCCAGGTTCTTGGAAAGGATAGGTAGACAAAAATGCCAAATTCAGTCTGAACATCTGGCTGACTGTGTGATGAACCATAATATAGTAACAGGTGCCTTGGTGCAATCCCAAAATAAGTGGAATATTTCTTTAACACCATCAATGTTGACAAATTTACTATCAATCAATTGCAAAAGGCAGCTTTATTAGGAAAGATCCTGCAACAATATCTGCAACATCATAAAATATCCATCTCAGGTCCCACATCAAACTCTAGATTACATCGTGAGCGGCTATAAGCTGAGGGCATATACCAGTCCAGTATCTGAATTTTTTAATATAAACAATGCTGTGCTTCAAAGTTAGATGGCCTAGACATTGGTATTTGAACATAGGTCTTTTAAACATTTCTATTTTATTGTGTTCTACTAATCTAGATGAAATGTTTATACATATTGCTAGTTCATGTATGATATGCCATATGCTAAGTAAATATCCCAGGTCCATGGAAAGGACTCGATAGGCAGACAAAAATGCCAAATCCAGTCTGAACATCTGACTGACTGTGCGACAAACAATAATAATAATAAAATTAAAATTTCAATATCTGCTGCCGTGACAGAATGACAAAAGTCATTTTCTTGCATTCATTCTTAGTCTTTTGAGAAGTTTCATTTCACTAATGATTGCCAGAGCTCTGTAAATCTTTTCTAGTCATAATATGCTTCAGTTCACTGAGTGACTTTGCGCCAGTCATTCTGTCTTAATCCAAACTACCTCAGAGAATTGTTGCAGGGTTAGAAATAGGAGGAAGGAACACTATGTATGGATTCCTGAACAAAAGGTGAGATGTATACTAATAACTACTCTCTCTCTCTCTCTCTCTCTCTCTCTCTCTCTCTCTCTCTCTCTCTCTCCCTCTCCCTCTCCTCTCCCTCTCCCTCTCCTTCCTCTCCCTCTCCTCTCCCTCTCTCTCCCTCTCCCTCCTCCCTTCTCTTCTCTCTCTCCCTCCCTCCCTCCCTCCCTCTCTCTCTCTCTCTCTCTCTCTCTCTCTCTCTCTCTCTCTCTGACAGCTGCTTTCTCTGTCCTTAGATCTTTTCACTAATATGTGGGAAGTCTCATGCCTCATGTGGCATCAAGAAGAAGGTTTTTTTTTTAATCCACAGAATGCTGGAACAACCTGATTCTGTGAAAGCAGGTCAATAGAAAGCTCAGTAACATCCAAAACATTTTCAGTGAATTACTGTAATAACATTGTATTGGGTTCTTGATTTTAAAAAAATAGTTTTTACTTTTTGGAGTTCTGATTTTATTAGCTTGATGTTTCGTGATTTTTTTATTCTTTTTTTATCATCTATTGGTTTGTTAGGGGGGGTCACATTCAGAGGATCTTTCTAAAGGCAGCTAATAAATATTTCAAATAAATTTGCACTGAAGTGGTTTCTTTTTTTTTTCTTATTTCTATTTTTTGTAGCTTCTTTGCTCTTCTGATTCCACACAAATTACTTTTACATTTATTAATGCAGTTTCCCCCACACACACACACACACACTGGCAGTGCTCATGGTTTTATTCAATTCCTTACCACATTAAAATAGGAGATTTGAAGGTGAATACATGTATCTGTTATTACAGCTGTGCAAAGCATTCAAATACAGGGATTTACAGTGCATGGAAGAACAAATGAAACGCCTCTCCTTGAATTGTTAAAGCAGCCGTGTCTTTTGCAAGGCTTATACAGCTCTGCTGGAAACTCTTCCCAGCTCTCTCCACAGGGATAGAAATGAAATAGCTGTACATGCCCTCCCACCATGAAGCAAGAATCAGAAACAACTTCAAAATAGTTGTGTGCATCTTGCAAAAAATGTGGCTGCTTTAATGATTCAAAGAAAACTATTTCAAAATAATTTGCACAGCTCTGTTCTATCCCATGATACTATGTCTGAAAATCCAGAATGGATTTCACAATCTATTCCAAACATTTACAGTAATTTTGCCTAAGCTGCTTGTCTCCTGGGTTCCTTCCAGATGTTTCTTAAGTTGATTTTAGAGTTCAACCCCATCCAGATTACAGGGAGTTGACAGCAGAATTGGATTGGTTTTGATTGATTGATTATGGGCTAGTCTGAAGTATTTCCACACCACAACCTGATTGGCTGTCTTGCTGCTTCTTGCCTTTCCCCTCTTGCAGACAAGGCATACATCTTGCTGGCTGACTCCTGTGTGGACTGGTCTATCAGTGCTTTCCCTTCCATTTACCGACTGTTCCTCCCCACATACTGTATCTCTTTGTCTTTGCTTTGCATTCCCAGGTGTTTGCACACATGGATAATACCTTCACTCTTCCCCACTTTGGCGCTAACGTAGACCTTTCCTTTTTAAATCTCCCCTTATGATGCCATCACAGCTACAATAATCAAAGCAGTAGGGAACAAATTATTATGTGCCTTCTTACCTTCCTCTGGAGGTCCATGGACGCTTTGTGGCAAGGAAAATCTGGGAGTTCAGCTTCATAGAAACAACGTCCCTCCTTGCAACTTAAAGGGACTGGAAGCAGAGCTTTGCAGAACAAAACAAGGGGAGCATGGGCAAAAATGGAAAGGATCTCTAAAGGTTGGCCAAAGCCTGGACTGGATTGAGGTTAGTTCATTGATTTAATGAGCCTTTGTTGGATCAACTGCAGGATTATACAAACTAAGAAATGCTCACAAACAGAGAATACAGATGCTCATCATCCCAGGATAAAATGGCTACACAAGATAGTAACTAGCCTAGGAGGAGGGGGGTGTCAAACCAGATACTACAACCAACCAGAGTTGTAGCTACCACTAGAACAAGCATCGGAGACCAAATAGCATTTTTTTATTCAAAGCTGGAAATCACAGTTTTGTGGGGCATTTGAATGAGCTGAGAGGGGGAATGACAAAATATGTTTCACTCTGTAAAGGCTAAGTGGCCCATTCTGGTGACAGGCCAAGCACAAAACCCTTAGAGAGAAATTAAATGTGTGTGTGTGTGGAGAGAGAGAGAGAGAGAGAGGGAGGGGAAAGAGAATGAGAATGGGAGCAGCAGGTTTTTGTCACAACAGAAAAGGCAAGGTCTAGTGAGATGCAATGTGGTCAGTCTTCTCCATTCTTAATATCTCCAGGGCACCAAATGGCTATCATTATTCCAGTTCCAGCCATGAAGCAATGACATCCAAATGCGTGAGTGATTTGAAATATCATCTAAAACATTTCTTTCCAAAGTTAGCCCAAAGCTGCACTGCCACTGTCACATTTTGAGGACATTAATATTTTAGCACATGCATTTGTGGACAATGCATGTTGCAAGGGTCTCTGTGCAGAAGAAAAATATTCCTAGTTCACTGAGGAACAGCTGTACGGGTTAAATAAATAGTTATTTGAACTGTAATTATATCAAAGTCTTTAGACCTAGTAAATATTATTAAGTCATTCAAATGATTTTGCTTTAAGGTTTATGACAGGCTGAATTTCAGAATGACTTGGGGCCAGAATGACAACTCTTTAAAAATTGCATTTAAAAAAAAAATCATTACACAAATTCTGATTAATTGTACTGCTATGCTACATTTCCAGGAAAAAAGGTGCTCATGTTTATTCAACCAAAGGTGACATCAATGCAATGCAGTGCTTTAAGAAAGGATGAGCCAGTTGTGATCTTCCACATGTTTAATTTCAGCTCCCTGCAGCCCATGTTTTATGGCCTATGGCAGGAAAAGCTGGAAATTATACTTTAGCAACATCAGGAGGGCCATGAGTTGCCCCACCCTAGTCTACAGAAATTTTGAATTAGTTCTACTAGTTAACTTCACTGTAAGACAATTGAGACTATTATCATTTGAGAATTCAACACAGTCTCATGATGGATTCATATGAAACACAAAAACCATTCTTTATATAGAGTAGGAAAATCCACCATCTAACTGGGCTGCCATTTGAAGTATGGCAAGGCTTTTCATTTTTGATAGTTGGACATTTTAAACTCAAGTAGCTTTTAATCAATATTCCATTACAAAATAAAGTTTAAGGTTTTTATTTTTTATGCACTGGCTATGCACTGTAACTAAAGACAGAAGCTGCAAACACATTATGACCTATTACTCAATATGTGCTTCTAATAAATTAAGGTATAAATAACAGCTACTTTGGATGGCATAAGAAAGAGAAATGGAAAACACAATCCAGTGTAAGATTTGAAGTCTATCTGTGGAGAAGCTGTTTATATGTTTCTGGAGCTGTAATGAATACCCATATTTCAATCAACCACTTAACCTTTGCAGGGTTAAACAGTAAAGCCAGATATTGATTCTGGCCTGGGCTGGGGGGAAGAACTGATAAAAGTCTTAGTTAAATTTCATATGAATCGCCTTGCTAAAAATCCTGCTAGAGAATTTCTCACTCCACATAACAAAGGCATGCTACTATATCTGGGCTGCAAAAATTCCAGTGACCATTAGATGGCAGTAAATGGTTGGGATTATCTATTCCCTGCCATCTAGTCATTGTCCAGATATGGCAGTCCTAATAAGCATCCTAACAACTAGGTCTTAAGATCATGAGACCAAGTTTAGCACAGTATCCCAAACAATTCTCCAGGTCTTTCCTGGGAGGAGAGTAGAAAGAATAAGCTTGGACAAAAGAGAGAGAGAGAGAGAGTAGATTAGGCACTTTGTCTTTTACCCCAAAGAGTAACTCAAGCAACTCAGTATGTATGAGCAGCAGGCAGTTTTCTCTGCAGGCAACCAGTTATTCAGGATACAACAAATGTTTTATATTAAACTCAACTGTACCTTTTTTGATATGGCATTGAACTTTCTGTTTTGAACTGATGGGAACCTGATGTTGCTGGTAGTGCTGATAAGCTGGAATAATTTGTTGTAGTATCTGCAAATGTAGACATGTAATCTTAACAAAGTATTTTATTACTTTTTGCTATTAAGATTGCTTTGAGGTGCTGTTGTATCTCCATCTGGCTCGAGACAGCGCTGAAAGTTGCCATATGCTGTTGGACTTTTCAATAGGAAACTTGTGGCCCTTCCAGCGTTTGTGAACTTCAACTCCCAGTAGTCCTAGCCAGCATGGCCAAAGGTCAGGGACACTGGGATTTGCAGTTCAGCAACATGTATCACACTCCATATACCAGATTTCCATAGTAGAAATAATGTGCAGAGGAATTCTCTGGTTTGCAGTGCCAAGTATTAATTGGAGCCATATGTTTAGCATATGCACAATCTCAATATTTTATTTTAAAAAATCCTACAGGAAGTGGATTTGGAATCTTTATCGCTCTGATTTTTTTTAAAAGATATCAGAGAAGGCTGCTTATATAATGCACCACCAAGGATATCTGGAATAAGCATCATGACCTCGTCTTTCAGAGAACAAAATGTTACTTTTTGGACTCATGAAGACAATGTGCTACTGTTCTGTTCGTATTATTTTTCAGATTGCATCCAAGGCAAAAATCACCAAATAAGCAACTCAAGTGATTTATTTTAATAATCTCAGTATTAGAAACATGTGGAAATTATTTAAAATAGATTATGCAGAAGATTCTTAATATCATTAATTCATTTCCTAATGCAATACCCACAACCTCTTGAAATGGCAATGGTGATTTATTCTCATCTGATTCCAAATAGTGTCCTGCATTTTCTCTAAGTGCATTAAAGTAGACATTGTGCTGTGTATCACTTCCAACGATTAGTCATCTCTCCGCCCAATGTTATCTCATTTTTCGTGAAATGAAATGAAACCCAGCTTTTGGCCTATTTTGGGATGTCTAAAAGTGTATTCTTCACATCAGTGCCAAGCAGCCGTTACTTGATTGGCCTAGCAATTACATCACATCATTCTGAACTCCAAAGATATTTTCCATGGTTGATTAAATAGTGTCTCCACAAGCTTTGAAGACATGATCAGACCAGCTTGAATAGCTTCGTGTTTAATATGGGAAGATCATGTTTTGACAAAACAGGATAATGGATGCAGAATGACCTTTGAAAGTAACCAACTCCGTGTTAAATTTTTTCTCCCCCTCTTTCCTTCTCCCACTCCTTTTTTAAATTCTAAAATATATAATATAGTTTACACACCATCATATATAGGTGCATTTCTATACTTTCTCTTATGGAAGTCAAAGATGATATCAAGATGTTGAGATATAATATCATATCAGAAACCTGGTGGGATGAAGCCCATGAATGGAATGGACTGATGGATGGATATAAATTGTTCAAAAGAAACAAGTCTACAAAAAGAGGAGGGGATGTTGTACTATATGTAAGAGAACACTACATATCTACAGAAATGTACATGATCCAAGATAAAATATCTCCAGAAAGTATATTGGTCAATATAAAAGAGAAAAAAAGTGACATTACCATAGGTGTATATTACAGGCCACCCAACCAATCAGAAGAAATAGATGAACTCTTTGCATACAGTTAACAAATGTATGTAGGAAGCATACCACAATAGTAATGGGAGACTTTAACTATCCAGATATCAACTGGGAGACAAACTCTGCAGTGAACGGGAGATCAAACAGATTCCTAACCAACCTAACTGACAACTTTGTCATCCAAAAGGTGGAGGAGGGAATTAGATGTAAAGCCATACTGGACTTAATTCTAACTAATAGAGAAGTGGTAGAAGGAGTTGAAGTTGCCAGAAATTTGGGTGAAAGTGACCACATCATACTGGAATTTAATATAACGCAAACACTAGCAACAGAAAATAATCCAACAAGTGTCTTGAACTTGAAAAGAGCTGACTTTAACAAACTCAGAAAGAACCTAGGAAAGATCTCATGGATGAAAATCCTAAAAGGGAAAACAACCCAAGAAGCGTGGAAAACTCTGAAAAATGCGATCATAAAAGCCCATACCAGCACAATACCACTGAAAAAGGAAAACAAGAAATTCAAGAAGAAACCAGCATGGCTGCACAAAGATCTCTCTAACAAACTGAAAGACAAAAAGGACAAATACAAAAAATGGAAAGAGGGGCACATAACTAAGACCGATTATTAGCAGACAGCCAGAACATGCAAAGATGAAGTCAGGAAAACAAAGGCTCAGAATGAACAAAGACTTGCAACAGAAATCATGGATAATAAAAAAAAAGTTTCTTCCAACAAGAAAAAAGTCAAGGAAACTGTAGTTCCACTAAAGAGAGAAGATGGCAAGGAAATAACAGGAAACTGGGAGAAAGCAGAGCTGCTTAACTCATACTTTGCATCAGTCTTCACACAAAAGAAACTATAGCCCAACATACCAAAAAAAACACTGCAAAAGACAAATTAGAAACAAAAATTAAAATAAGCAAGAAAATGGTAAGAGAACACCTATCCGACCTTGACGAATATAAATCACCGGGGCCTGACAGATTACATCTCAGAGTTCTGAAGGAGCTGGCAGATGTTATCTCAGAACCACTGCACCACATCTTTCAAAAATCCTGGAGCACTGGGGGCTTCTGGATCCGGTTGCAGCGCCTGTGGTCGAGTGAAGAATTTGCTCTCTTCACCGGCCGGTTTCCCCCTGCCGGTAGACCCTGGACAGGGTCGAAAGTTGCCCTGGAGGTGTGACTACTGCTGGGGAGGACACTCGTTGATTGCGGAGGGAGCGGCAGCTCCCTCCGCGATCCGAGACAGCTCCTCTGGGCCGACGGCGAAAAGATCGGCCATTAACATGGCCGATCACCTAGCTGCTCCAGCCGAAAGCCACAAGAACAGCTAAGCAAAAAGAACCACCGTGGAAGATCCAGGTGAGACCTTTCCTTCCCTCTCTGTACCCTAACTACCTTCCTGTGAAAAGCTTTTGGAATTATTTCCCTACTTTAAAAGAGCAGCGTTCGGATACTTGGGGAAAAAAGCTTTTGAAAAATAATTAACTTTTATTGACTATTGAAATTGCTGGATTTCGGAGATCCTGAAAAACTTTTGTTTTTGAAGTTGGAATGTCTGTCTTTCTTTTTACCTACTGGTTTTAGCTTAAGTGAATCTTTAGGGAGGGGGGTGGAGTGTCTTTTTTATTCCTCCCCCCCTTCTGTACATAAGAGTGCTTTAAGCTATTTTCTTGGGATTTATTTCTCTAAAGATATTGTGTTACATCTAGAAAAACCATTCTAACTATATTGTTTAGTCTAAAACTTCTTTTGCCTTTATTCTGGGTGGCATATGGCTGTGTCTTTTTCTTTTTTTTGCTGTTTAAAGTTTCGGTAAATAGCTGACTTTCACTAGCTTTCGTTTGTGTGTATTCAGCTCAAACTTGGCAAAACGCCCAGACATTTGGCGATACGCCCAGAAATTCCTTTCTGACCGCAAGAAGACACTTTCTTCAGTTTTTTTCCTATTCTCTCCTCTAGTATTCTAACTTGATTTTACAGTACTATCTTAGAGACACAGTTCTGCTTTGCCTTTTGGATTATAAATACAAGAATTGATTTTTACTGAAATGGAAGTGATGGAAGAATCCCATTCACAATCTTTTTGTAGACTGATGTTGGGAAGAATTTATGAATTTCATGAGAGAGTGAATGCCAGATTAGATGCTTTTATTATAAGACTTCAAAATGACTTGCAGATTTCAATGGATTATTCTATCATTCAAACAACAATAGATGAAGAACAAAGCAATATAGAAGAAAATACCACTGAGAACTTTGAGGATCAAAGACAGACTTTAACTAAAACAACTACAAAGTTAAAAGCAATGGGAGCTGACTTGCAAACACAAGATTTGGAGAACTGTGATAAAATGGATAATCAACGAGTAATTATTACATTGAACAAAAAGAACTATATATTTCAGATAACACTGGAAAAAGGAGAAGAGAAACATGTTCAGACTGAATTGTTTAAGAATACATATAATCAATTGGGATTTGATGATGAGGCTCGTTTATGGAAACCTGCCTGGCACAAAAAGAAAGCTAGAATTAGATTTAAAAATTGAGAATTAAAAATTTAACTGAAGGGTTAAAAGGGGTTAAGATTTTGGTTGAGATAATTACTACTGGGGTGAAAATGACTGATTTGAGTATGGTCTGGAATGGTAATAGGGAAAAGGTTGTAAAAGTTTATAGAATAAGAAATAGAATATAGATTTGGAAGGAAGTAAGAGAGTACTTTTTCGGGAATAATATGTTTTTTAGTAAATTATGTGTTTATTCAAGGCTAAGTTGGAAAATGGTAATGGTAAATTAGTAAAATTTAAAAACAGGAGATGGATTGGATTGATTTATAAAATATATACCTGAAATAGAGTAGAATAGGAAATAGGATATAGTTGGGAAATATTAAAGTATAATGGTTGGAATAATATGTATATTTTAGAAATAATTATTGTTTTATGGGAAATTGGGAGACCCAAAATGCAAATTATAGGTTTTGATATAGGTGAAATATTATTGATAATTTCTTTACAATGATTGAATCTGGTTTTTTTTACAATGATTAAATTCTATTCAGAAATGTACTAATTTAATTATGTAAGAACAATTGAGGGACTTTTAGAGATATGGATTGATTTGTAAAAAGTATATTTGAAATGGAGTAGAATAGAAAATAGAATATAGTTGGGAAAGATTAAAATATAATGGTTGGAATAATCTATATACTTTAGAAATAATTATTGTTTATGGGAAACTGGGTGACCCGAAATTAAATTACATGTTTATTTAAGGCTAATTGGAAAATGGTAATTGTAAATTAGTTAAACTTAAAAACAGGATTTGGATTGATATAGGTGAAATATTATTGATTTTCGTTACAATGGTTGAATTTTATTCAGAAACGTATTAATTTGATTACGTTATAGCATCTGAGGGAAATAGAGAAGGAATTTTTAAAGAATTGTTGAATTATATGTGTATAATGTTTTCTTTTTTGGATGATTGACTACCCTATCTCCACGGTGATTCTCAAGCACTCTGATGTAAAATTTAAAAAAAAATTAATAAAACTTATTTTTTAAAAAAAAAACATCCTGGAGCACCGAGGAAGTACCTGAGGATTTGAAAAGGTTCCGATCTTCAAGAAAGGGAAAAAAACAGACCCAGAAAAACTACAGACCAATTAGTTTAACATCAATACCTGGGAAGATCCTAGAAAAGATAATCAAAAAAACAGATCTGCGAACAACTAGAAGCAAACAAAGTTATAACTAGTAGCCAGCACAGGTTTTTTAAAAACAGATCATGTCAAACCAATCTTATTTCATTCTTCGACAAAATGACTAAACTAATAGACCAGCAAAATACTGTGGACGTAGTATACTTAGACTTCAGTAAAGCATTTGAGAAAGTAGACTACAACCTACTCCTTGGTAAGCTAGAAAAAGGTGGAATAGACAACATCACCATCAGATGGATCTGAAGTTGGCTGGCAAACCGTACTCAACGAGTAGTCCTCAATGGCATTACATCCACGTGGAGAGAAGTAAGCAGTGGGGTACCACAAGGTTCCGTCTTAGGCCCAGTACTCTTCAATATCTTTGTCAATGACTTAGATGAGGGAATTGAAGGGGAACTCATCAAATTTGCAGATGACACCAAACTGGCAGGAGTAGCCAACACCCCAAAAGACAAACTCAGGATCCAAAAAGATCTTGACAAACTTGAACAATGGGCCCTATCCAACAAAATGAGTTTCAATGTGGAGAAAAGCAAAGTTTTACATTTAGGCAGGAAAAATCAAAAGTACAAGTACAGATTGGGCAAGACCTGGCTTTAAAACAGTAACTGTGAGAGGGACCTTGGAGTCCTAGTGGACGATCACTTAACCATGAGCCAGCAGTGTGCAGCAGCAGCCAAAAAAGCTAATACAATCCTGGGTTGTATAAACAGAGCCATAGAATCAAGATCACGCGAGGTATTAGTACCGCTTTATAAAACCCTAGTAAGACCACACCTGGAATACTGCAGCCAGTTTTGGTCACCATATTACAAAAAAGATGTTGAGAGTTTGGAAAAAATTCAGAGAAGAGCAACTAAGATGATCAAAGGCCTGGAGACTAAAACATACGAAGAACGGCTGCAGGACTTGGGTTTGGCTAGTCCAGGGGTAGGCAACCTTGGCTCTTTTATGACTCGTGGACTTCAACTCCCAGAATTCCTGAGCCAGCCATGCTGAGGGGAAAGGGAGAGGTTTCCAAGCTGAGCCATGCCGGCTCAGGAATTCTGGGAGTTGAAGTCCATGAGTCATAAAAGAGCCAAGGTTGCCTACCCCTGGGCTAGTCTAAAGGAAAGAAGAAATAGGGGAGACATGATAGTAGTATTTCAGCATTTGAGGGGCTGCCACAAAGAAGAGGGGGTCACGTTATTCACCAAAGCACCTGAGGCAGGACAAGAAATAATGGTTGGAAACTGATCAAAGAGAGGAGCAACCAGGAATTAAGGAGAAACTTCCTGACAGTGACGACAATTAACCAGTGGAATAGCTTTTCCCAGAAATCATGGGCGCGCCATCACTGGAGATTTTTAAAAAGAGGCTAGACAATCACTTGTCTGACATGGCATAGGTTCTCCTGCTTGAGCAGGGGGCTGGACTAGAAGACCTCCAAGGTCCCTTCCAGCTCTATTCTATTCTATATATAACATTTGAAAGTAGGAGGCACACCTAAACCATCTGGGAATTATAACTGGTCCAGAATGTAGCTGCATGTGCAATTCTATTTTTCAAAGTTCACCCATATACTTCTGCTGTGTTGGCTGCACTGGCTGCTAGTCTTTTTCCAGGTGCAATTCAAAATGCTGGTTATCCCCTTTAAAATTCTCAGTAGCACAGGGTCAGGTTATTTATGGGACTGCTTCTCCCAGAGGGTATCCATGCATTCCACCAGATCAGGTAATATGAAAACACTGCTGATCTCTCCCTTGAAATGTTGTCATTAGAGAGGAGATAGGAAGCACACTTTCTCTGTGGCAGCACTGACCTTGTGGAACTTCCTTTTCCCCTATAAGATCCAAAAGACCTCCACTTTCCTAGCCTTCTGAAGGTCTTTAAAAGTTGGCTCTTCCTGCCTGCATGAAGGTAGAGTTAAGCTGGAGCCCGGTACAGTTGAAAGCGGAAGTCTTGAGAGATGTTGCCTTTGGGGCATTTTCCCTGGTAAATTTAGAGGTACGTTATCTATCACAAAGTTAGATCTTAACAAGCTGTCATTTGTGGCATTAATTTATTTTTATTTAAAACATTTTAGGTTGCACAAAAGCCCCTCCAAAGTTTGCAATCACCATGCGATAAATCATAAATCATACTAAAAATGACAAGCGCTAATTAAAGTCACAAATTAGGCTCAGACATTTGACTGTTTGAGTTGTCATGGAAGAAATAGCACTGAAGAATGGAGTTTCTAGTACTGCCATTCAAAAACAAAAAACGAAAAGACAATGTCAGCTCAAGATCTGTTGCAAAGTAGTGGATCAAACATGTATCTGCTTGTGTATTAAAAGACGGGCCTTAAGGCTGAGATGGAATTCTTGGGTGGGGCCGTGGTCTAAGGAACAACAGCAAAACTCTTCAGAAAAGTCCTATTCTGAAAGACAGCTTTACTCAAATTCCGACTGTCTTGCACATTCATGTCCTACTTCATCATGATGGATTAAACAACCACCCTCTCAGTCCATGGACAAATATCACATGTAACTCCCACCAAACTCTGTAAGACTGACTCACAAATGAATGAGCTGAGTGTCATGACTGTGTAACACGACTCAGAAGAGTCTCATTTTCCGCCCAGAGATCAGCAAGGAAATATTGCATTAAGGCAAAGAATTAGCAACAAAGTTCTTCACCACCCACATTTTTTTGCAAGATGGGAAATTTAATTACTGCTGCTTCTCCTTCTTTCCCCACTAGGTGTCATCATTGACGGGTTTGCATATATTTGTGCCAGAAAAGAAGGGTCTTAGACAGACAGGAGTCATCCTCCGATAAAGCTAAGGAGCTAAAAACATGCTGCCAAGGACGAAAACTAAACCTCATCTTCTGTCCTGGAACATGAAATCAGACCTAATTGCAGAATCAGAACTGTCTCACACGTGAAACATTTTTTTTTTTACTGGGACGCCAGGCAAAAATGCTAGAAATTTGTGTTCATGTTCGGTGAGCGACAATAAGCCTCAGGGGAACCCAAGCTAAGTATTGCAAGGGATTGTGGTTTTTTTTAAAGACAGTATATACTATAATTGGCTAGATTATCTGCAACAGGGTGGTTGCAAGAATAGCAGAAATAACCCGTTAACTGGTGGGAAAGACTTGGCTGCTTCCAGATGACACTTTTGATGTGCTTCTGCCTGGCTACATTCATGAACTATTACAGGGACTATTACATGCTCCATTTGTAACTTTCCTATGTTTCTCCACCGCTTTTTTTTTTTTAAGATCAAGCACAAAGATACACTGAAAAGGCTGTTTAAAAAAAAAAGATTGAATAGCATACTAATGCCTTCGGATGGGTATCAACTGGAGTTTTAAACTGTCACGTTGGCCAATATTTGCCAGAAAAAACATTAGTGACAAATAAATAGGTAGATAAATGCCATCTCCCCACCTGTAATGTTATGTGGGAATGATCTTGGGAGACAGAGTGAAGACCTGCAGACTAGAGAACAATCAGACAAGTGGCAACTGAATCTGCAGAAGGAATGTGGGTGTGGCAAAGGTCCCAGGAGGGACCCACCCTAGTTTTTTAGCCTGTAAAGGTGACAGGAAGGGAAAGGTTACTTTCATATTTGCAAGATTCTGTTAATGTAACCTTTTCAATAAAGTAGAGCTAAAGTATCTGGGTGTGTTTCTTGTCTGGACTACTTTGTAAGACAAGACACCAACCCATCTTTTTGGCATGTCATAGCCATTAGGAGACATTTTTGTATATCATTCAAGGTGAATGCCATTATTCACTTACTTTGTATGGAATATCTGCATGTGCATCATCAAACTATGATGAAGAAAATACAGGAAACAATTATTTGATGAGGACATTCTTCAGATGTATTGCCCTGACAATAGTGCATATTTGTTGTATATAAAGACTTACCGCAGAAGCGCCCAAGGCTAAAACTCTCAAATCCAAAACTCTAGAATCAAATAGAGCTTCTTTTTCTGTGTAAACACAATACAAGTAGGCCATTAGGATATAAATCTGAAAAAGCTAGGATTCTAAGGTCCTTGTTTCATTTGGAAAGTTGCTGGTGGAGGATGGCTACTTCAGCCAAATGAAGCTCTATGGGATCTCTGTAGCTCCAACTTTGCCTATATACTGGACAGCAACAGCCCTCCTAAGTGGGAGATGCCAGGATCTTTTGCATGCTAAGTATACGTTCTATCACAGAGCGACATCCTTCTTTAAAATAGTTCAAGTCCTGTGATACAACATCCCCTGGATTTCTACTTGTTCCTGATAAATTTAGCATTCAGTTTCCCAATTCTGACAAGTCAGTTTTTTCTCCACCAGCACTGATGCAAGACGTTCTGGCATATAGTAATGGGGCATATTAATGTAGCAACAGGAACAGATTGGAAGCTAGTTGTATTTTTGTTTTATTTGTTAACTGAGGGCTCCAAAATCTTCATCTCTAAATAGAATAACACAAACGACAAAAAGTGGGCTTCTTATTCATTGCTTTGCTTCAGCTGTTGGTGGGACAGGCAAAATATACCTTTTTAAAAAACCTGGAGGTTTTTTTTCTTTTATTCTGTGGCATGAAATATTATAACATGATACTGTAGGCAGTGGTACTCCATATCTGATAATCTCACTTTACCTTAAAATCTAAGGCAGTGTTTCTCCACCTTGGCAACTTGAAAATATGTGGACTTCAGCTCCCAGAATTCCCCACCCAGTAGTACTGTCTGTGGAGGTCTAGGAGTTGACATCCATATATCTTCAAGTTACCAAGATTGTGAAACACTGGTCTAAGGGTTAACATGCCACAAAGTGGCGTTCCATCTTAAAAAAAGAAACTATAGCCAAACTCACATTCTTGGTGATCTCTGCAGGAAGGAGATGATCTGTTTTTCATGTTTTACAGGAAGGAAAAATAGAGGGTGTTATGGTGACTTTCCAGAGGGACTGTAACTCCCCCTCTAGAATTTCTAGTCAGTAGAAGTTGGAAATCCAGGCAGAGAAATTTCCAGAACAAGTTAAGGAAGACTGCCTTAAAAGACATTCTTGTCCCATCCTGTAACTTTTTTCTTTATATAGAAGCTAATGGTTGACAAACCCAAACATAGTTTTATGCTAAAGTATAATTGGTGTTTTCTTTCTCAGGCTTAGTAAAATACACTCCAACTGTAAACATGGCACAAATCAATATGGAAGAAAAATGGAAGAAGTTGAACTTTAATGAAAGAAAGTCACATCACTAAGAAAACATGAAGGTACAGTATGTTATATCCCATTTGCCCACTAGGTGGTTCTTAAAGACAAAAGTGATGTAACAATGATTCTCGCTTCATTGTGACATAGTCACCTTTTGTTCCTGCATATGTGTGGCTGAACACAAATCCCACTCTGTGATAAAATACAACATCTGTAATATCGTGAAAACAAATTCAGAGCACTTGAAACAGAGATACCAGTTCAGATAATTTGTATGATAAATATTGTGGTTGTTATTTGATTGCAAACAAAAATTAGACTCTGGTTGTATGAATTGAATAATGAAGAAAAATGTGTTGTTTATTTGTTTTTATGAATAACCACAGGCCAAATATCATGTTAAAATCTTTCAATAGCACTTTTAAAAACTATTAAATAAAAATCCTATTTTCTACAGGAGGAAGTTATGTTAAGGAAAATAAATTAAATCTCTTGTATTTTTGGCTCTTTCAGAGGTTATTGGAATAGTTATTATAATAAACAGTAATAATACTTGCTTAGCATATACTGTGGTCCAAATTTAAAAAAATGTTTCACATGCATTATTTCTGTAATCCTTAACCCCCCAGTGTGTATGGTTAAGAAAATAATGCTTTGTAATGTACAAGTCTATCTAATACTTTATGTTTCAGAGGCAATATTATTTTCAGGAGAACAAATTGATGTCCATAGCAACTGGAGATATGTGTGTGTGTGCACACATGCATGCATGCATCTGCCTTTAAATCAGTCTTGGCTATTGTGACTGCCTGCATTTATCTTGGCAAGGTTTTTTGGAAATAGTCTGGAAAGTGACTGGTTCATGGTCATCTGACTGACTTTGGGCCTAAAGCGAGACTAAAACTCATAGTTTTTAGTCCTATGCCTTAACCACCAAACCAAACAATCAAAGATAGATAGATAGATAGATAGATAGATAGATAGATAGATAGATAGATAGATAGATAGATAGATAGATAGATAGATAGATAGATAGATAGATAGATAGATAGATAGATAGATAGATAGATAGATAGATAGATAGATAGATAGATAGATAGATAGATAGATAGATAGATAATCCTAAATTGGTTCTAAATAAAACATATTAAAATGTCATTTTAAACTTAAATTTTTCGATGGGCTTATAGAATCATGGCTGAAACAATGACATTTTCAGTCTCCAGTTTTGAGCTTGCAATATATGATACTGTAATGGAATTTATCCAGTGGTGGGATTCAAATATGTGAACAACCGGTTCTCTGTGTGGATGCCACTTCCGGAAGTCCATTCTGGGCCTGGGCCACAAAAAATTAGCTACCGGTTCTGCCGAAGTGGTGCGAACTGGCTGAATCCCACCATTGAATTTATCTATAGAGATGCCATCAGTGTGCCTCCTCAACTAAATCACTCACAGAACTGGGATTAAGAAGAGGGTGTCCAAATAATAGTAGGTGTAATACTTGACCAGCTTGAGGCATCTTTTTAATAAACATTTATTGGAGAAACGTATTTTTGACTCATATCCAGCATTAGCTGGGTATTTATAGATAACATTTCTCTTCTGACCACCTCTTAATATATTCCACCTGTGTTGCCTTCCCTCCTTTATAATTTTTCCAGATTGTGCACTAAGTATTGTGTTTAGCTATTTCAGAGCCCACTTATTTATATCTAGTTTCTCCACTGGCTATAGAAACACCACCATTCAGTTGTGTCATTGGCTCCTTTTATGTTATCCTAATCCAACCAAGGCCTGCTTCCCTCAACTATTTTTCCAGGAAGGCATTGTTCACAAAGTGCCTTGCTGATTTCCCTGATGCACTTTATATTTGGAACCAAGTAATGCAATGGTCGGCCTCTGAGTCCCCCAAAGCCTTAATTCTGTACAACCAAAGACTAGCTTGGGAGGCGTTTGACAAGTCTACTGTTTTGTTACCTCTCTTTCTCATTTGTAAAATCATTGTTGAGACCTGAATTCAGGTGGTGGTTTGAGGAATGAATGAATGGATGGATGGACGAACGAACGAACGAATGAACGAACGAACGAACGAACGAATGAGACAAGGGAATATTCTTACTGGCTCTGATCTTAATATTATGGAAACCACTTGGCCATAGATAAGGAGAAGAACTTCAGAAGATGATTGACACAGGTTTATCATTAAAAGTACTCTAAAGTAGAGGACAAATATGATTTTTCAGATAACCCCAACAAATGAATGTATTTGCATTCCTTATGTGGGTCAATGTGTCCCTTCCAAGAATGCCACAAAATAATTTTTCATCATCACGTGTAATAATCCTGACAAAAGAAATCCCTGCAGTAAAATGTATGTGCCCAAAAGGATGGGTGGCCTTGAGGAATCAATAGGCCAATATGTGGGGACAGTGCAGAATGAAAGCAGAAATTCCTTTTGACATCCTAGCTTCCCTCGTGATTGAAGAGTCCAGAGTACAATTCCTTACTGGGGTCTGTAGGGCTGAAATACAAAACAAAGCAAAAACACAATAAATATATTAAAGGCTTCCATCCTTACATAACATTTATCTTCTCAAGTGACAAGGCTTTTAAAATTATTAATACCAACTTGAATAAAGGGGAAAATGTTACATTTGGGTTGGATGAAATATGAAATGACAAAGGGATTATTCTCCTGTATCCAAGAATAGATGTTAATTATTTTGTGAGTTTTCCTCCTTGTTTGGGTCACCCTTTTGGGAACATTAGCATTTAGCATGCTAAGTAAAATTGTTGCAGATGGCATATGGCAATCTGGCACTTCCATTAGTTACAAGATGGCTGAAGGATGCAAGTGTTCTAATCTTCACCGCACAATAATCTCTCCTGTAGTTGGCAGCTTCCTTGGCGTGTTATGCTTCATTTAAATCCCAAGGGAGAACTTTTCTCCTGGGTGGAGAGAAAATCAGTGAGGCTACAGAATGGTGGAGAAGTACATAATTGACAATGCCGCCCTTGATTACCTTGAAATGATATGCTGAGAAGTATCATCAAAACAAATGCAAAAGAATCCTGAACACGAGATAGAAAATCAGAAATCTCTTTTATAGAGGAAAATAATTTTGGCAAATTAAAAAACAGATTGTAACACAATATTCTTTACGGTCTTTTCCAACTGGTGTAGGGGCAAAAGATCAGGGCTCCCAGGCCCTATTTTTAATAGAATGTTACATCTGTGACATCTGGGTTAAATGTTTCCTCAGCAGGGTGTGCAATGAGTAACATCCTGGTTAAAGACATACTCATAGAGATTCTTGGTTCCCAAAGTCCCTGTGAATCTAGTAGAATTTGAGACGTGTGGTCTGAAGAGATGGATGATTTCACATGGTATGCACTGGAGTGCCGCTTTAGACAAACACAGCTGAGAAAAATGTAAGCGCTTGAATTGAACTATGAAAGCAGCGGTTTTTTTCCATCTTACTAAATTGCAAGATTAGATGTCTAGATGCGGACTTCCATACAATTTCAAAAGCTATTTGTAAATGTCCATAGCGAAATATCCACTGTGGGCCTGTGTCGCTGTGATCATGGAACCTACAATATCATTATTAAGACCTGGCAAACCGGTAATTGAAGTAATGTTTCAATTACACAGAATTCTTCCTCAAACAATATGTGCGTGTTTTAGAAAGCGGTGGATAAATGAATATCCAGAGCATCTTTCATTTCCCACAGAAGTTCTTCAAAGAAAACTCCAAGATTCTTTCTCCTTATCTTCAGTCCATCAGTCTGAAAAAATGCCTGCATCTATCTGCCTTTACAATTTGTAGATTTACACAGTTTTTGTCAAAGGAAAGTCTAAAAGAGTTTCAAATTAACCAAAGATTTAACTCCCAATCAGTATTAGCTAATCAGCATATAGAAAGGTTGAGAAAGACTGTTTTAAGAAAGGCACATCAGTCTTTTAGAGGGTCTCCTTTCCTTTAATATGCCATTTTTCAGTCTTAGAGTGATATATGAAAGGTGAAACATTTAATTTAGTGCACCTGAAACATTTCACTTAATGGCACTGTAAATCCCAGCTGTTGACATGGTTTGATTTCCAGATAAGATGGCTTTATAGTTTAGAATTCTCTATCCTGCAGACTAATAGATACCCTTACCAAGTTACAGTGCCCAAAGGACAAATGGGAATTATGTTCACAAAGGAACTCAGCACTAATTGTAGCAGTCACTCCATTTTAATTTCCCATACAAATCAATTCGATTTAGGGAGTCTGCTTAGAAGGCCACAATACACTGCAGCTTGTCAGAAACAGAGTCTTCCAGAGTCTATATTGAGTAGTAATTTTGAAGAGCTGCTCTTTGTTCTTAGACAACAGTTCCTACACTGTGATCCAGGGACTACTTCTAGTCTGTAAGAGTTCTGATAGTGCTCCCAACTGGAGATATATCTATGTATGTATACAAATTTCACTGAATACAATCATGGGAAAATGACCGATCCAGCAAGATTTGGGCATTCTTGACAGTCTTTTGGCCATTTTCTTAAAGTAATGTTTTATTTAGTGTTGGATTTATGTACATGCCAACTGGAGGATAAGTTGTATGCCATGTTACTTGCAGATACCTCATCGGTAATATCTTAGGTATATTTATCTCCCAACTGAGATAAATATGAAGAACCTGAGGCCAAACCCTTCAGAAGTGAACTGCATTTTCTTAATTCTTCGGGGGGGGGGGGGAAGAGAAGGGAAAGTATTTCATTTCCATTCTAACCAAATGGGAATGTTTGCACAAACCTGGAAGACCTTTTCAGCCCGGCACTAGTAAAAACGTATAAGCCAAAGATCCTACTCCATTAAAAGAATTGATTCATAGAGGCAAGCCCAGTGCTGCTTCTTCAACAAAAAGTGAAATGCGCTCATCCAGCACTGTTTTTTGTTAATATCACCCACTTGAGCTCCACTCTCAAGATTTATGATGTCACTATTAAAGCCCTCTGGGTCATTACAACCTTGCCTTTCATCTAGTCTGTATATAAATAATTGATCATCATAAGGATTGAAACCTGGGGAAATGAAGACAACTTAACACAGATATTCTTTATGACATCAATTACAGGGGAAATCATTTGGTAAGAGAAACGAATATTTCAAGCGGGGCAATAATGATAGCTAGCTTCTGCAATACTTTCTGCTGCAAATGAAATGTATCCAAGTTCCACTTGAGGAAGAAAATGCTTTATTGTTCAGGGAGAGCATGTCACTTGTGTATCTGTGTATGTAACCCAGTTTTCAGCATATTAAAGGGGTTTTTTTTTAATAACAAAAAATGGTGATGCCTTCTAATTTATGAATCAAATTTAAATAACATTTTATATATTGTTAACTATTAAGTATGGCTGACAACCTATATGGAACTGCCTGAGAGTATTTTCTATTTTATTCAATGGAGTTTGCTTCTGGGTAGACCTGGGTAGGTTTGTGGCTTCTAACTTTCTGAGGACTGGAGTTCCATGTTAAGTATGACATCTATTTTAATAAACCAATATTACTTACTGGACACAAAGGCAATTTTTTTGTCTTTTGTCCAAAATTATTTTACTTCAGACAAAATAAAAACACCAGAGCAAGAATGCCTTTCAAAATACATAACTCAAAGCTCAATTCCTATTGTGGAATATCGCGGTTCAAAATATAGAATTTGAGTTCTGAAAGTACATTAAGCTATTTAGATTTGCAAACTCTTATATGAGGATCAGTGCTTTCATGTCAAGTCTCCTTTGGAGCAAGTCCACTGCATCCAGTAGGTTTTAGAAGATGAAGTAGCCCTATTTCTTACGAGGCTTTGAAGCTGGACTTTCTTCTGCATCATACCCAACTTATGGAATCCATCTTTAAGACAGAAGTCGAGCTGTTTCTCTTCAGTTGAGACCTTCTGAGTTGGTTTATCGATACATCTATGTTGCTGTCTGTGTATATTTAACTGATTTTTAAACTATTTTGTATTAAAAAGAAGTGGATTGCCGTGGTAGATTTTTTGGAGGAGAATTTTTTTCAAGTTTAATCACAGAGAAAATCAGAATCTCTGATTAAAACTTCAAATAGTGAATTTTGTTGAGCGTAGGAAACAGCAGAGATATTATCCTGAAATTCTGAGCTAGTTCTGCCCTGGGAATGCATATGTAACTATACAGATCAGCATTTTTTCAACCTTAGCAACTTCAAGTACGTCGGCTAGGGAATTTTGGGAGTTGAAGTCTACACATCTTGAAGGTGCTATGGTTGAGAAACATTGGTACATTACAAATGATAAGGAGGAAGAATGACTTATTTTCATTTTGTGTGATTGACTTAACACCGGCATTATACATCATAAATTATATAATGGTGATTACCTAATATCATAAATCTCTAGAAAAATGGGGGCTACCTAATATCACTTAAAACGATCTCTTAATTCCTAGACAGAATGCTGAAAAACAGAAATATTCTTTCTGGAGTCTTCAAAGCTACATTGCCAGGCTCTCAAATAGTTGGGATTGTGGAACGTCACGGTCCAGGGTTGAGATGTAGCTGAGCTGAGTTTTTAGGCCTAAAAGTCCTCTGTATGGGCTGAGGAGAATGTGGAAAAGTAGTGTTGCCAAGTGCCCGAATGTTCGACTGTGGGGATGCTGTGATGGTCATAACATCAGTGCTGTTGTGACATTGAGTGGTTGCTAAATACAGAATGCAGAATAACAGAGTGGGAAGGGACCTTGGAGGTCTTCTAGTTTAGGGCTTTTCAACCTTTTCAGCGATTGTACCACTTTTAGGATATGGCAGTATTTGAGTTCCACCAGTTGCCTAGCAGGTGGGCATGGCCTGCTCGACGCCACTCACTGGACCCAGCTGACTCAAGACAGCTGGGTCGGAACAGAACAAGTCGCACCAGCTAGCTCGATGTGGGGACAACTCGGTGCCCCACAAACTCCTCGCCTCCCCAAACTGCTAGCAGCCAAGCACATGCGCGGGCGCGCACGCATGCACACACACACACACACAACATTCCAGGTTTGGGGACTTTTATCCCCAGAGGAAGGAGAGGACCTTCTCCCCAAGCCCAGGCATGATTGGCAATTTGCTAGCTCATATGTGGATACAAGTCTCCAAGCTTGGAATGTTTGTGTGTGTGTGTGTATGTGTGTGTGTGTGTGTGTGTGTATAGCATGCTAAAGAGATGTTCTTTTCCCAGTCCCAGACATCATTGGTGTTTCACTGTCCGGTGCCCCCTCCCGGCAAAGCAGGAGGTGGAGGATGTTTGCAGGAAGCAGTTTCCTCCGAGTCCAACTTCTGTCTTGACAGATCTCTGTAGAGCAAGAGGAGGCGGCAGGGGAGCAGTGCTCCCGGGTCTTGCACAAAGGAAGCTGGCCCTTCTCAAAAGGGAATTCCCATTTCCAATCGTGTGTGGTAAGGATGCTGGCTTGTTGTGGCAGCCTTCCCTCAGACAGCTCCCCTGCCACCCCCTCCTCCTCTCCAGAGATCTGCAGGGGAGACAGAGATCTGGAGGGCAAGGTGCAGCCTCCATATTGGCCACTTCTACCTCTCCAAGCCCTCCTCGATTAAACATACATTATATATAAATTAAAACACAGCCAAAAAGAAAACATAGTTAAATCACTCTTCACATATTTTCTGGAAAAACCACCTTTATTGATGTTAGGAAGGAAGAGCAAACCTTATTAAGGAACTCTTAACAGGAAAGGAATTGAAGACTCCAAAAGGTCTCGTTCTTTCTAATCTGCCTTCCCTTTGAGCCTTTAGTTCTCATTATTTTATTATTATGTATTTAAGAAGAAGATCAAAGGCCTTCGTAGTTCAGGATACTCACCTTAAAAATTTAGAAAAATTTAGTTAATCCACAATACCACCCTATGAAGAATGAAGATAATCTTTGGGTCCTGAAAGTATGCAGGTGTCAAGTCAGAATATTAGTGGCACACCTGTCAGCAACTGGAAGTGCATAAGTCCATGTACTTCCCTTTCCTGTCTCACAACTCATTCTATACATCCTTTAATTTTGAGACACATCTTTTTCTCATAAACTCCTTCAAAAACCAACAAGGTATACTGTAATTAGCAGGAAAAATAAATCTAGCACTTCTGAATTCTTTCCCCAAGGGGGAAAGAAAGTTCATAGCCTGCAGGTTGCTAGCAAAGTCATCAAAGAACGTAGTTATTGCTGCTAAAGAGAAGAATAAATCACGAATCAATTTTGCAGCTCTCTCCTGTTACTACATCCTCTTACCTCCAGAATGTGGCCTGGGATTGCACAAGGGGCTAGGCTAAAATCCGGTTGAGTAGTTTGCAGCCAGGTGTTCAGTACAGACCTTGCCAATGTGATTTTAATAGCCCAGGAAGGGATAGGAAAACCCGAGAAAAACTTTGCAATCAATAAACCATGGTGGACTATGCTTGTTTTGTCCTATTTTGATTCTCCTCCCCAGCAGTAGCCCATCGATTTCAGAACTGCATGGCCACAAAGACAGAGGCCTTCAGCCTTCCAATCCCTGCTTAGAGAGGGATTTGCATTTCAGCGAGGGTCAGGCCACACGCCCCCAATTAAAGGAAAAACCTGAATCCAGTGGGCCAGAAGGCAGCCCAGCCTCCGCGCCCCTCCGGTTCCTTCTCCTCGTCCCCTGGGCACAGATGCAGTTGCAGCTCCTCGACATAGCTGGAGCAGGACTTGCAAGAACCTCCGTCCACTTCGTCCTGCAAAGCGGCGCTCCCCCGGCGCTCCCACCCACCGTCATGCCAGCAGCCCCGACTAAAGGCCGAGCACTCCAGCCTCGCCCAGCCAAGGAAGGGGGCAGCAGCCAAGATTACAGCAGATTTGCAGCTTGTCAGCGGAGTTCAAAGGCTGCCCAACTTTACTCCAGAATTTCGGGGTTGAAAAGCAGAGTGGCAGCGCCGTGTTTGCAGGCCTGGTGGCACCTGCTGGAAAGCCTCCTACTCCCCCCCCTCGCAGCTATCTCCTTTGGAGCCTTCCTGATGCCAATGGGCCTGCCCGGCATACATCTGCCCGCTTCGTCCTGCTCACCCGGCACTTCCCATTCTCACACACACGTTCCTCCAATATCCTCCCCATTCACACACAAACGTTCCTCCAATATCCTTTCCTCTCTCTCTCTCTCTCTCTCTCTCTGAGTGTTTCTCTGTCTCTCACTGCTTCTGTGAGAAAAGCCTCTTCTCTTCTGCCTCTTTCTCCGGAGTCTTTTCTTCTCTCCCTCTCCTGCCCAAACTGCCTCCTTTTATATCCCTTCCTGTCTCCACCCCCTCCTCCTCCTTGTGTATACATACCACTGGTTGAAAAGCCCTGTTCTAGTCCAATCCCTGCACAATCAGGACACATCATACTACTCCAGATAAATATTGGCCAAAAGGTGATCAACTTTGGAGATCCAGTGTCGAGGCAGTACCTTCCTTTCTTCTCTGGCACAGGAGCAAAGTTTTTCCAGCAGATAAATCCATCCATTGATTTTACATTGACCCAAGGCTGTACAGTGTATTGTCTGTGTAACCCAGTGTTTCTCAACTGATTGGGGAATTCTGGGAGTTGAAGTCCACGCATAGCATGTATTTACTATGGTTGCAGCATCCTGGAGTCACATGACTGCCATTTGCAACCTTCCCAGCTAACTTCCAACAAGCAAAGAAACCCTATGCCATCCCAGACAAATGGCTGTCCAATCTCTTCTTAAAAACCTCCAGTGATAGAAAAGAATAGAATAGAACTGGAAGGGACCTTAGAGGTCTTCTAGTCCAGCCCCCTGCTCAAGCAGGAGAACCTATACCATGAATAATTTTAAGTCGAGAACTTACTTAATTAATTAAGAAAAATTAATAGAGAAAAATAACCAACGTTTGGAGATTTGGCCACATTTGAAAAATGTGATGACAAATCTCTTGGAGATTATGTATAAATTATAATCAAAAGATCATCCAAAAATAAACAAGTCAAACACTGTATGATTAAAAGGATTCAAAATTTAAGCAGGACAATTGTTGTGCAATAATAAGAATGCCAATAAAAATAAACATCAAATTCACTATGAATATTATAATTAGGGGGGAATACTTTTTTTCTGCTATATTAGAGCTGTGCTGATATACCATTATCGTATTACTCCAGTGCTAAGTACCAAAATTATATTCCCAAAAAATGCTTGAAATTCAATAATTAGATTGGATTATTTTTTCATGTTTGTCATAAAACTCAATAATTCTGGAAGATAATTTACAATAGAAGAAAACAAATGTTACACACTGTACTGACTTTTATTTTCTGCCAGCTATTTTTCTGCCAATTATCATTAAACCTTAGATTCCTACAAAGTATAGCTTGTGGTTTGGCTTTATATATGATAGCAGCTGCCAAGATACTTTATAGTTTCTTACTGGAAATTTCATATAATTATTTCTTTAGAAGTATAACAGACTAAGCTGCGGGAATATGTATTGAGTGTCAAAAATAAATTGGAATTTTGGGCTTCCGGTTTGACGTCGCGGCGGAACGGCCGCAGAAAGATGGACTCCATCTTTCACGTTCGATTTCGCCCTGCTGGGGACCCTGGAAAGGGTCGAAAGTCTCCCCATAGAGGCGATGAGCAAGGAGATGACACTCGTTGATCGCGGGACAGCAGCGGCCCTTCCGTTTGATCCGAGGAAGCCTTCCAAACTGACAGGGGAAAGATTGACTACATTCATGTAGCCCAGGGGTAGGCAACCTTGGCTCTTTTATGAATCGTGGACTTCATCTCCCAGAATTCCTGGCTGGCTCAGGAATTCTGGGAGTTGAAGTCCACGAGTCATAAAAGAGCCGAGGTTGCCTACCCTTGATGTAGCCAGTCAGAAGCTGCTGACAACTGAAGAAAATAAGCACCAACAAGCACCTTTTTAGCAATATGGATGAAACTGGTTGAGACTTTATCCTCTCTTTAAGATTTTTTCTTGGAAAATATTGCCCAAAGCACCTTCCCCAATGAGAGAGGGAAGGGGAATTTCCACCCCATTCCCTCAGGAAAAGAAAAGCAGTAAATTAATTGCTTAGGGGAAAACACAGAAAATTATAAGATTAACTTGGAATTAATACACATATATGGCTTTGAAATTTGGGGACTAAAAGTGCTTTTGAGACTTTTTTTTAAAAAAAAGAACCTTGAAAAGTTTGTAAAATAAGTTTGGACTTAAAAAGCTGGAAAATGGCGTTAATGACATCTAGTGGCGAATTATGGCACTATAATTTGTTATGCTGAAAGGAAACTTGGCTTGAAGCCTAGATTCAGATAAGACTCTTGCTGTCCTTGGAAACTTTCACTTTTGAAGATTGCAGCTGGGTAAAGGGGGAAAAAAACTCTTGGGCTGCTTATCGGTGTGGCAGAGACAATGAACTACTTTGAAACCGGCCTGCCTGAACTACAAATATAAATATTAACTGACTTTCAGAGATGTGTTGTGGAACTATTTCCCTGCAGGAGAAACACACATCATTGCTTGAGATGATGGAATATTTTGGATTATAAATCTTTGATTGATGAACAATTTTTTACTATAAAGACCACCTACAAAAAATAAAATGGATGTCCCATACTCAGCTTTAAATGGTAAAAAACCATCCCTAACACCTGTCCCCAAAGTCTTCAGTTTGATATACCACCAAGAAAATATGGATGAAGATAAGAAAGAAATTCTCTCCATGCTGAAATCAATACAAGAGACAATTGATTTAGCTCATGATGAGACTAAAAATAACACAAAGGAGATAAAAGAATAATTTTCTAATCTAAATTTACAAACCCAGAAAATGACTACAAAGAAGGAACTAGCAACCCAGGAAATAGAAGGAAAACTAGAGGAAGCAGATCCGAAGATGGAGGACCTAAAGGAAGGAACTAACAGACAGACTCAGACAATTGAAGAACTAGAAGACGTAGCGATAATATCGGAAATGGAAAAGACATCTTACCAATCAAGATTTCAGAACACATTTGAGGAAAAGGAAGAAGAACTGATTGAATGAAGATAGAGCTGTTAGGAGATCTGTGGGGAACTGGAGAAGGAGGGAGGCTGTTTAATGAATATCAATGGGCTGAGCGTATTTTAAACAAATGATCTTTTTTATTCCAAACTATATACACAAAAACAGAGGAAGAATTACTTGATGATTCTAATGCATTGATTGGAAAGTTAGTTGGCAAAGGAAGAAAGCTAGAGTAAGACTGAAGAAAATAGAGTTTTGACCCATTAGGTGGGATATTATACTATTAATTAGATTTTTTAATATGGTGGAGAATAGATAATTGCTAGAAACAGAGGTATTATTATACCTAGATTTGTAATTAGAATATTAGATTTTGGTATGAGAAGGGAAACAGAAAAGTGCTAAGAAGTTTGAATAAGGGAAGCTTTTGGTTACCCAAATATAACCTACTTTGGAATTATAAACAATAGAAATATTTTGAATACTGATGGGAAATTAAAATTTAAAAAAAAAAAGCAAAAACAGGATACTGATTGAACATATGGATGTTAAGTGCAAATGCAATTAAGATATGTTTTGGTTAGGAAAGATATTTTAAACTGACATTATTGATATTGTTAGAAAAATGTAACAAAGATGTTGATATTCAATTGTATATTTACTAATAACAATAAGAATTGTATTTGCCTAGTGTGGGAAAACAGGTACTATCGGAAGAAGAGAGGAAATATTTGATGGTGTAATATTGGATCTAGACTGAGGAAGTTAATATAGACCACTGAATTACTAATGGACCCAGACAACACATCGTTTATTAAGTATTTGACTGTAAAACTAGAAAATTAATAAAATATTTATTAAAAATAAATAAATAAATTGGAATTTTAAAAGAAAATGTAGAATATATTTTAACATGGAAACTATTTGTGGACTGTAATTCTGTACATGGCCTTGTGTCGCTTCTGAAATTTGGGTTCTCTTAATATAAGGCTTTAAACAAACATTAGACCTCACCTTGTTTTGTTATAACAAGGGTGGCCCTTCTTAAATTTGATAAACGTTTAATTCTCAATTCTGATTAATAATTCTTATCCTATTAGATACTTTTGCTAATTGTTGATATTGAATTGATTTCAATAACAGTTAAGATTGTTTTCTATGTATATTATCTAACGGTACTTGAAAAAAAAATCATTATTCATTTACTGTGCTATTGCTCCTATTAGCAATTGTTTTCATTCCTGTATTACAGGTACAAGCAGTCCTCAACTCACAACCATTCGTTTAGTCCCCGTTCGAAGTTACAACGGCACTGAAATATGAGACTTATGACCATTTTTCACACTTAAGACTGTTGCAGCATCCCCATGGTCATGTGATCAAAATCCGGATGCTTAGCAACTGGCATGTACTTATGACGGTTGCAGTATCTCAGGGTCATGGTCGTAAAGCCGAGGGCTAGCTATACATGCAGGGAAGATTTTCATATCTGATCATCAGCCATTGTCTAGCTCAAAACCATCATCTGCACGGTATTTCAAAAGCTCCCTTGAGTTTCAGTGGAAGCAGCATTTTAAAGGTTACCCTGAGTTTTATTCCCACAACTGACAAAAGTCATTTTCACGCCTGCTCTTTTGAGAACTGGATAGATTCTTTTCTTTTTCTCTCTCCTGACAAAGACCTCCTGAGACAAACAAGCATTTGTCATCATTTAATAGCCTGTTTGCTCTGAATGGCTTTTGTAACCAAGGATTCGCAATTAATGCTCAATGTAATTGCGGTGCCCACCAGGATAGTATAAGGGACGAGGAGCAGACAAACAAACTTGGGAAAACCTCAGATGGGATCATGATAAATTCAGAGCACTTCATCCTGAAACTTTGGCGCTGTCACTCACTGGGATCCCACACTGGCACTCCTGCCGGACAGCCAAGCTGGATTTTCTTATAGCTCAACTGTCCAAACTCTAAAATTGCAAAGTTTCTGTGTCTCAGTCTCCACTTCTTAACACTTGCCTCTCCCGGCTTCTGAGCCTCAGTCTGATCGTCTGGTCAGCCAGTTGTGGTGTCCTTATTGGTTACTTTGTCACATTAAGCACATTTGGCCAGGGTTGAGTAGGCTACTGTGAGGACTAATTGTGGTGTTTCTTTATTGGCCAGCTGGAGGAAGCGCTGACTGTCTCTGATCAACATTTACCACATCTGCAGCGGGGGGAAACAGCAGAACATTCATTGCAAATCTAGACTGAAGGATTTCAGGAGTGGAAACGCTGGCTATATAGAAATCTCCCCAGTCAACAGCACAACATTTCCCAGGTATAAAACAGGTAGTCCTCGACTTACGACCACAATACAGCCCCAAATTTACGTTGCTAAGTGAGACATTTGTTAAGTGAGTTTTCCCCATTTTACAACCTTTCTCACCACAGTTGCTAAGTGAATCACTGCAGTTCTTAAGAGAATCTGGCTTCCCTGCTGACTTTGCTTGTCCAAAGGTTGCAAAAGGTGACCACGTGACACTGTGATCTGCAACTGTCATAAATATGACTCAGTTGCCAAGCATCTGAATTTTGATCATGAGACCATGTCGTAAGTGTGAAAACTGGCCATAAGTCACTTTTTTCAGTGCCATTGTAACTTTGAACGATCACTGAAGAAACAGTTGTAAGTCAAGGACTACCTGTACTGCAGTAGTTATTATGATGCCCAACATATACTGACTCTGTTCCACCACTATCACTGTGCTTTTGATATGGCTATTTATACTTATTCAAATCATAGCAGAGTAGTAGTTTCACTGGATCGCCAGAATGCTTTAATCACAGCAACATATAAAATACAGACAAGGCTAGCCTTGAGCATATTTCTTTGGTGGTAAAGCAGAATATATACATGATAAACCAAGTAATCATGAGGTGCAGTGCAGTGAATGAAGTTTGGACGTCATGAAAGGAGAGCGATTTGTTATTATTTATAGGCACTGAAATGACTCGACCAGCTTTCAGCTAAGAAACCTTGACTTGGGAAAAGACCACTTGTGTTCTGCCCCTGGATGCAAAATGTCTGAGAATGGCTAAAACATTCCTCCAAGTAAAATGGGCAAGCTATAAAAGCTTTTTGGGTGGTGTGCAAGATTGGTCACGCTTATCCCAGGTAAATGTAAGATGGACTATAGCACCGCAGCTGTATCTTCATGTCATCGTGTAGGCAATGTCAGACAATATCTTTTTAAAGCAAAGAAAACAATGCTCTGGGATTCCTTTTCCTGATCTTACAAATGTGGGCTCAGTCATTGAGTATATGAAGGGAGAAACTTCAATTCTCCTAGGCACTGTCAGTCAGCGTTATAAAACTTTTCACAGGCCATAAATTAAACAGCCATAAGCACAAAGCAGCTCAGAGGCCCAGCACACAAACTAATCTGCAAGCAAGGGATGGTTGCAATATTTTCATCAAGGAATTTGGGAAATGAATTTCCACTGTGCTAGGACATTAGCCATGGTGATGATGTGTAACGTTTGTTTTAATCTATTATCACTTGGAGAGGAGAGAGGAAATATGGGACAGACCAGATGGTAATCTGGTCTGTACACACACAGAAGGGAATCTTTGTATTTCCTGCAATTGTTAGCAAAGGACGAAGACTTTGCTACTGAGTGAGGGCGTTATTATGCATGCTAATAACCATATTCAAGTGTTGCTGTTAGGCAACTGTAGTTGACAACAGCGTTCAGGTGGTTGCACATTAATCTCATGAATTATTCTAGCAGAAAACTCATGCTGTTAGCAAATGTTTTGCAATAATGGTTACTAGATGCAGTGCAATTTCCTCTGATTAGATTTGACTTCTGATTCCATAACCTTTTGTGAAATCCAATACATTGATAAGAAAAATTCTCATCCAATTAAAAATAGCACTTGTTATTATTCACTTTTGACTAAGGAGATTTTCATGCCACATAAAACTGATGTTCTGGCAGCTACCTTGAATTCAGGAGGCCATAGCAGGCATTGTCTTTGTGCGTATCTGTGCGTGTGCCGCGCACGTGCGGACAGAGGGCCTTTTTGCACTGGTGACTGTAAAGCAGAAAGGAAATCTTTACTATGGGTCAGCAGAGAGGCACACACAGTTGTGACATACTATTTAAAGCAGTTTGATGCGAAATGAAAACATCCTTTTCTATTTAATTAAAAAGGCGGAAAAAATAGTCCCATCACTATTGCATTCAACAACCTGACAAAATCAGTCCAATCATATTCTTCCACAGCTCTGTTGTTATAGATCTATAGTGTAGAACACACACACACACACACACACATACACACACACACACACTCTCCTGTAACCAGCTATTCTTTCAGAAGGAAGAACAGTTCCGAGTCTTATCAGTAACTATACAGTAAAGAGGAATTTTGCCCTGTGTTTCCTATTGCTATAGTAGTAACTCATATAGTGGTTACTATTATTGAATGTGAGTAGAAGGAAGACATAAAGCTGGAATGGGATGAAAGAAAAGAGGAATGCTGATGTTGAGAATCAGTTCTGAACCTGAATCTATGAACAACATCACCAGGGGTATAGTTCATACAATTCCAAAGGATCTCCAAGGTCTATTAATAAAAGTCAAGGAGCATTGTGAAAACAATGAGACTAAAATTAATTACAAAGAAGGTTATTAATGACAACTGGTACGATTAGCCTCAGAATTGCAAAGTTATGGAAGTGATGGATAGCTTCTACCTTTTAGGACCAACTGTAAACAGTAAAGGAGGAAGTAGCCAAGAAATATGCCTCAGACTAGCAATTGGTAGAGCAGCCATGAAGCCCTTAGAAAAGTTATTCTGATGCTGTATCTATACCTACAAAGCTCAGAACTGAGCTTTGTAGGTATAGACACCATACCGTGGTATTCTCTGTGACTCTGTGTAAGCTAAAGATGGATTTTGAAGAAGCGTAATAGGAAGAGAATTTGAACTTTGGTGTTGGAGAAAACTCCTGACAATGGCATGGGCAAGCAAGTAAACAAACAAATGGCTTATCAAACAAATCAACTTTAAATTCTTACTTGAGGCACAAATGACTAGACTAGGTCTCTAGAAAAGACTAATCCTGGGAGAGGTGGAAAGAAAGGAAAGAGGGCAATCAACAGCAGGATGGATAGACTGCCACAGTGGTGATGGGTGCACCATTGAAAGATCTGAAAGACCAGGTTAGGATAGATAGTCATGGAGAAAAATGTATCTGTGTGGTTTCTAAGGGTTGACACTAAATTGATGGCACATAATCAATCAGTTAATCCATTCATACAATTAAGCTACAAACATGTAATCATGGAACAATGATTCATAAATTGCCCTTGGCCTACCTTGAGAAAGCTGCAACGGATAAGTTGGAATGCAGCTTGACAGCTTAGTCAACAATCCAATGACACTGAAATCCTAGAAAGAAGGAACCTCCACCCCCGATGCCAGGAATCATGACTGTTCCTGATAGAGGAAAGAGGGAAGACAAGGTAACAAGGCCACCCCACTAACATTGACAGAGCAAGCCACTAAAATATAAAATGAGAGCAACCCCCACTCCCTACCAGCACTGATGATGTTACCTAGTTTGGGTAATGAAATGCCTGCAAGAAACAACCAAGCTCAGAGATCACCAAGGACTCCTCAGTTCCAATTCTATTATTTCTAGCCAGTGCAGCATCAGTTTGTTTATTTAGGAAATTTATATGCCACCCATCTCACCCAGAGGCAACTCTAGGCTGCTTGCAACCAGGTAAAAGCAACAGAATAAAACATTAAAATAATAAATATTAACATTAAAACTGACTTAAAATTAACAAAGATGGTGAGAAAGAGTGCAAGATACACACAGGGTGAAGGTGGAATCTTAGTCCATTAACCATCCCCACTATAAGGCACCCCCATCAGGGCTCTGCATCAATTGGTAGAACCAGGTCTTCAGGCCCTTTCAGAAAGGTGGGCGCATATCTCACCTGGGGGGGGCACAAAGTTTCAGAGGACAGGAGCCACAGCAAAAAAGGCTCTTATGGCCCCTGCCAGGTGGAATTCCTTGACTGACGGGTCCACAGGATGCCCCTTCTGCCTGTGCAGGTGGGGAAGGCCAATCCCATTGGATCAGACAGTTCCTCAGGTAACCTGGTTCCATGCCATTAAGGGCTTTAAAGGTTATAAGCTGAATTAAAGTTAATAATTGAACTTACTGAGCATTGTAAGGTTTGAAATGTCTAAATATTGATTTCATCACAAAAACCATTGAGGTATATTACTTCACAAGATTCAATTCAATTTCCCGTGGACCGATTGGAGACAAATGGTTCTGATCACAATACATCTGATAATCACCTCAACAGGGTATCACTTCCAACTGCTTTTTCTGAATAATCACCAACTAGCGGTAATTATAACAGCAGCTCCCACATTTATGTCTGACATTTTCTTTTCTTTTTTTTACAGTCCCCACTCTCAGGGGTACAATATATCCCAACCTTATAATAATGCTTATATTTATGATGAGCTATGAAGTCTATGAAGATTTATTCCATCATTAATTAATTTCTAAGATATCCAAAGATTTTTGTTGCTTATGCTCCAAAGGGACTCCGTGGAAGGGAGAGTCCCTGTGTATTATAATTGTTACATAATCCTCTACAGTTGTTTAACAGCATGCCCAGCCCTTCTCCCCAGCATCAATACAAATTGTGCTCAAGTACAAGATGCACCAGTGTGCCTGCTTCCTTTGACCTACAACTAATGAGTACTTAGAATTGGGTTTAGGAGTTAGCATGACCATTACCAGTTCTGCCCTGGGCCTAGAGTCCCTGGGAAATACTATACTCGGGGAATTAAAATGGTAAGGAAGGAATATCTTATCTTCCAAACAATTGGGAGGAACTTGAAGTCTTTAGATTAACATATCAGCATATTTTGATATAGTGCAGGGGTAGGCAACCTTGGCTCTTTTATGACTCATGGACTTCAACTCCCAGAATTCCTGAGTCAGCCATGCTGGCTCAGGAATTCTGGGAGTTGAAGTCCACGAGTCATAAAAGAGCCAAGATTGCCTACCCCTGGTGGGGTAAAAAAAATAAGAATTGAATACCACATTAGAGGGGAAAGTATGTGCTAAGTCTAGAGGGCCTAAGGAAGAGAGATGATTACAAGAAGACTCAAAAGCATGCTTTGGTTTAAGAACTCAGTATAACTCTTGCCGCCAAAAGCTTTATTTGTTCCAAGTGCTCTGTCTTATCAGGGAGGAGTCTCACCTCTGGTGGAAAGGGAGGGAAAAGTGCTTAAGCGTCTTCTTGAGAGAAAAGAAAGCATGATAATGGACAGCATTAATACAATCATTAGCTGTGTTGTTCCTTTATGAGAACTTAAAAATATATTGTATGAAGTAGTTACAGCACTCTTATTGGAAAGGTATTATTATCTTCAATCTTTAGCAAGTTTTTAAAAAACCTGCACTGGCAAAGCCTGTGAAGTGCTTTCTTCCTGAATCTTGTTAATTTTCCATCAGTTATGCTTGTAAATGCCTGTCATATTAGGAGTTGAAGCCCTTGGGCCGTTCACTTGAAAGATTTCTGTATCTCACAATATACTGTATTTGGTTTTCCTTTTGATCCAGTTATTTAACGTAGTCTTCAAAAGAGGAAAATGCCCCAACTTTGTAGACCTCCACAGAGACAGGAAGCTTTTACTAATCATTCTGTTTCGAACAAGAACACCTTTTTTTGCCTGTGAGCATTATTTGGCCCTTTTCATGACCCATTTGGTAAAGGATTTGCAGTGTTAAATAGCCATTTTTGTCCTCAACCAGCTCCTTGAGCTACTTTCTCCTGGTGATTCTCAAGTTCCGCCTTTCAGGTCTTCCAAAGACGCGTCAGTAAAATGCTTCATTCTCCATCCCTGAACAAGATCCGAGACTTATATCCAAAGCTATGCCAGAGCCACAGGAGAAGTAATGAAGGCCTTTGCACACTAATAAAGCAGCAGGAAGACCTGGCTAGAGAGGGGCAAGAGCTTCATTTACTCACAGCAAGCTGGGTAATCTGCACTTCCATGAGTCTCTGTGCTTTCTGCCTTTTCATTCTTCCCTTGACATCTTTCCTCAAAACTTCCTCAACACTGGAAACTTCCTCAACACTGGAAGTTTTTAAGAAGAGACTGGACAGCCATTTGTCTGAAATGGTATAGGGTTTCCTGCCTGAGCAGGGGGTTGGACTCGATGACCTCCAAGGTCCCTTCCAACTTTATTATTATTATTATTATTATTATTATTATTATTATTATTATTATTATTATTATTATTATTATTGTTGTTGTTGTTGTTGTTGTTGTTGTTGTTGTTGTTGTTGTTGTTGTTGTTATTGTTGTTATTGTTATTATTAAGACTTTTAATTCTCAGGCTTTGGTGTAACCATTGTGTATTCTCTCCGAATTCTTTCCAGCATTTTATGCAGTAAAATACATGTAAAAATGTCCACTTAATCTTTTCTGTGTTTTTCTGCTACTGCTTCTGTCACTTTTTTTTTTCCTTTCTTCCCTCTGACTGGAGGCCCTCTAAGCCTCAGAATGCATATCTCAAATATTTGGCCTCTCTTTCATGCACGTCCCTTCTTCCTTGATTTTCTTGTGTCAAGATTTTTTAGACTAAGAGCTCCTGCTTTCTCACATTAGGGTGATAGATGGATAGGAAGGAAGGAAGGAAGGAAGGAAGGAAGGAAGGAAGGAAGGAAGGAAGGAAGGAAGGAAGGAAGGTGATAGGTAGGTAGGTAGGTAGGTAGGTAGGTAGGTAGGTAGGTAGGTAGGTAGATAGATAGATAGATAGATAGATAGATAGATAGATAGATAGATAGATAGATAGATAGATAGATAGATAGATAGATAGATAGATAGATAGATAGATAGATAGATAGATAGATAGATAGATAGATAGATAAACTAAAAGGTGCAAGAAAACAAGAAAAAAGAAAAAAGAAAAAAAGATACAAGAAATGGTTTCCAATATTCTTTACAGCAGTTATAAGTACAATTACATTTAAACTTCTCTCTCTAAAGTTACATCATGATTCTCTTCTTTTGATAATCTATCCTGTCTAATCATCAAAGACATAAATCGTGTTCATTTTTTCCCACTTTTTTACACAAAAATTCCGTAAGGGGTTTTCAGTCACCAATAAATGTAGAAATTATCTTTTCAAAGAAGCCAGCTTATCCGTCTTAGCAAGATCGGTCAATTTCACCAACCTTCTCTAGAGTGGATAGTATCAAATCTTTTTGTCTTTGTATATATAATAATCCCAGCATCTTAATCACATATTGAAATAATCTTCTGTGATTTTCTGCTCTATTATATTCATGCAAAAATCAACTGGTGATACTATGTAAAATCTTAATAAGCAAACAGGCCAAGACCAATGTTGACACTATTAATCACATTTTAAATCATAATTCAGTTTTACCGAACATAAGAAAATAGGAATCAGCTGCATAATATTATTGTAATGAAAAGCTAAGGCACTTCTGTTTCTTCTCTGCCTTTATGTTGATCTCCCCCACACCAAGTCAGCTGCTCCAAATAATTTTGTTTCTCAAGCAAAAACTATCTACTATGTACAGGTAATCCTCAGCTTACGACCACAATTGAGCCAAACTTTCTTTTGCTAAGCGTGTTAAGTGAATTTTGTCCCATTTTACAGCCTTTATTGTCACACTTGTTAAGAGAATCACTGCAATTGTTAAGTTAGTAACGTGGTTGCTAAGTAAAACTGGCTTCCCCATTGATTTTGCTTGTCAGAAGGTCACAAAACGACATCACTTGACCCCAGGACACTGCAACCGTCATAAATGTGAGTCAATTGACAAGCATCTGAATTTTGATCACGTGGAGATGCTGCAAGGGTTGTAAGTGTGAAAAATGTTCTTTAGTCATTTTTTTCAGTGCCGTTGTAACTTCAAATGGTCACTAAACAAACTGTTGTAAGTTGAGGACTACCTGTATATTATATTTGCTATATGTAATATTGATTCAGTTTGGTGCTGTACTAGGATTGGGTGATGGTGATTAGCTTGAATCAATCCTGCAAAGGATTATCGAGGAGGAGGAGGAGAGGGGGAGGGGGAGGGGGAAGGGGAAGGGGAGGGGGGGAGGAGGGGGGAGGGGGAGGGGGAGGGGGAGGGGGATAATGATGACTCCCCGCTAATGTATAAATGGACAAATGCAGTAACTTCCCAAGAATTAAAAAGGCAATGAAACACAATCATTGATTTAATAATGAAAAGAACAAATGCCAGCAGAGGAGATTCAAAAGGCAGATATCCCCATACCCATTTTTGTTCATTCATGTTCTATTAAGATGTTTTCCTTTTTTTTCAATCTGTCTTTCCTCCCTGATGGGTTTTCATGTTTTTTTACTTTTGCATAATTAAATTTACTCCTTTGGGCTGTATATCTGTCTAGTTCTTGAAGCATTTTCAGCACTTCCACCTAAAGAATCACCCAGTCTGTGTACCAGGATCAGCTAAGAGGCTCTGCTTCCCATCACAGAGCATCTAATTTCCCTGCCTGGGCTAAGAGAAGGAGCAGCCCAATTCAGCCCATTGGCCCATTTTACTTTTATGGGGATTTGCAGGTTCACAACTGTTACCTTTTGATATTGCCACTTAACATGATCTTTGTTTTAAGTCATGAATTTTTAGGGATTTCTTTTATGGGAGTTTATTATGAAAACAAATGCATTATTATTGGGTTGCTTCAGTTTGTTTTCTGCAAACTGCTCTGGACTCTTTGAGAAAAGGAATGGTATGATATTATGTGAGTGTATGTGCATGTATACTGTCCGCCTGCCTGCATGCATGCATGTATTGCACTTAAATTGCTTTTTTATGAAAAAAGATTTTTAATGTCTCATATTTTCATCGAATAATGAATGAGACACATTTTGGGCAATTTGCTTCTAGCCAGCCTGTAAATTGTCTCTGTGATGTTGCTTCATCAAGCACAATGTTAAAATGAGGATTTCTGACAATTCAATAGCACTGGAGAAACTCCACAAGCAAGCAGCGTTGCTTCAAGCACATGGGTGAAAGCAGGAAAGGGCCTTGGGACTGAAAAGTCCTGGTGAGGACAGAACACGCCATGAATGAGGGCTTGAGATTTCATGGTAGCTTCTGTCTGAAGAACCAGGGGGCTGAGTTTCATCAGTTATACCTGCATCATTTCCTGCAAAATCTCCACTTTTCTGGAAAATCCTACAGAGCGGGGGGGGGGGGGTTCGGGGCATAATGAAAAGTTTCTTTTTCTCAGGCCAGCATTTTGAGAGGGCTGCTCTTCTCCCTGTCTTAACGCCTTCCCTCACTTCCATGTAACTTGATGTGAACAGGTTCACCACAGAAACCTCTTTTTTTCTGCCGCATCCTCAAGATGCTGTTTTCATTGGATCCCAAGCCCAAACCTGAAACAGTCTGAAGTTGTTCTTAGCCTGCACCTGGGCTAAAGTGCTGTTTTACTCCTTATTCTGATCCAGGTTCTGTCAGAGATTCAGTGTGATGTGTATCACTGACCATTCTATCACTGGCAGATCAGACTGACATTTATAGATGTGGGCATATCCCGTTTCCTCTACTTACCAGGGTGGCTAATAGCAAGCCTCCTCAGCTCAGAGACTTGGTGCAGGCTGAACAGCAGCTGAACAACAATGGTAGTAAACAGCTGCACAGTGAAGAGGAAGAGGCAGATGGCTGTCTCTTAGGCTGCTCCTTGATCTACAGATGTTGTTTTGGTTCTTTCTGAACAGAGGTTTACTGCTCTTCAGAAAAGATCTAAAACCACATCTAAAGCTGGTATCAGATAATAGTTGTACTGAAAATGTTTTGCTGTTAGAAATCCCAATTATTTACATATTATTGGTCCTTAAGATTAATAGGTACTTCTGAACAACTGACTACCTTCAAATCTGGCACCCAAAACCCCCCACATGTAGGCAGCAATAAGAAAGAAAATGCTGGACCTAAAGAAAAGGATATGTCGTTGCTGTATAAATCAATAGCTTCTGTGCGTTGATAAAGACATTGCTGGCAATTTCTCAAAAGCACATAATGATTCTAATGATTTAATATAACTATGCCACTATACAAGCACTCCAAAGCGAAGTTATGAAAACAACACTTACCAAGGTTTGCCACTGATGTATTCAGTTTCTAAAGTGTCGTGTTTTAATGTTTTAATGAGCAATAAAGGTATACAGGCACTTTGGAAACCAAGCAATTATCATATAATATTGTACATACATTTTGTATGTTTCCAGATGCTCTCAAATGTCAGGCAGAAACCTGGAATGTGTCTTACTAAGAAGAGGCAATGATCCATAGGGACTAACCAGATAGACTCTTGGGTTTGCCTACCGAAGGCTGCAAGGATTCTTCTACAACAATGCAGATCCATATTTGTAGAACGTGTTCCAGTCATAGCTATTAGTGCATCTTAGAACAGTATACACCAACAGGGCAAACTGGTAAGATCGCAATGCAGGGTGCTGCTTTGTTCCTAGTTGTGTCTAAAGATGTGCCTAGTGGCTCTTTCTCTCATAACATAAGAACCTCTTGTAGGAGGGATCCAAACATGTTTCCTAGCAAACATTGAGGACCTACAGCTTAACATTTTGCACTAAATCACCTTGGATTGTTCATTCTTCTTAAGGAAGCAAATTATGAAGTAAAGTGTATTATAAAGTACTTCTCTTGTCTTTCTTTGACTACTGAGCAATGGCGACCTCTTCCTACATACTTAGTTTTATATTTCTAGGATGTGCTGTTAGCTACCGTGTTTCCCTGAAAATAAGACCGGGTCTTATATTAATTTTTACTCCAAAAGATGCATTAGGGCTTATTTTCTGGTTAGGGCTTATATTCAGGGAAATAAGGTACTAAATGTGTCCGTCTGGCTGACGATCTTAACTGGGGCTTATTTTGGGGGTGGGGCTTATATTATAAGCATCCTGAAAAATCATGCTAGGGCTTATTTTCCGGTTGGGTCTTATTTTGGGGAAAACATAGTGGTTATAGCTTTTGGCCCATGCAGGTCTCATTGTTTTGAGAAAACTATAGCTATTAGGCAGAATTTATCAGAATTTTATAATAAAGGAGAATATTTGTAGCTCAGGATTGAAATGAGGGGTGCTCTGAGCTTGGTTGTTTCCTTGCAGATGTTTCATTACCCAAACTAGGTAACAGCATCAGTGCACTGATGTTGTTACCTAGTTTGGGTAAAAAAAACATCTGCAAGAAAGCAACCAAGCTCAGAGAACACCAAGGAACTCCCAGAATTTTATACTCTGTTCATAAATCATGGTTCTGTTTGAGTTTCAGTGTCTTCCATTCTTCTTACCAGCATTAAAGGGAAGTATTTGTGCCCATAGTTGTCCTCACAGTTGAAAACAAAACTCCAAGAAAACTTTTTTTTTGGGGGGGAGGAATCCCCAACAAGTTTATTTTTCTTATGCTATGCATTTAGAAACAGCACCTCTGGCACTGGGGAAAAATAGCTTTACCACAATCATTATTCCCACATTAACGCTGAGCAAAACAACCATATACAAACAGCCTAAAGATGTGACAGTGGTGGAACATGTGAACCTACATAATGATCCATTTAGAAGCTAGCAATTAAACATGATCTCTGTAGCATTTTTCAGTAATGTAATCAAACAAAAAGTTAATTTATGAGTAGAAGATTTGCAAATGAGGGACATGAGTTTAAAAACTAAATCCCCCAAATTTCTGAGCTCATTCAATCCAAATTATTTTAAAACCCAGGCTTGGTCAATCATCATTCATTCCCGTTGTGCCATCCTTTCTCACAGACTTAGCATCCACCCCTTTCCCTTTCCTACTGAAAGTTCCCTCTGGTAGAGAAATTCCTGAGGCAATTCTTAACAGCATTGCAATATTCTGAGGACAAAGAGCTCTGTCTCCAGTTGGAGAGACCCAACCTACCGTGTTTCCCCAAAAGTAAGACCCGGTCTTCCTTTCTTTTGGGCTCTGAAGTAAGCACTAGAATTTACTTTTGGAGAGGGCTTACTTTTTGCCGATACCAGTAGGCCGCGAGTGTGGAGAAGCAACGCGGCAGCGAGAGCATGGTGGTGGACCAGGTACGGTACCTGTGTGGGTGGGGTACGTGCTCTTGCCGTGCCAGGCCAGCCCCTGCAGCCCCGGGGCAGCCGTGCTGCGTGGCGGCGGGAAGGGCCAGGCTGACCAAAGAGGCAGGTGGAGCACCAGAGGCTCAGGGAGGGAGGATGGTAAAGCGGGCAGGCGTCCTGCCGTCAGCACCCATTCTGGCTGCCCCTTCCCTGTGGAGCTGGAGAGCTTGCCACACCACTGCCCAGATGCCCTCGCTTCCCCCAGGAATTACATTTCTTTCCTTACCTGACTTCCAGCCCCGTGCCGTTTCTCCTCCTCCAGTGCCACGTGCAGGGAAACAAAAGAAGTTTGGGGGGGGGGAGGTCAATCAATCAATTCCAACTTTGTGAGATCTTTTTTTGGTTCGCGAGAAGTTGGAATTGATTGATTGACCTTTTTTTCCCCCCTACAAACTTCTTTTGTTTCCCTGCACGTGGCGGCGGTGGATCGTGAAGGAGAAACAGCACAGGGCTGTAAGTCAGGTAAGGAAAGAAATGCAATTCCTTGGGGAAGCGAAGGCATCTGGGCAATGTTGTGGCAAGCTCTCCAGCTCCACAGGGAAGAGGCAGCCGGCATGGGTGCTGACGGCAGGACGTCCACCCGCTTCACCACCTCCTTCCCCAAGCTGCAGGTGCTCCACCTGCTGCTTTGGTCAGCCTGGCTGCCCCCACCTTGGCACCCTTCCTGCCGCTGCCCAGCACGGATGTCCTGGGGCTGCGCTCGGAGCCTCCAGGAGCTGCAGGGATCCATGCATACCCTTTGCAGTCGCCCTCCTGCAATGCGCAGCCTCTCCCTGTAAGCAATCTGGCTCACCCAGGGTCAGCTTGGCCATCACGGGAGGCTTGTCCTGCATGTGCGGCGGAGCTGGAGGACGGGGACGGGCCACGCCTCCCAGACAGCCAACCTGACCCCGGGTGAGCCAGATTGCTTCAGCTGCAAGGAGCCTGGCCTAAGGTTTCCATCGCCCAGGCTTCCTGAAGCTCATGGGAACTGTGGGCTGCCGCAATTGAACAGTTTAGCCGAGCCGCAAAATTGAAACTCGCAGCAGTGGCACCGGCAGCAGGCAAGACACGGGGAGGCATGCGAACTGGCCTGCCAAAAAAACTACAGTGGGACGGAGTGGGCGGCGTTAAGTAGGGTTTACTTTTTGGGGTAGGGTTTATATTAGCCCAAACCCAAAAAAAATAAGCGAGGTCTTATTTTATGGCTAGGTCGTATTTTCAGGGGAAACACGATAGAACTAAGGAGAAATTTCCTGACAGTTAAAACAATTAATCAATAGAAAGATTTGCCTCCCGAAGTTGTGAATGCTCCAACACAGAAAGTTTTTAAGAAGGGATTGGACAACCATTTCTCGGAAATGGTATAGGGCAGGGGTAGGCAACCTTGGCTCTTTTATGACTCATGGACTTCAACTCCCAGAATTCCTGAGCCAGCATGGCTGGCTCAGCAATTCTGGGAGTTGAAGTCCATGAGTCATAAAAGAGCCAAGGTTGCCTACCCCTGGGGGTCTCTGCTTGAGCAGGGGATTGGACTAGAAGACCTCCACGGCCCTCTCCAACTCTGTCATTCTGTTATTCAGTTCCCCAAAAGGCCATTACCAGCCTCTGCTGTCTCCCTTTGGCCCCGATTGCCTGTATCTCCATTGGCTCTCTCTGAGGTTTCAAACTGAGTTGTCTCTACTGCTCTGTCTTTACTGCTGCTACTCTCCAGACTCACCACAGCTCCAGGAGTAATTCCAATGGCCTGCAGGGTTTGCTGGGTGCCAACGAGGGACATAACAACACTCATGCTGACTGATCTGTGGCCGTTAATCACTAGTTGCCACCAAACAATAATGTAATATCTACCATAAAATCTTAAAACAAAACAGGAGCCCGTCAAAATTACCTCTATTTCTGGATGCCATCTTGGAAGTTGAGCTTCTTGATGATAGACATTAAACAAACATGTTATTTTCTCAGGGTTTTCTAATTTTTCTCTCTGCTTTTTTTTTCTTCAAAAAAAGGAATGTCCAGGAAGATTCAGCCACAAGAAGAAAAGTGATGGTTAATTGCTTTCCTAAAACAGAAAGTTGGGCAGGAGAATTGTCTAATGGGAAGATGTGGTTGTCTATAGTGCAGGCTAAATATTTTGTAAGTGGTTGTCGAAGTATTTTAGTCCAGACAGAATTTTCTTAAATTGGCTTAGAGTCAAGCCAGCACAAACTTAGGGCAAGAGCAGCTTGGCAAGTGGATGGCCATATAAACTGAAAAATAATACAATACAACACAACACAACATAAAATAAAAGGTAACTGAATGTACCACTAAGGCTATTCCTAAATCAGTTCTTTGTTTCACAGCATAAGTGAAAGTTGAGAGCAGAACTTTCCTAATCATATGATTAGATATTGAGACCAGGAAATTATTGGCCTTGGATGAGCTCAGTTTGGGCACAATTAGCGCTTACAGTTTAAATGAGCTTTTTAAAGATAAATTCAGTCAAAGTAGCTTATTTATCCTGACTTTAAAAAATATCATCATGTGCATTTCAGGAGGTTACATATTTATGATAGAAGATTGTAGCAAAGTCAAGAAAATCAACAGTAGTAGTTATGTATCAATGTCTTATATCAGATGTGGTTGTAAGTTATCTTCGCAATCTTATCTTCTTTCTTATAATAAAATATCACTAAGAAAGTGGACATTAAAGGACAGCTTTGGATGCTCTTCCAAAGTATAAGTTTACATCTGGGAGCAATTTAACTCCTCATTTAACTTTAATCAGAAAATAGTAATGAATATAGTCTGGAATCCAGCTGGATTCCTTAATGGAAAACTTGATGGTTAAGCTTACAGTATTAAAGATGTTCTTAATAATATTTAGGCAGTGATGAGGGATAGATAGATGTCATATGTTTCTTCCAATAAAAACATGTCTGTAGTATACATTTTATTTTGTTCTTATAATTGGTTGGTACATATAAACAAGATCTAGGGGAAGAGTTTTTTTTAAAATGCTACTTAAATTGTCCAGTAGCAAAAGTAGGCAACTTGAGACCCCCAGCACAGCCTTGACTGGCTGCACCCTTCTGAGACATTTAAAAATTGTGTTACCAAAGGCCAAGTTGTAATACGCTGAAGGAGAAATAAATACTAAAGACAGCACAATGACATTTGTAGAAGGTGAGGTGGGAAGGTAGGTAGAGGGTGTTGAATGATGTAAGTACTGTAGCAAATGTGTCTCCCAGTCAAAGCCCAGCCCAGAAAAAGTAGTATAACTTATTACGCAATGACACTGGATTTCTGTGATGCCCTCACTCTGAGTTTTTTTTAAAGAGAAAAGGCAAAGTGTTATCATCAGCAACGTCAGCCTTCCAGCTCATTTCAGAATATATTTATTGTTTGCTTAACTGTTGTACATTTCCATTTGGACTGTTGTTCTGTGTTCACCGTTTTATGGAATTTAGGATTTAAAATGAGAATTTTTGGAGCTTTTCCTGAATTACTCATTTTTGTTACAACTGATTTTAATTATTGTTTAAGTTTTACTTGAACTGCATCTACTAGATTCAGGCTGCTAACAACATAATAACATACAATCTGGAATCCTAAAAATAACAAAATCAAGCCCTAATAATCCACCACACAAGAGCTGGTTGAGGTTATTCTCTTGGTCACTATGCTGGTATCCCATGGACTTCTCTGTGGGATTATCTCTACCCATTGTGGACCTGGGAGGAATAGCTGTCTATAGCGAGAAGCCATAAAATAACTAGCCATCCATCAAGTGCAATTGCATAACCCTGCTTCAAAGAGTCTCCATATGCAGCATTACATTAAATCAGATTAAATTAGAAATCAGCAGAGATCCAGTCCTGCTTCTTTCTATTATTCCTCCTCCTTATTTTTATGGCTGTTTGGAAAAATGAGAAAAGAAGATATACTCTCTCTCTCTCTCTCTCTCTCTCTCTCTCTCTCTTGCTCGCTCGCTCTCGCTCTCACACACACACACACACAACACACACACAAAGCAGCACTGTCTGATAAAGGGAGGGAGGGGGGACTGAAAGGAAGAAACTACCGTATTTTTCCATCTATAAGACGCACCCTTATATAAGACACCCCCCAATTACTGTTACTTCTCAGTACCATCACACAAGGGAGGCGACTTCCTCCAATCAGATGGCGCTCTGCGGGCTTAGTCCCGCCCACCCCCTCAGCCGTCAATCACTGTACTGAGGGGCCTCTTGCGGCTTCAGCCCGAGCAGCACCGGTGAAAAACGAGTCATAGAAGGCGGCTTCAGTGGGACCGGCGGCATCCTTGGAGCAGCGCGATCCTCCAGCACCAGGCGGCATCTCGGGCCGGCTTTCTCACCATTCAGGCGGCATCTCGGGCCAGCGATATCCTCCTGCACCAGGCGGCATGGCAGCGGCATGTAAAGGACACACACAGGCATGCCCTGGGCTTCGGAGGTTACCATTATTTTTTCGTGTATAAGACGCTGCATTTGTATAAGACGCATCTGATTTTTGAACAGGGTGTTTGCAGGAAAAAATAGCATCTGATACATGGAAAAATATGGTAAATGTGAAGCCTCCCAGAACATGCATGGAACCACATAGTCTACACAGGATATCTTGCCCCAGACCTAGCAGTGTTGCTGAATGCTTACTTTAAAAATCCTTGGAAGTGGAATATTTGTACATTTCTCCTGCCAAATGCAGCCAAATAATTAAAATACATACTGGCCAGGAAGTTAACATTTAATATTAAGGGGAAAAAATATCCAGCTAATTACAGAGAAGCAGGAAAAACAACAACAGTAAAATTCAGAAATTAACCACTGAAATGAGGGACATACTAGAGTCAAGGAAATATTCCAGTCCAAAATTGGTATAAAACTTTCATGAGTGTCCCACTCATGAAAGTTTTATACCAATTTTGGACTGGAATATGTTGGGCCATGAAATTCCCATGATGGCCTTCCTGATATTTGGTTCAACCTTAGCAGAAAGCTTTACATCGAGAATGTTATCTAATATGAAATTTCAGAATGTGTCCATTTACAATTATCATTCTCTTATGTTGTCAATTAATCTATTTCCCCTGCTAATGATGTTGTCTTTTCTCCCAGATAAAGAACAGCCGCAAACATTAGAGTGACATCATAGTCTTCTCCTTCAGCTTTTCATCCTGAAAAGTTGACATTTACATTCAGAGCATGGGTCATATCCATCGTATGAGAACCAGTAAATCAGGTTAAATCTAGAGAAAATGTTTTGCCTAAGGCTAGTCAGCTTCCTGGAAGAATTGATATTTGAACTTCGAGTCTACAGTAGTCTTAAAATGTGACACGATAGGTCTTGTATATGTAGAGAATAAGAAATATGACCTTGATCAAGATGTGCGGGAACTATTACTTAGGCAGAAAAGGCTGAAGCATTAAGTCCACAACAAGGTAACATCTGGAAGTGACCCAGGCAAAGACCTTCCTACAGGTGATCCTCATTTAATGACCACTCATTCAGCAACCCTTCAAACTTACAACGGCATTGAATAAGTGGTAGTTAGACAAGATCTCATATTTACAGCCCTTGCAGAGTCCTGCAATCACATGATAGTTATTTGCAACCTTCACTGCTGGCTTCCCACAAGCAAAATAAATGGGGAAGTTGGCAGGAAGTCAGGAGTCATGATGTGAGGTCGTTGCCTAACAACCCAGGCAGTCTTCATTTAACAACGGCAACCGGGACTGCCAGGATTGCTGTTGCTAAGTGGCATAATTGTATGGTTTTCCAAGGTATAGTTCTGTTCATTAATGATAGTTTCCAATCCCAATTAGTGTTGTTAAATTAGGATTATCTATATAGCCAAACTCAATAAAAGTACTTTTAGCTTTCTGTGGAGTTGATTTGCTGATCCAATCTATCTGATGGGGCTAACATAATGCCTAATTTTCTAAATTCCTAATTTCCTGGTATTAAAGTGCTCATCCACTTCCCTCCTGTGTAAAGGACAATTGGCTATTGCCCCCTTTTCTTTAAAGCCCCGAACTATTTTCTAATTAAAGCTGCTAATATTGTTTCAACAATGCCAATAGGGAGCTGCTTGTACACAAATAACAACTACCTAAAGCATGTTCAAACTTCTTCTAATGTTTTTCTCAGAAGTGTAGAACAACTGAGAATTTATTTCTTTAAAAAAAATGAAAGGAACCCTGGAAGAGATTCATTTATTTTAATCTGATGATCGCTGTTGTATCCGGTACTGTTCTGTGCAACAGTCACTCTGACTACTGAGGTAAAACAAAATGCAGTTAACTACAAGGAAGATAATCCTTCCTTTTCAACAGGCAAACTGAAGTGAAGTGAGTGGAGCGGTAACATTTCATAATCAGCTGGTCCCATGAATCTGGGAACGGTTTCTTTCATTTTCTCTCCTGCTTGAAGTTCACAGCTGATCAGAGATGCAGATTCATTAATACTATGTTTTATGGGTGACTCAAAGCGATTTTTTTTTTCTCCTGTGAGGTTTTAAATGATTTTTTTTAAATCAATGTTTATATTTTAAAGAAATGAAAAGCACTGCAACCTCCTTGAAAAGCAGATTTTTTGCCACTATGATTTACCAGGAATTCATTAAATGCAAGGACGTCATGATGAAGAAACGGAGACCTTTGTCTTCAGGCTATGCAAAGCTTTGATTCAGATATTCAAGTCAAAGAAAATACAATCAAATCTCCAAATCAGATAGTTTAGATCCCATCATGAGTTTGGACACATTTTAGTAAAATTCAACTAGATTTGCCAAATAGAATAATCAGTTTGAATCAAATCAAATTTGATCTAAATACAATCATATAAGAGGAGAGGTTTACACACTTTGTTGCATGTTTTTCTTGGCAGTAGTCTAGAAAACAGTGATTGATTGATTGATTGATTGATTGATTGATTGATTGATTGATTGATTGATTGAGTGAGTGAGTGAGTGAGTGAGTGAGTGAGTGAGTGAGTGAGTGAGTGTGATTTTCCCCCCTTTGGCTTGGCATTGGCAGACAAATTGATTGATTATGTACCATCAAGTTGATATTGACTCTATATTGTCTATATAGATAGATTTTCTTCTGGAGGATCTTTCCCAAATCTAATTCTTCAGGCCTTCCAAGGTGCACCCATTGCCACTGTAAACGAGTCCATCCACCTTGCTGCTGGTCTTCCTCTTTTTCTCTTTCTTTCCATCTTTCCCAGCATTATAGAGTTTCTAGACCAGAGGGCAGGACAAGAAACAATGGAGGGAAACTAATCAAGGAGAGAAGCAACCTGGAATTAAGGAGAAACTTCCTAACAGTGAGGACAATTAACTGGTGGGACAACTTTTGCCTTCAGAAGTTGTGGGTGCTTCATCACTGGAGGTTTTTAAGAAGAGTCACTTGTCTGAAATGGTATAGGGTGTCTTGCTTGAGCAGGGGGATAGACTAGAAGACCCCCCAAGGTCCCTTCCAACTCAATTCTGATTGATTGATAGACCACCCCAGAGAATTTTGCATAATGTGTCCAAAATACGATAATTTGAGCCTGGCCATTTGTGTCTTAAGTAAGAACTCTGGGTTAATTTGTTTTATGATCCATTTGTCTGTTTTCTTGGCTAGAGAGGTAAATAGGAATTACTTAATATACTATCATGGACTATATGAAGAGATACATATAATACTGTACTCTTATTCTCCCTTGCGTTATCACTCTCCTCAGTTCCCTTAATGTCTGAACTCACTATATATGGGAAGGGCGTAAACAATTCCCCAAAGGAGTGCACACTCTTTAACTTAAGCAGAATTTTAATAAATACTTACCACTTATAATTGATGTGCTCATGAAAGTCTTAAGGAATTTTAAACAGGCTAGGATATAATAGCAACCAACAGAATTGAGATAGAGTGAAACTATTACAGCTGAGCACAGTGAAACAGAGGTTTTAAATTGATGCTGTATATTATTCATTTTGACAACTGCAAACTTGCGTAAAAGATAGCAGGGAGTCAGGAAGCATCAACTACAGAAGGTAATACTAATTTATTACTAATACAAAAAGTGATCTGAAGTTAAGCACATATTGCATAGACAGAATAAGAATGTAGCACTGCCTTCCCCATCTAAGCACAAACCTGCAGCCTTCTTAATTAAATATGTGAATGCAGGTGAAATGCATTTGCTTTCAAATAGGAATCATGCCAGGGGCTGATTTCTTATCCATTTTAATATGTAACTTAGTACTAGATTAGCTTTTGAGGTCTACCCTCTGTCCTGTATCTGCAGCACAGACCAACTCCATAAGAAATAAGATATTTCTCTAACTAGCCTAAAGATAAGCTTCTGGTGTGGGCTGGGAGATTTTAGAGGAGCTGGAATTCTCAGGCAATCTGCAGTGGCTGGACTCTTCACAAAATGGCTGCCATGATAGCCCTAAAGCCCTCCTTTCCCAGAAGGCCAATTTCCTCGAGCATCACAAGAGACTTCCTGCCATCCCAATTTATATTTGTTTTCTTTTGCAAGCATTCAGGTATATTTCCAGGAAAAGAATCCCAGGGTGCCACGATTCATCTATGGAGGTGATGTTGGGCCCAGAAACATTCTTGTCAATAACAACTATATTTGAGGCTGATCATCTGGTTTGCTGCAGCCTTTTTATCTGAATGAAAAGAATCAAGACAAAAGGAACTACGTTGGAAAGACAGGGATCTTAGTGGCTTAGCAAAAGAGGTGTCCATGGGCATGTTAGTGCCGATAATTTTAATGTTGTCTGGTTTGACTGGAAGAGTCCTTTTTCAAATTCACATTAAAAACATTTTGCTGCCTGAAGGAAGGAACAAGATGACACACACAACTGCCAGATCCAGATGCTAACTGTATCTTGAAGAAATGCTTGTGTAGCTTCCATACAACCACTAGATGGCAGCAAAGAGATACAGAACACTGTGCCGCCATCTTTTGGTCATCTGGATTTTTGTGTCCCTTAAAGAAGCAGTAATTTTGCTGGAAAAGAAAATCATAACCAACTACCCTATTCGCTGGGGGGGAAAATACAGAATCTCCAGCAGCTTTCATGAAAAATGAAGCTGCTCAGTGATGGAACTCTGTCCACATTTCCAAGAATGCTAATAGACAAAGAAGTCACTTCACCAGTGACAGCATTTTCTATAAAACACAATCTGGAATATCATCTGGACATAAGCACTCACTAATAATAATCAGCAGTTTGTGCCATTTTATGTAGGTATATTCATCTTGCTGATTCTTTTTTTTTAATTAATTCATCCTTTAATTACAAAGCCTTGAGCAATATAGCCAAAGGATCTGCAAATATTAGAAGCTGGTCTTCAGAGTAATTCTCATCGCTTATTCAGATAAGCATATGCCTTTAATTTTAAAAGGAAAGGTGATCTAGCAAAGGATTAATAAAATCCAAAGATAATAGGCAGCTGGTCTAAATTCTGTTTTTGGATTCTGAGTTAGCTGTGTAAGACTTCAAGCTACCACTAAGGGGAGCCCTTTCTGCAGATAATCTCACATGTTGATCAAAAGCTTAGCTGCAAAGATAATGTGACATTTTGATTTTCCTCAAATTATGTTTAATCAGAAGGCAACCAGAGATAAGCAGTTTAAAATTAATTCTGAATTACAATTCTAAGGCTCTACCTTTTAATATTTCTTGATTAGGCTGAAAGAGAAATATGTATGGGCCTATATATCAAAAGTTTGGACAAGTTAAATACAAAGTAAAGAAAAGCAACTTGGAGTAATGCTGGAGTATTGAAAATAAATACTGTGTTAATAATCAGTACATTTTTGCATAAATAAATTTAAGGATTCTTTAGTAGCATAAATAAAACTTTCTAACATGTAAGAAACTTTTAGTAAAGATTAATCTGCTTTTCTTTTTATGCAAGACTTGTAGGTTTATAGTCTTACAAATTGAACATTTATGTAATTGATAGCTGGGTAAATAACAGTGCAAGCCTCATTAAAGGAGATTCTTTTTTTTTTATCTCCTTATCCTGAATTTATAAATATTGAAAAATATTTTGGTAATTAATAGCTGTGGGTAAATAAAAAAGATAAGCCTCATTAGAAATAGAAATAATTCAAAGAATATATTACTATGGGCTGGGACCCATAATTAACCCCTTTCTTACACCAAGGATGTCTTTTTTGTTTATTTATTAATGGTAAACTACCTACTTAGAACAACAATGGGTAGCATACAGATTAAAATCATACAAAGTCAAAACAACGATCAAACCATAAAAAAAAATAAAAATGGCCAAATTAGAAGACAATAACAATAAAACCAACCCATAATGAGCCGACATTGTAATTTAAGTCAACACTTAAAGAAAGAAGCAGAACTCTAAGGCACACCTAGAAGAGAGCAAGGTCAGGGCTATTCAGATCTCTGAGGTAATGTTGTTCCAGAGGGCAGTTGGTACAATAAAGAAGACACACCACCAGATGGCATTGTCTTGATAGATGGGACTGGAAGCATGCTGGCCCTATCAAAATTTATAGAATAGTCAGATACAATAGGAGAAAGAGCATCTGGAATTGCACCCAGCATCTTAAATTGCACCCAGAAACCTAATGGTAACCAATGTGGCAAAGGTGTTTACATGAGCATATCTTGGCAAACCCATAACTGCTTTTGCCACTGCATTCTAGACCAGCAGCAGGTTCTGTGTGGTCTCCAAGGGCAGCCCCATATAGAATATATTGCAATAATGAAAATGGGAGTTGGCTAATTCATTAGTGATTGTAAATATGATCAGACAATTGGGCTGGGATGCTCAGGAAGGCATTTGTAAGCTCAGACTGACAATGAACTTGCTTTAAAAAAATTAAATTAAAAATGTCCATGTTTGTTGTTTATTACAGTTAATAACTTGATTGTTGTTGGTTTTATTTAATTCTTTTTCCAAAGACTGGGGGGATTTCCTTTCATTCTTTGGTATGTTGATCCACTCCTTCAGAAAAGCGAGAAGAGGAGGTAGAGGATAACAAAACAGAAGTATAATTGATGTTAGTATGTCTAACAAATGGAAAGAAAGCCTGGGGTTATACTGTTGCATGATAGCTGTTGTTACCCCTAATTGTGGGTTATGTGAAGACTCAGGGCTGGGTTTCAGAGTAATTTGGAGAGTGATAGAATCTCCACCTTGGTATAAATTTAATAACATGTAATACATCCTGAACAATCTTCTACCTATCTTATCAAAGTCCAGTTTCATTCAAATATTTCAGTGCATCTCTATATAGTAGCCTTCCCAACATTAACCCCCCTTCCTGATGCATTGAAATACAGTTGCCATCATCCTTACTGCGTATGGGCATCGACTGTGCTGGTTGAGGATTAAAAGGAATGTCATCCAGCCCATCTAAATGGCTAACGAGGTAATTGTTTATACCATTGTATCACAAAATTCATTTCTGAAGCAAGCTTTATTTAGCCAAAATGGCATCTTCCACAAGTGTCAGAAGGCTTGGGATGCCTTTGTGTTTTTCTTTCAATTTTATTTATAGGTTGCTTCGGTCATATAGCCAACTATAAGCAGTATACATACCAACAAGAACGAAAGTATAATACCACTGTATACCCCATTCAAAGAAACACCATTGTGACGAATAGAAGGAATCTTTGGTAGGTTTTGCCAGTTTAATTAAAATAATATGAATTCAGAGGAAAAAAATAAGTGGAAAGAAGAAGAGAAAAGAGAGGTGTATCTTGGAAGACCTTGAAAACTGATATGCTGATCCCTGAACAGGAACTCTTCTCACCGCAACATTAAATAAGAATTAATAATTCACCATACTATCTGAATATTTTCCCAGAAATAATCCAAGATATGTCTCTTATGCATAGGGTGCTTTTAATTGCAGGCTGTTTTTGCTTGCCTAACCCTCACGTTGTCCCAGGAGCGATGCTTGCCTTCTCCAGAGATCTCTGTACAAAATGCTGTTGGAAAGAACACCCAGATTTACGCCTTAAAGGCTTGCAGGGGCTTGAAACTAAAGTCTCATTTAAAACAAACTGTTTTATTGATGAGCAGGTTAAGTAAATGAGCAGTTTGCCTTTTAGCCACCATCTGCTCAGGAAATTGTAAGTCTTTCTATTTTTACTCCTGCATTCCTCAAGTCAGAATGAGACTGCTGGAAGAGCAACAGCTTAGCCAGCATATATTATTAAGCTTATAGATTTCCATGCTAAGTGTTAATGCAAGGCGTAAGGATTTCTTTACACAATATCGCTTATTCAGTCCCCTACCTCATCTTTCAATGCCTAAAAACTCTCCCTCCGTTACTGGGACCCAGTCATTTATTTATCTTAGTAGGAGGGCAGAAGCAGAGGCCTTCCTGATCTCCCAACAGAGCCATCCAGCGTGCCCCTGGCGTGAGTCTTATAAGGATTTCAGCAACATCTGGAAGGCCATGAATTCCACACCCCTGGTGCTTCGCCCTCTGCTTTCTACTTCTTCCTTCCAGCTTGAATTAACCCTCACTTCATACAACTCTTTGCCACAACAGCACCTGGGATCCAATCCAAACCCCAACAACTTGTTTTGTCAGAAGTAGAAAGGCTAGTAATTATTGTAATTGATAGACACAAAATATAGGCTTCTCCCTACCACTCTTCAGGCTGAAATCCAGGAGCAGTATGCTCCTTACCGTTAAAGCCCTAAATGACTTGGATTCCATGTACGTAAAGTCCACCATAGAACACGGAATATAGAATAATAGGGTTGGAAGGGACCTTGGAAGTCTTCTAGTCCCCATGGCAGGAGATCCTATACCATCCTGGACTTTCTTTGGGCTCAATGGGATTAATACATGTGATCACAGAAAGAATAGCAGAATAACAGGAAAATAACCATTTTCCTTGTAGTTTGTGTGTGGCTATCATTGTGCTCCAGTGGGATCAGAAAGGAAGGGGGATTTTTCAGATATGAAATCCTACTTATGAGGGCTTCTAGCCCTTTGGTAAATTTTCCTAGAAAGCCAGTGTGTGTTGGTCTAGGACTTGAAAGAGTCAGTTTCATGTCTAATTTTCAGCATGGAAACTGACTGAGTTACCTCCCTTATTACAAACTACCATAGAGGGTTGAAAGTTGTGGGAATAATATTGAACAGAGATCCCCATTTAAGCTAGTAAGACTTACCATACTCTTGGTAAGTTAGTAAGACTTACCATACTCCTGGTAACTGGTTCTCTATGTGGATGCCGCTTCCGGAAGTCCATTCTGGGCCTGGGCAACAAAAAATTAGCTACCGGTTCTGCCGAAGTGGTGCGAACCGGCTGAATCCCACCACTGAGTAGAATTGCATGTCAAATTACGTTATCAAAGAGGAAAGTGTCTTCAACAAACATGCAAGCATTAAGACAACATCTGAAGAATATTCCACATCAAAAACAGCAAAAGAGAATTTAAAGAGGAAATCCATTTCTGTATCTGTGACAAATATACCATATGTACAATGAATATGTTAGTCCTGTATGTGGTCCATTCCGTGATTATAATATCTTGTGCTCTGTACTGTAACTGTACAAGATAGGAAAGTCAATAAATCCTATGGGATCTCATTCCAGAAACTCTAGGACTGTGGCCATGTACTGTATTATTTAGCTATTTAAAAAAAAAAACACCAGCATGTAGGTTTTCATGATTGGTCACATGTCTAGATCTGCTAGAAATTATATTTCAACAACCCTCATGGAGCCACATTTTTTCCATTTCTCTTTAAAAAAAAAAAAATCCATTCAACTCAATATAACAATAGCATTTCTTTTTGAATTCAATCGTTTGAATTCAGTTTTCACATCTCAACTAATAATCACTGCTAGAACTAACTTCTATAGATTTGCCTTTAAAAAAAAAAAGCCTGGAATATAATAGGTTAGTAAAATGGAAGGATCTAAACAGAAAATACCACAAAGAAGCCCAGAGTGGGGCTGAAGTTGGGGTGGCAAAATATACTCCTCAGAGTATATTGGGGTCGAGTTCTGGAAGGGGCTGTATATTAAATACGGGTATTTATGTTATTGGAAGAGAGGTTGCATGACAGGGAAGCACCCTGGCAGATTTACCAACCAACATTTCTCCTATTCATCCTGTCTTCCTTTTCCTATAATAAATGCATTCATGATTCCACCGTTTACTTCTGTTATTGTGTTGTTTATCAGAAAGATAGACCTCTAATAATGTCATCATAGTATCACAGCTTGCCATCACTCTTGTGCTCATTTTATGCTAAACAGCTGTTTCTACACATTTTTGTATCCCTGCAGATACAAACTTATCTGCAGCATTGCCTTCATATTGCAGATTAACACAAGAAGAATCGGGGAATTGTATTTGTGAGGCTGGGCATAGCTTTTAGGTTAATGGATTGTGTTCTTTTTCCCCCTGCATCACAAACTCCCTCCCGTTCCTTGACTCCCTGCCGCTCACATTCTCTAATTGCTTTCCCTGCTCTTAACATCAAACGCCTTTCTATCTCAAAATAAGAAGAAAATATCTATTTCTCTGGAGTAGAGTAATCCTTGCATTCAGGTTGGATATTTTTGCTAGCTGTGACCAGCTCAGTGCCTTAGGAAATCAACAGATAAGTCATTATCTCACCATATCCCCAACCTTGGTACTTATCCACACCTAAATAAGGAGCTTCAACAGGTAGTTCTAAGTTTACGTGGCAATTCAGACTGGAATTGCCATTGTTAAACACCACAATCATACAGCTAGAAATCACTTGACCCTGTTGCTTAGCAATGGCAATTTCAGCAGTCCTGGTTGCCGGTCATTAAGCAAATCACTGTGGGTCATTCAGCAAGGATGCCAAATGATCTCAAGGACACTGCAGTGGCTGGAACGTAGCACTATCACAAGTTTGAATGGTCCCTGAAAGAGTGGTCATTAAATGAAGATCACTTGTACCCCACAGTGCGATCAAGTCTATGCAAGACATTGGGCCAGTCCTTGATTTCAGCAGAACCATAAATGGGGGGTGGGGGTGAGGAGAAGATGCCCCTGTAACCTTACTTAAGCTCCTGAGGAAAAGTGGGCCATGAAACTAGCAATGAAGCCGGTGGGACAAAGGACAGAAGAGTGGGAAAAAACAGAAAGAAGTGGATCAGAATAGCTGAAACTCAGAATGGCAGCAGCATCCTGTCAGCAACATTCCAGTGATGGACATACGTCTTCCGTTTATTTCCAATTGTTACTGCTGCCAATACCATTACTTTGGTCCCACACCATGCTCAAAAGGGAGATGTAGTTCATTGGCTTGAGAAATTTATTTAAAGAGCTTTAGAGAAATGAGAGAGAGAGAAAAACACAGCAGTGTGCAGAGCAGCCACAACATGCTGAGCTGAGCACGTTGCAAGGGATGGAAAACCAAATTATCAGTTGAAGGATAGGGATCTGTGATGAAATGGAATGTCCTAGAGAAGGGCAAGGAACAGGACCTTTCGCTGTTGCCCTATTCTACTGCAGACCCCTCTTCTACATCCTAACTGCATTTTGCAAAACAGCTTCCGCTGATAATTGTCCTTTTGGCCAATTGATCAAGTTTACTCTTTTGAGCAGGGAAGAAACAGGTTCAAAGGCAAATTCAGGAAGCTGATCTAGTAATTCTGGGTTAAGCAGTTTCGTGAAATAGCATCCCCATGCACAACTTGGTTTCCTAAAATACAGGCAGTCCTCGACTTATGACTACAGTTGAGCCCCAAATTTTTGTTGCTAAGCGAGACACTCATTAGATGAGTATTTTGCCCCATTTTGCAACTTTTCTTGCCACAGTGATTAAGTGAATCGCTGCAGTTATTAAGCTAGTAACATGGTTGCTAAGTGAATCTGGCTTCCCCATTGGCTTTGCTTGTCAGAAGGTCACAAAAGGTGATCCCATGAACCCAGGACACTGCAACCATCATAAATATGAGTCCGTTGCCAAGCAGCTGAATTTTGATCACGTGACCGTGGGGATGCTGCAATGGTGGTAAGTGTGAAAAAGTGTCATAAGTCACTTTTTTTCACTGCTGTTGTAACTTTGAATAGTCACTAAATGAACTGTTGTAAGTCAAGGGCTATCTGTAGTTTGCTAGATTCTTCAGCATGTTTACTTGAAAGTAAATCTCACTGAACACTGATTCCTGGCTAATCTATGTTTCTCCTCCATCAAACTGCATGGTGTAGGATTTGTTTTCCCTTTTGAAACACATACGGTTGTAATGTTGTGAGACATTCCCATTTTGTCTTTTTTCCTGAAAAATGGCTAAATCAAAGTGACCCATTTCAATGCCAGTGGAAGAGTGTCACTTTTTTTTTTCATTGCCAATTCCATTCCTAGCTCTCGGGAGCTGTAATGTGTGAAAGACACGGGCTGGGAGGTGGGATTTTGCCAAGGCAAAGTCTGGCATTGGTTCATTGAAGATCTGCTGGCAACACACCAGTGTTTGGAGATTTCAAAGGAATCCAGGCAAATTAATAACCCTTTCCTTTGGAAAATTAAACTTCACTCTGCTAAATTAGATGACCTTCAATGTTTGCCCCAGGGGATTGGTGTAAAGCTGGAGAGTTTATCTGAAGAAATTAAAACAGAAAGAAAGTTGAAGCTACGTGGCTAGCTGAATGGCTAATTCCAGGGTTGTTTGTTTAGCTCATATTTAATGAAAGCATGGTGGGATAGATCTATTAAAGCTATCTGTTGTTGGAAGTCTGCATTATATAGCTGATAACATTTTGCTTCCACCACAGGCAAGTTGGTCAAGGAAAGGAAAGGAAAGGAAAGGAAAGGAAAGGAAAGGAAAGGAAAGGAAAGGAAAGGAAAGGAAAGGAAAGGAAAGGAAAGGAAAGGAAAGGAAAGGGGAAAATTTATCACCACACGACAGTACAAAATTTACTTTCTAGACTTAAAGAAAATAACCTCTGCTGCAATACAATTATTGCCTTTAAAGAGGTCCATACCCGGATTTGGTTTTTCAATAATATTTTAACAATAAATTACCCTGTAATATCTGAAATCTATCTCTGTCTCTGCCTTCAGGAGATTTTAGCAAAGCTATGACAAATATTATAACTGCTGAGCTGATTCTCAGCATGGGTATTCATATTTATTTTATTGTATTGATTGTTGTACTGGAGAGAGAGAGAGAGAGAGAGAGAGAGAGAGAGAGAGAGAGAGAGAGAGAGAGAGAACCACATATTTGTTGATAGGAACACTCAACAGCAGTTTACAAGAAGAAAATATATAGATATAGCCTTGGTTCTCACAGTATGCTAAAATAGTTTTAAAACTATATAAGCTAAACCAAAACCAGCAAAACCACATTATGCCTTGTTTAAACTAAATGATCACATTAAAACATCATAGTTTGGCTTCATGTTCTGTGCTTTGTTAATCATGATTAATGGAACAGCATGTTACACAAACCCAATGGCAAATTCTATTGAGCCTATATTCTTATGAAGTCTCACACACCCATGTGTAGAATACAGCATAAATGGCTACTCCATCTCCAGTTTGTGCCCCATTTGAGCTTCATAAAGTCTATGAAATAGAACGTCACCAAATGAGCTTCCTTCATGATTAAGTGTGAATCTGAATGTGGATCTCTTGATCCAACACCAACCCCTATATTGGACGTCTAAACCTCAACCCCCCTGAGATTTTGGAGATATAGTACATAAATCAATCTCCATATTTTGAAAGAGCAGGCATGGCAGCTCTTTGAAGAGATAGGGATGGATTTGTGTATCTCCAATTTCCATGGAGAAATCATCTCCCTCAGCATTGCTGCCAACTCTCAGTTGTGACTCATACAAAAGCTATACAGAGTCTCAGTTTGTAGCTACTTGTAAAAGTATTCCACAGACATACACCTAGAGGCCTGAGAAGATTTAGGTTTGTGTCTCAAAATACCTTGATTTAGAATGTAATTTGGAATTTTATTTGTTGTTGCTCTTGTTTTTGTTTTTATCATCATCATCATCATCATCATCTCTATTTCAGTAACTAAAATTATTTAGACAGCAATTTTCCCTGATCATTCATGCTCTAATTCTTTAATTTTGTGAAGTTTTTAAGTGGTATTTTGTATAACATATTGCCTAAGGCAATTGCTAAATGAGAAATGCAATTCATAATTGTATTCAGTCAATCAATAAATCATTCAGTCATAGTGTTGGAAGGGATCTTAAAGGTCTTCTATATTTCAATGAAGTATGCTCCCAAGGAGGTCTGCAATCCTAAGCATTTTTATCTTCAAGTAAAATTTAGTTTTGCATTACTTTTACACCATTGTAGTCTTTAAAACATAGTACCGTAAGGTAGTTTAAAATAGGAATATTCTAAATACTGGAGATTAAAACATATAAGGAACGGTTGCTGGAATTGGGTATGTCTACTTTAATGAAGAGAAGGACGAGGGGTGACATGATAGCAGTGTTCCAATATCTCAGGGGCTGCCACAGAGAAGAGGGAGTCAAGCTATTCTCCAAGGCACCTAAGGGCAGGACAAGAAGCAATGGATGGAAACTAATCAAGGAGAGAAGCAACCTAGAACTAAGGAGAAAATTACTGACAATTAGAACAATTAACTAGTGGAACAACCTGCCTCCAGAAGTTGTGAATGCTCCAACACTGGAAGTTTTTAAGAAGAGATTGGACAACCATTTGTCTGAAATGTATGGTGAACATGTGATAAGGCAAAGAAATATGGAGTAGGATTCAGTAGGATATTAATGCAGAAAATTCTTAAAGTGAACATAAATATTAAATCAGAAACTTTCCTTCTGTGTCTAATGGAAAGAGAACTGGGGAAAAAATTGGAACTCTGATTTTATATATGGTGACGGCAGCAAGATTGCTCTATGCACAAAAGTGGAAGGATGCCTCGATTCCTACCATGGACAAATGGTTATAAAAGCTGATGGAATTAGCAGAGATGGCCAAATTGACTGTGCTAATAAAAGAAAAGAACATAAGTACTTTGTTTCTACTTAGAAAACGCTTCTGGACTTTGTGCTTGAGATGGAAAAAAGTGATATTATGATTTTGGGTTTTACCGATTAGACTGATTTGCCGATACAGAAATGGCTAGTGCATACTACTATAGAAATGTAAAAAGCTGAGATTTGATTTTAATGTCTGATTTTACTGCAACAGAGAAAGTCGGAAGTCAATGCCTTTTGTTTCTTCCCCCTCCCTTTCTTCACACCTTTTTTGTTTTCCCTTTTTCTACTGTTGTCCCCTACTATTTGCTTTTATATTTTCACATTTTATGTCATAAATGAATAAAACTAATTAAAAAAAAACACACATTTGTCTGAAATGGTATAGGGTTTCCTGCCTAAGCAGGGGCTGGACTAGAAAACCTCCCAGGTCCCTTCCAACTCTGTTATTCTGTTATATTCTGTTAAATGCAAATGCAAATACTTGTCCTGAGTAGCTATTACATTCAGTGGGTTACATTTCACTTATCCAGAATTGTTGAAACTTAGCTTATGTTGAGGTGCCACAATGGAAAACAAGAAAATTTGATATAGGATGTCTGGAAAATATTACGTGTGAACACACACCATGACAAACTGTATACTGCAGAAGTTAACTCCAGTTCCCATTAAATGTGACTAAAGGCTGGCCTCTAGGTTGAGTTAAAATTGAAAGTATCATGATCCCTTAAATCCTTCACCCGTATATGCAAATTGTTAGGTTTTGCTGAATATGCGAGAGTGTCTATTATTTTCACATCCAAAGGGAGTATATAGCAAAGAAAATATTTCACAGTAAAATGAGACAAGGCGCGATTCTTGTGGTTTTGCCATCATTAAGTTCCACCCACCTCAAACTCTATGAACTCAAAAAACTGCTTCAAGTTGATATCAACTGACATCTTATCCTCTGGTGCCATGACGGCTATCTTGTGTCAGGAGGTAGAATCAAATATGTCTAGTTACACCACATTGCCTCTTTATTTCACTTCCAACTGCTCTGAGAAATGTGGGAGGAATCACATTCATTATTCAAACTGATAACATGAGAGGTTCAAAAGATACTGTTTGCTAAATTTCTGAAACAATATGTCAAGGATTGCTGTGTTGTGTCATGTTATATTGTGTTATGTCCTAATCTGCTATAACAAGATTACATGATGTATTAGATCTGGAAGGAAGAATTCCTTTGAACTATTTGGCAGACTTACAACCCAACAGGTATATTTTTTATTATTGTTATTATGGACACACAGGTCAAATCTGCAAGCAATTTAATGGTCGTACATCTCAACACTTGTCAAATGAATCCTCCTTGTAAAACAGGGGAAGCATTCTCTCAGAAACAAGTGCTGATGGCCCCATTCATTTCAACTGATTGCTTGGGCCACTCAGATTCAAGGAAGATGAAATAAGAAGCAGCCTGCTTTTGCCGTTTCTGTCTTGCAAATCATCCTTCTTATACACATTCAATATACAGAAAAAACTTTCAGAAGATCTTTTTAAAAAATGAGACAAGTCTTCAAAAATCTCTTGAAAAACAGTTCCTAGTGAACTGAGGGGAGAAAGGGACAGAGAGAAATAATTTACATTTGGTCTAATTAACCCTTCATTTCCTTTTCAAGAAAATACTGAAGCTAAAGCTACCATTAAATTCAGGAAGATCAAGGAAAATTACATGGAAATGAAGCAAGAATGAGGGTCCAAGTTCAATGTGAAAAATAGCAAATAAATGTCTCATATTGATTAACCATCTAAGAAGAAGATGGAATATATTGTAATAGAGTTTTCTCTGCCTTCCTGTAAGGATCAACATGGCATCTTATGAATGAAATCACTCCTTTTAGGATAAAAATACAATTGATGCCTCGGCTTCTAATGACACTGAGCAATCTTAGCAGCCACAGCAACGGCTCTTCTTCCCGCTTCACTCCTTAGAAAGAAGAAGTCTTCTTCTCCAAATGTCCCCACTACAATCCCCTGGCCAGCATTGTCTGCTTGTTGGTTATCAGAGAATAAACCATGTGTGTTCAATTCTGATGCTGGCACCTAGAAATGCTCCCTTCTGTTCCCGCATAGACGGGATTGTAGCTGAGGGGCAGCAGATGCTGTTTGTGCAGTGCATCCTAATTCCATCTCTTGCATTGGGCAGGAGATGCTCAAAGGACAGGTAGCAGGTGATGAAAAAGAGGTCTTCCTGGGAGCCCGAACTCTTGCTGCTCATCAGAATAAATAATATTGGTCTGAACGGAGAAGTGGCCTGACCTGCCATAAGGCAGCTTCACTCCATGTCAGCTCCCTAGGAATTGGAAATATTTTTTCAGCCCTGACTCACAGCAAGAATGATGAAGCTGACTGGGTGTTTTTATGATAGCCAGGCAGGCTATTTAAAATACAGGCTGCAGACCTCTGATATCTATGGCGTTCGGAGGAGACTCCTCGTTATTTTCAAAGACACAGAAGTTGATCTAGCTATCTTGTGCATTACACTCATGCCTCAAGATAACAACACATACATACACATTTATCATTTGCTCTCTGAAGCTGCCGCTGACATTGTGTGGCTCGTAAGTCTTCTCCTGCAGATAGATCTTGTACTGCTGATGCCACAATATAGTTGCATCTAACTTTAATCACAGGTGCCTCTTGCAGGACTGCAATGGGCTCTCAAAGTACACAAGAATCGCTTCGAGACTAGGCTAGGGGCACAATCCATCTAGAACAATATTTTTCTTCTAGCCATAACAAGTCAAACAACTCTGGAAATTCACAAATGCACAATAACAATATTTCCGGCCTGTGTTCTGCAGGTCATTGTTGGAGAATCAGATATTCCAATTGTTGGATGTTCTACTTTACGTTACCTTAATGTTTCTGATAGGATTTGTTCAGAACTTCATTTGAATGTACAGTAAAGGATGCTGTATTTTGAATGAGTTTTAAAGAGTAAAGTTTAACACTTACCCACCAAAGGCTTCATTTAAGATAGCTTGCTTCTCTGATGATTTGCCAAGCCTTGTACAAATGTGTGGAACCACAGAGCTACCACAATGCTAGACAGCCCATTTTGAAGGGACAGACTGCTTGATGCGGATTAGGGGCTATGACTGGTCCTCAAAGTGAAGCAGCCCAGCCCGCTCATTTCTAAGGGTCAAATGGAAGCATTGCTTTGCTTCATTTCTCCTCTGAGATCTTGGCCACCCCATGGCCACAATGAATTGTTCAGACAAGGTGAGACAAGGACTTCGGCAGGTGCAGAAATGATGCTGAGTGTCTTGGACTGTCATGCACAGGTCAGAGTTTTTCATATATTTTTTCTTTTCCCAAGGGCAGTGGTTGAGGATTTTTATTCACTTTTTATTGCTATTTACGTAGAGGTTTTCATAGGCTTCCCACATCAAAAGGGCTAGAAACAACACTATTGCTTTTTATTCAGAAAGAGCCCCAGGGGATGCAATAAAGGGCCTTGGGGTTGTCTACCCTTCTCTTGTTATTTCTTTCTGGCATCTGTTTTCCACAGAGAGGTCACGTTTGAGATAGTGCTGGAATTACAGAGGATCCAACACACTCATTTATTTGCATATTTTGTTTAGGATTCACCAAAACAACACAATCCTGCAGATGACTGAAAGATTGTGATAGGAAAAAAATTAAACTCATAAATACTATTCTACTATACTATTCTATATACTTATAATTAATATAATAATTAAACAGAAAAAAACTACCAAAAAAAACCCAGAAGCAAATATTACAAACTAAACATTGTAGACATAAGGCTGTTTCATCTATTGTACCTGAAAAGAGAAGCAATTTTTTTAATACACACACACACACATACATTTTTTTTACTTTTTTTTTTCTTCCTAGTATTTTGCAAGGAGAAATGCAGGATCTACTTTTTTGGATCAGCTGAGTGTTGGCCCATTGTTTGTGCTAGGAATTGATTCACCAGCTTGTCACCCAAGCCTGATGTTCTGGACTGAGAAAGTGACCCACCCAAAGTCACCACAACTGGTTTTCATGGCTAAGATGGACTAGAACTCACAGTCTCCTGGTTTCTAACCTGGTGCCTTAACCACTAGATGAAACTGGGTCTCTCCACATGTGTATGTGTATCAATAGTTCTCCCTAATTGTGTGGACTGGGGTTGTGTAACTGCAGACTGCAGACAAGTATTTGCAACAGTATCTTTAGCCATCTGCCACATTGTCCAAATAGCAGATCCACACTTGTGACTTGTCTGTCAAGTTGTTTCTTGAACACACTAAACCCATATCCCCAAATAGTCTGGTTGTCACTTTGAAGTCATGGAAATGGGACATTAAATGAAACAGGAGGTAGCAAATGATAATGAGTCCAGTTCTCTCCTTATGATCAGCATTACCCAAAAGACAGAATCCATAACCCATCTCTGGCAGAATCTTCTCTCTTCTACCCTTTAAATCAGTATTCTTTATAGAGGCCTATAATCCTATTGGGGGAAAAAAAGATTTAGTGCTCTTTCCCAAGAGCACTAAACTCATCCAAAAGGGCCATGGAGAGCAACGGCCAGAAGAAGGAAGCATGTCCAGAACAGCCTAATATGTGCAAATCAGCTGAGAAGATTTCACCCTTCTGACCATCCCAGCAACGATGTTGTCCAGGAAGGATGTTGGCTTAAGTTAACAGTTAAGAACAGTTAGGGGTTGTGAGGTAAAACCCAAAGGTTATGTTAGGAAATCTTGAAGGGGGATTCTCCTTCTGTAGAAGTTGAAGTGAAATTTTCCCTCAGTAGTTTTCAGCTTTGCCATTTATTTGAGACCAGAATTTCCATTGCTAAGCAAGGCAGTTATTCAGTGAGTCACTGTTGCGAGTCCGTACCAGCCACTGGACCCGGCAGCTGAGTCTGGGGAATCAGAGGAGGAGGAGGAGGGGCCTGGAGAGCCATCAGAGTTGGAGGAAGGCTCTGATGAGCTCCAGGACTTACAATCTGATGAAGAGCCTGGCCCCTCCGATCGTGCTCAGGCTGAGACTCAGCTGTTCAGGGAAACTGAGTCAGATTCTGAGGACTCACAGCTGGAAGACATCATAGACGCTCGCAAATGCAGACAGGCAACAAGAGCAGAACAGAGGGAGGCAATGGGGTGACTCCAAGGAAGGAGGAGAAGGCATTGAGATGCCACGCCTTGGGGCTGCATAATAAAAAGGGAAGGTGTGGGCGGTGCTGGTTGCTGAAGGCAACCGTTTGCAAAGGAATCAAGTTTCATGGAATCCTGTTTGGTTTGCCTTGCTTGTGAACAATTCTCCGTTTGAATCGTGTTCTGTTTGCCTTGGACAATTCTCCATTTGCATCATGTTTTGTTTGCCTTTGCTTTTGGGACATTTTGCAGGTCTGTACCTAATTAATAAAAGGGGTTTGTTTTCCCTGCATTTCCAGCCTACTTGTTAAAAGAGGGGTTCGTCCTTGTGAGTTAACAAGGACTCACATAGGCTGGGACAGAACAGTCACAACCAATTTTATGACCTTTTTTGACACAGCTGTGAAGCAATTTACTGCAATTGTTAAGTGAATGACACAATTGTGAAGCAAATCCAGCTTCCCCCATTGACTTTGCTTGTCAAAAGCTCGCTGGGAAGGTCACAAATGGTAATCACGTGACCCCAGAATGCTGCAAGTGTCCTAACTACATGCTGGTTGGGGATGCTCTGATGATCTTGGGTGCAAGGATTAGTCATAAGTCACTTTTTCAGTGCCATTGTAACTTTGAATGGTCAGTAAACGATTGTAAGTCGAGGACTACCTGTACTATATTTGGCAATGCTGAAAGCATTTTATGAGCACTTTCACAAAATGGCTGACATAGCCAGCTGGTGCAGCTCCTCCTTGCCATCTCCTCCCTGGATTCTTTATAACCTCACTTTATTTTTTTTACTTAAGGGGAGACAGGGAAATAGGCACTATTCTAAAAATCAAACTTCAGTCCTCCCTGATTTACTTTGTAAGACTGCTGCTCAGTTTTATATGGGGACAAAAGGCACAATGGGAAATATAAATGTTGTTTAACACTGATATCTCATAAAATACTAATTTTCTGGCTTATTGAATAAAGGAAACTAAATCAGGTGGCATGGAGAAACCAGCAGGTGCCAACAATAGTGCCACTGGATACATTGATATTGATAATCTAGGAATTTGATGTTTCTAAAACTTCTATTAGCACGAAGACCAAAATCACTGACATCCTTAAAAGCTCCTTAAAAGTACAATGTAACCAAGAGGCCATTTTAATCCACCTCTAGTAATTCTACCCATATATAAACAGTATATTCTGTAGACCCTGATGTGCTGTTTTTAATAGATCCAAGTATCATAAGTATCTTAAGTGCAGGCAATGGGTTTTCCATGTGATACTCTATTGAAGTGAAAGCTGGACTGTGAAGAAGCAAGATAGAAAAAATATTGGCACTTTTGAGCATTGGTGTTGAAGTAGATTCCTGGGAGTACCATGGACAACAAAGGAAATGAAGGAAGGAGTGGATCATCAAACAGGTCCACCCAGAATTCTCACTTGAGGTACAAATTATGTACCTGAAATGCTATAGGGTTTACTGCCTGAGCAGGGGGTTGGACTAGAAGACCTCCAAGGTTGTTCTATTATTCTGTTATTATCAGGGTCACACGTATTATACATTATGGGAAGACCTAGTTCTTTAGAGATATCTATAATGCTGCTGAGAAAGGTGAAAGGAAAAGGAAGAAGAGGACCATCAGCAACAAGGTGGATGGGCTCAATTATAGCATCAGGGAATGCACCTTTGAAAGATATGAAGGACCAGGTTGGGGAAAGATCCTTCTGGAGAAAATCTATCTGTATGACCACCAAGAATCAATATTGACTTGATGGGCCATAATCAATCAAGTTTCTTAAAAATCCCCATGTGGTTTTGCTTGCTGAAGTGTCTAAGATAATGTCTAAGACACAGGGGAAGAAGGAGAGAGCTTTCATTACTATTATTATTGTTGTTGTTGTCATCATCATCATCACCATCATCATTATCATTGATAGCTGATATTCTTACAACATTCTTACTACAAACCAAGTAACAGCAGTGAAGCTGCTTCCAGTGAAGCTATCCATTCTATTTCATTATTATTTTGACAGTGTTTAAAAATGCTCGCTTTTCCATTAATTTTTCAATATTTTCTCCAATAGCACTGGCTTGTTCAATTAAATTGCTATCACTTGCTCTCCCTCGCTGATGTCATCATACACAGCCACATCTGATAAGTTATCTTTCTTATTTACTGGCAACATCCAATGATATGTGGCTCATGACTTCATCCTGCTCTCTTCGTGATAGGGTAAGACCGCTCACGTGACATTCAGGAAAGGGATGCAGCAGCTGGAGCAGGATGCGGGAAGTGCCATCAGGGCAGGAGCATTTTATCTTTTTTTTTCTGTGAGGGAGATAAATTTCTCCTGTTGAAAGAGGTATTTTTGATCGAAATACAAAGACTCATGAATATGAAACACGTAGCTGCTTTCCATATAGTTTAAATATTTCATGAATAAGCATACACATATGTAGTCAAAATAATTGTATTTATTCCTAGGAAGTAAGTGCTGAGAAAAAGGAGCATCTTATTTTTTTAAAAAAAGAACAAAAAAAGGTCAGCTTTGTACACCATTTCCATACTTACACGTGACTACACACACACTCCATATATTTGCAAATTATCAAATATAATTTTATTCCATTTCTATGACACTGTATTGTGTTGATTTGTAAAATTGTGTTCCTTTTTGTGGTTCCCTCTTCACCAATCCTGCATAACAGGTCCTTCTCAAAAATACATCACAGATGAATGGTTTGGGAGGGAAAGGATCAACTGATGTTTTTACAGATGAATTGTAGTTGACAGTAGCCATACCTAGTAAACATGCCCATAGCTCTTTCAGTTTCAAATTTACACTTCCTTCTGTTGTTTATTCTCTCTAGCCTGCTGTTTTTAAGCTTTTTAGAAATTATTTTTAAGGGTTTAATCTGAGTTTTTTTGGCTGAAGAGTGGTGCAATCTAAATATATACATACATAAATACAAGGAACTGGCGTGACATTGTGCAACAATTTGAATAAACTGCAGTGTTGAATGCAGATTGGAAGAACTTTCTCATTTAAAGCAGGAGAGATTGTGCCTTCACTTTGACGCAGTGGGTCTGTGCATCTAAATATGATGGAGCTGATTTCCAATGGCGCTTTCCCATCTAGCAACCAGCAGATAGCGAAATTTACTTACACATTACTGAATCAGTGAAAATTAAAGAGAAGCCAGAAAATAAAACTAGTGCCACCATGCTTCTTGGGTGCAGAGATACAGCAACATATAGCTGTATGCTCAGCCTTTTTAAAAAAATTGCTCATGCCAAAGAAAAGCACAACACAGCGAGAGCATTATGAAGCCGCCTGCTAGTGAGGATACCATAATAGCTCATTTCCTGATCATTAATCCAGGCCTCGTGCAATCACTCAAAGGAATCCATTTTCCTTTGCTGCGATCTTGGAGGCTGCTGCCCTATTGTCACCAGTGCCAGGGACCCTTGACTCAGCAGCCCATGTCTTTCCTTAATTAGAGCCTGCGATAACCCATGGTCAAGCTCACTTTGCCAGTGACCATCTATCATAGCGCCTGAACTCCTTGGCATCAATCTTGGATACAGAGACAGCTGGAATGGGAGCCCCGCTGAGGACAGAGGAGGACATATTGTGCATAAATGGAAATGGATGATGCTCTGCAGAAGGCAGGCCTTCCCTAGTTGCTCCAACCCCCCTCAGAAAGATTGCAAACAGAGGCAAGAGAGGCAGGCTAGAGTTCAGAAACAGGGCAGCTGGTATCATGCCAGTGTTGTTTGTGCAAATGTGAGAATGTGTAGAGAATGCTTTTAAGGCAGCTGTAGCTGTGGGGAAAGGCCTCAGGTCTCAGTGGAAGGCTGGCTTTCTCATTTTGTTCCAACCTTCTGTCAAAACCAAGCAGCAGTCCTTGGTGATTTCAAAGGCCCATTAAAACCAGCAGCAGCAACATTAAATTTTCTTGCCAGCCTACTGGTTTTCTATTACTATTAGCAAACCTCATATTCTTACCAACTCTACCAGTTAGACTCTATCTGCGGTTACAGCTGCTAGATCCTCTCAGCTTTTCCCTGGAAATTATGTCTAATCCCTTTTGTAGAATGGCAAACTCAGCTGTGGGAGTGTGCTTCAATGTCAGAAATAACCACCTATTTGAAAAACAAATCTGATATAAAATTCAAATCAACATGGAAACATTTCCAGGATTATAATCCCATATAAAGACTTGTTCTGAATACAATGTTTGGGTTCCTTCTAATAATAGCACTTTAATGTTTTAAGTTATTTTATGCCAAACAAAATAAGGATATACAGTAATTTTTAGTCTAGGTAAAAATTATTATAATCTTTCATCTTGATCCCTAATGTATACTATGCTGGTTATTATGGTTAATTATTGTATATTATCTTGATTTTAGTAATGATCTGAAATTATAAAATGACCTAAGTTATTTTAATATGATGAACTAAATGTTACTTTGAAATTTTTATTGAATTTAATACTTGTAAATCCATTTACTTTTTGCTTTTCCTGCTGTTCCTTTCCGGGGTTTTTTTCTTTATAGTGTTTTTAAAGGTTTCATAAAATAAAAACCAAAAAATAATCAAATCCGCAATCAAAAGCAATTCCTTTGCTAAGACAAAACCCAAATATTGCAAAATAATAAGTAAGCTTTGAGGTTCTTCATATCCTTTTTGCTGTTGAGTCTTGAACAAATGAGGAGGGGGAGTGAGACTGAATTGAAAAGTTCAAAAATTCACTGAAAACATTTTGTTTGGGTAGCTCACTACTTTTAAGGCATGGTAGAAGTTAGCTTAATATTTCTGCTAAATCATAGTGGAGTGAAATTGAAATATCAATACTGGAACAGATTCCATACAAAAACAAAAAGAAAAGTTTATACAAACTCCACTTGGGATAATTTAGCATTATACTTGCAATCACCTGGAGACAACCTGGCTGCTATATTGTCATACTGTAAGCTTGCCAATGCAAAGAGTGGCAAATTATGTGAGTTATTTTTGTGCTCTGAAGCAGCTCTGGCTATTGTATGCCATCAAATAAAGTCTGATGGAGAAAAGAAAGGAAAAAGCAAGAACCTCCAATTCTTTGGGCTTTTTCTACGCTTTGCCTTAGTCATGATATCTGGTTTTCTGCCTCCAGGCATTTGGATCAATCCCCTAGCTGACTGCTAGCTCCAGAATCAAAAGAAGCACATCAAAGGAATATAATCAGAGAGAAGTATTATTCTTGTATACTTGTGTAGAAGCTTCCTGGATATATCCACTATAAGGTGGAGAATGTTAGATTAGATACCTTCTGTACAATTAATGGCCACCCGTGTTACACAGAATGCTGATCTGATCCAGCAGGACTACTATATATCCTTATGTTTTAAGGCGGGGGTCTTCAAACGTGGCCCTTTTATGACTTGTGGATTTCAACTCCCCGAATTCCTCAGCCAGCATGCCTGGCTGAGGAATTCTGGGAGTTGAAGTCCACAAGTCATAAAAAGGCCAAGTTTGAAGACCCCTGTCTTAAGGGAACAGTGAAATGAAAAGGTGCTCTGCATCAGATAGGCAAGCCTGAAGAAGTTGCTTTGTTTTTTTATTAGAACTCCAAGAACTGCCAGCTAACCACAGCCATCTGTAGTCATTTACTTTCAGTTTTTCTATTGCTGTTCTTATGCAGTTGTGAGCTTGAAATCCATGTCAGACTGTATCAAATAATACAAAAATAATGTCAATATTTTCTCACATGCTAATTTACAGTTTGATCCCTGAGGCCATTAATGGTAAAACAAAGTTGTTTGTACAAAGGTAACATACACATGTAGCTGTCTCAGCTGATTTTACCTCATGGGCTCTCTCTTAAAATGGAGTTTTGACCTTCTACAACACAGGTGTCAAACTTGCCACATCACGTGGTGTGTTGCGACGTATCGTGACTTTTTTTTGCATTGCCGGAGCTGGGATGGGCGCGGCCTCCACATGATGCCACTGGCCTGCGGCCCGGCAGTTTGACACCCTTGTTCTATAACATAAGCTAGTGATGTCAAATCTTAGCATCTGTGTTCACAATATACTCAAGTTCATCAACATATATTTCTGTTTTGTTTTATATTTTTATGATGCATACCGCCCAGAGTCACTTGTTGAGATGGGTGGCTATAGAAATCAAATCAAATCAATCAGTAAATAAATAAACATGTCTGATCCTAAAACTCAAGTCACTGTCAAAATTTAATCTAAAAATTTGTTTGCAAGACATTGAAAAGAATTTTGGAGAGACTTTGGGGAGATGAATAGAGGCCACCAGTTTTTAATTATTTTATTGTTTGACTGCTTGTTTATTCAACGGGTTATTATTTATATTTATACTCTGCCCATTATATTGTCATTCCTCTTGTATGCATACAAGAGGAGGATTTTGTTGATTGTGTAGTGTATAAGCCACATAAATAAATGAATAAACTTTATTGAAGGTAACAGTAGTAGCCAAATCAATACAGCCAGTTCATTTAACTCTGTTGTGGGGTGCCTCTTCATAATTATCAATAAAACTTTCAGGTATGTGGATATGTTCTGATATATCAATCAAATTCCAAATGTGATATTGCTACAAGCTTGGGCAGTGAACTAGAAAGGGATAGACATATCTGGAGACTGCCCATCATAGTGGTTAACCTGCTAGGGAGAGTGACAGAATACACAGAAGCTGCACCGCCAAAGGTCTGGGGGCAACAAGATTTCCATCCTCACTCTACCTGCCAGTCAGTGTCACGGTCTGAATGGCAATCAAAGAAAACAAGGAGGCACTGGAGTAGAGTAGATGGGTATATATAATGTAGCCCAGAATGGCCAGTAAGAACTGGACAGATTCCAGCCTCTGACTGGGTCACCACCATGACTGTGACCAAATGACACAGATTGTGCATTTAAGAAGGCCAGAGAAGATGGAAAACACTGTTTCCACAACAGATCAAATAGATACAAAACTAGGAAGCCTCGGTTATAGACCGAGGGCACTAGGAAGGCTGTGTCATGAGAATATGTCCTTCACAAATGGTCCATGAGGCATCTTTCAGCCAAGGTTAGGGAGAGTGAGTGAGTGTGCCCTTTTCCAACTCTCTGTTAAACTTTAACATGGTCCTTAATATGGACAGGAGCAAGTCAGATTTATTATACCTATCCCCTTCACTGGAGTACTGGATGGCAAATAATATGTTGTGCCCGCTTACACTTGTCCCTCCTGTTTATTATTACAGATATGTGGATTTTAGAATGTGTGTGTTTGTATTCTTTTAAATAAACTAAAAGTAAATTTGAAGGATAATCTTGATGGAAAGAGATTCTGGAGTTTTAAAAATAGTTAACATTTAAGTTGGTGGCACTGTATCAATTGAAATCTCATCAAATTACTACTAAGTAGGTATGCATAGGATTATAAATTTAAAGTTTACAAGTTGTTCAACTCTTGGTATCTTCATGGACCAGTTTTCTTGACAGCAGCCAGATAAGGTTTGCCCTTCATTTTTTCCAGGTTATTCTTCAACTTCCCAGTCTAACCTATTGCCTTAAATATTCTCTGGAGGGCCCCCTTCCAAGCCAAGGTCTGCCTATGCTTAGTCTCTAAGCACAGACATGCTTAGCTTGGTGCTTCCATCTACTTCTACAAAACCACCATACCCAAGTTTCTGAAAGTGAAAGGATGACCCTATCATTTAAGTAAAGGGAAAGTTTCCCATCTCTAAAAAATGTGTGGACACTATTTTCATGTGATTATTAGAACTTGAGTAACCATTTGTCAAGGATAAAATAACCAAATCCCACCACAGTGCTAAGGCTTGGCATGTTGACCAGCACGCAGTCTCTTGTAATGTTACAAGTGTGCAGGTGACAGCCCTTGAATTCAAAGCTATTAATAAGAATCCTGGCTTTGGAATCCAATGTATATATTCCTATTCAAGCAGGGGGCTTTGGTGTGCTGAGAGATATTAAAAGGAAGAGACCATCTAACCTGAGCAAAGATATTTTTCAGCATCTAGGGATGAAGCACTGCAGAAGGGACACTAAAGCTACAGTGAATTACATTTAATAATCCATCCTGTGTTGTCAGATCAGTGTGTACTCTTTATAAATCACTCAGTCCAGGGAGGAATTTTTCTCGCCAGATTGCTAAAAGTTTCAGATAAAGGATATACATCTTGTGGAGAAAAGAAAACAAGACTGTACTGAATCGTTTAGCCTAAAAGTTACAATAACGCTCAGGGAAGAGTGAAGGTGAAACTGCCGTTATTGGAAAAGAAACATTGCAGGTAAGAAAGCCTGAAGCAGAAGCACCTGTGTTTCCAAATGACAATGTTCTCTCTGTTCATTAAAACACAAACTTCAGATATTGTTGCTTTAGTTTTAGACACCTCTTGACACCTCTTTAATATTGGCCAGCTACATATGAAACTTGGCAAACTTATCACTGTCAGGCAATAAGCAACATTTCTGGGGAAGGAGAAGCTTTGAAAATTGCCAAATCTCTCATCATATTTCAGTTACTGGTATTTTCAAATGCTAATTAGTACTTGATTCAGACGATCAGGTCATTACCTCCTTCAGCCAGCTATGTAAGGAAATGTTTTCTTATTGCTAAAGACCCCACCTTGAATCCTGTTATGTTCAATATGGTCAGTCCATCCTTCAGTGATCATGGAGACATGTAGCAGTGATACTGTATTGCTCAAGTGGGCAAGGCCACTTGTACAAAGTGTGTTGGATTTCAGGAAGATGTGGTCTTTGCTCTTTGTTTGTGTGTGTGTGTGCGTGTGCGTGTGTGTCTGCCTTCAAGTAAACCTTGACTTCTGTTGACTCCTGGATAAGTCCATGTAGTTTTCTTAGCGAGATGTTTTTGGAAATAGTTTGTCCTTGCCTTCTTTCTAAGGCTGAGAAAGAATGACTATCCCAAAGTCACCCAGTTGGCTTCAAATCCAGCCAAACTGGCTCTCCTTTGCTCACTTTAGGTGTATCAAATATGTCCAGAGGTGCAATCTTGGGTGATGTGTGTGCAAGGAGACAACTGAAGGGCTGTCTCCCTAGTGACATCACCGAGCCATGGTGGCACAATGGTTAGAATGCAGTATTGCAGGCTAATTCTGCTGACTGCCCACTGCCAGCAGTTCAGCAGTTCAGGTCTCCCCAGCTCAAGGTTAACTCAGCCTTCCATCCTCCTAAGGTTGGTAATATGAGGACCCAGACTGTTGGGTCCTGTTGACTCTGTAAACCTCTTAGAGAGGGCTATAAAGCACTGTGAAGGGGTATATAAGTCTAAGTGCTATTGCTATTGCTACTGCAGGCAACTCTGCCCCCTCTGAGGCAAAAACTTTCACTCTGATGGGCACATTTGGGGAAGATCTACAGTCCAAAGATAAAAGATATGACTCATTCTTATATTTTTGGTTAAGCTATAACCTGGGGGTGGGGATGATAGCTCAGCTGTTAAAGACGCTGAGCTCGTCAGCTAGAAAGCCAGCAGTCTGAGTTGGAGACCTGAGTACCGCATGACCGGGTGAACTCCTGTTACTTGTCCCAGCTCCTGCCCACTATCATTTTGAAAGCATGCAAAATGCAAGTAGATAAATAGGTACCACTTCGGTGGGAAGGTAACAGCGTTCCTTGTGCCTTGGCGTATAGTCATGCTGGCCATGGAAATGTCTTCAGAAAACACTGGCTCCCTTGGCTAAGAAATGGAGATGAGCACTGCCCTCCCCTTGCCGCCGCCCCCCCCCCAGAGTTGGACTTTCCCCTGGATGGGGAAACCTTGATTTTTACCTTTAGAACTTGGGATGGAACACCAAATCTTAGTGATGCAGAAAACTGTAAATATCATCCCCAATACAAATGGATCCTCAAGTTAAAGTTTCTTAAATTTTGCCCAAGACTTACCAGGAGACTTACCATGTGTCAGTCTGTACTTAACCAGATGTCTCTGCCTGATTTAAACAGTAAGTGCCTTATTTGTGGCAAGTTCACGAATATCTGACTAGAAAGGGAGTCCTACACATGCTCATCACATAAAAGAAAGCAGGCCTTGTGTACATGTCTTAATGACACAGAACAGTACATTGATTAATCTTACATCACATTGTGCTTATTCTATGGAAGGGATGGATAACCCAAAGCTATTCCACTTTTGCCCACCCAGACACGTACTAAAAGTACCATATGTGTAAAGCAGTGCTCAGAAAAATTGGCTATGCATTGTTGATGGGATAGCAATCCAGTCTGAGTCACAAGCATGATAAGCCAGTGAATATTGTTATGGCATTCTTCTCGATAACTTGTATAGTTATATGGTTTTCTTATCTTTTTTAAAGTTGTGCTGTCTTACAAATGCATGAAAAATGTAGGAATAAATAACTAGTCTTCAAAATCTCCAGATGTCATATTAATGCAGTAATTCCTTGGGGCCCTTACAGGGGCTAAAAGTACCACAGAGCTTAATGGTATTTATTTTCAAATCAATGCATTCTTAAAACTTAAATAAATAAAAAAATCAGAATTAGATCACTTGCTATGGACAGGTTTATAGGAAGGTCTCTAGAAACCCTATAATCCTGGGTGAAAGTGGCTTGAAAACTTACTTGCAAAAGAATCCAAGTTTCACTAATCAGTGCCAAAATGCATGATAAATGAGCATTAAGGAGAAGAAAATGAGAGGCCTGAACAGAATGAATATGACCTTTAAGTGAGAATTTTGATGATATCTAAAAAAGCAGTTATATAAATTTTTCTAATGGGATTATCCTGCAAATCAATCTCAAGAAGAGAATGAGCTTGATGCTACAAATGCAACCTACTCCGGAACCGGTTTCCAATTAATTTCCCACTGGTTTTACTGTCCCAGGCTTCCTTGCAATCTAGTGTGGTTGGCAGAGGTCTTTCTTAGAAAACCGGAATCCCTGTCTGAAATTACAGCTTGCAATTTTCTCCCGGTAGGGAGTGATGATAATTAGGTAATTTTGAAAGTGGTTCCAATTTGCATTTGTACCATAGCAGAAAGCCTGAGATGCGCATAGGACAACCACACATTCACCATCTCCTGGTCTTGGTAATGCACCAAGCAGTGTTATGACTAAATTTAATCAGCTTTGATGGGTGTTACACGCACTCGCCAACAAATAAATACACCTATCCACCCTCTCTGAATGCTTCGCGATGAAACAAAATGGCAGTGGCATGGTTCATCTCTTCAGCTGACAGGATGATGTGGATTATTGCAAGGACAACGGCCCTGGATATGTCAACTACTTTGCAAAATAATGTATGTCATCTCCCCCGCTACCGGTTACTGTTTTTCAGAGGACATCAACGGTGTCACTAATATTAAACACACCCCTCCCCTTCAGAAACCTAGCTCAGCTTTTCCTTCTCTTCCCCCCCCCCCTCTTCTTACCAGGCCAAGTCTGCAGAGCCATCTGCGCAGACAAACATACATATGGCTGTCATTTGTCCAGCACTTTACACAATGTGAAGGCCTTTTTTAAAAAAAAATAATAAAAATAAAAATACTTGAGACGCCAGCCCATGTGGCAGATGATGTATGTGTTTCTTCAGGCCTGTGATTACCAGCACAGAGAAGCTGCGCGCTGCTCTTCACCTCATCAGTTCCACAAGCTGCACTCCAAGGTGGGTGAAGCATTTGCCGCAAGATGGCTTCTGACATGTAGCCAGGCAGAGGCGTTCTGCTGGGAATAGATGACTTCACGTTTTCTTCCAACTGAGGTCAGAGTCTGACCTGCTGAAATTAGTGTGTGTGTGCGGGTGCAGGTGCGGGCCTCCGTGTGCACGGCGGTTCCAAAGCCAGAATGAATTTATTTGGAAGAAAGGAGAGCAGAGGGCATTAGGAGTTGCCTGACACCTCTTAAAAGCCCTTTAACATGATAAAGAGAAAAGGAAGATTAATCCAGAATGATACAGAACTTTTAAAAAGCAGAGGGACGTATGAAAGAAAAAACAAAAGTCAACCTGGCTGCCATCAGGGGATTCTCATTTCAGTCTTCTGAACCCAAAGCACTTTTAAAATAGCGTAGCATATGTGGAATGATATGAGCTGACACCAATCTGCATCTCTTTGCTTTTTGTATTCTTCTATGGTACGTACTGAAGACTGGGCCGCATGTGTACATGCACCCACATACCCATACCTAGGCATACATTTTAAACAGCCCAGTGTGATAACTTTGGATTGTGCAATCTACACAAGAGTCACTACTACATTTCAATTATGTGTCAATCACTGCAGACCTACAATATTGCAAGAAATACCAAGTACCCAGTTAAGAATACAGGTAGTCCTCAGTTACAACAGTTCATTTAATGACTGTTTGAAGTTACAACAGCACTGGGAAAAGTGACTTATGATCATTTTTCACCCTTACAACTGTTGTAACCTCCCCGTGGTCACATGATTAAAATTCAGATGCTTGACAACTGGTTCATATTTATGACGGTAGCAGTGTCCCAGGGTCATGTGATCACCTTTTGCAACCTTCTGACAAGCAAAGTCAATGGGGAAGCCAGATTCACTTAACAACTGTGTTACTAATTTAACAACTGCAGTGTTTCACTTAACAACAGTTCAGAAGAAAAAGCTAAAGGCATCTTAAGCAGTTTATGGAGGAAGATTATTGAATTCTGGCCTTTCAAAAGAGCCTGAAGACCTGGCTCTGCCAGCTGGTCTGAGGCCTCAATGGGGCATGTCATTCTGGAGGTGGCTAATGGACTAAGATAAAACCCCACCTCCTCCCCCTTATGCATCTTGCTCCTTTTCTTCCCATCTTTGTCAATTGCAACTCAATTTTAGTGTTAATATTTATTTTTTAATATTTTAAATGTTTTATCCTGCTGTTTTTAATTGATCATAAGCCACCTAGAGTTGCCTCAAGGAATATCAGCTTAATAAATAATTAAATGTCCAGCATACTTTTCAAAATAAGTCACTTAGCAGCATAGCCCCCACAATCAGGACCCTGATTACGGCGATGCAAAGGCTGGCAAAAGCAATCATTCTAATTGTAGCAAAACTGCTTTGGGGTTGCGCAGGAAGAATTCTATACTGTAGATTAAACCAAAAATCCAACCGAGTGCCAATGAGTCTAAAATCTGGGGACTGCTATGGATTTGTATGCCCAATCTTATACTCTTTGCTCTGGAAAATGTAGCCTATAGAGGGGGAAAAAATCTGTTGCACCAGCAGGTTCTGTTATACTGGCAGTGAGTACTGAAGGCAGCCCATTGGACCTCCGGGTGAAGAGGTACAAACACCCACACGTCCTTCCAAACCTGGTTAGAAACTACATCCAAAGCGTTACCATGCTTTTGAGCATTTTCCAAGAAATGCCTTGCTCCCACATAAGTATATTCACTTGAGCAAGCGTAACAATGCCTGTTACCTCTCTTTGTCTGTACCTAGCCATAAAAATGTGGGAACTGGTGCCTGGATAATGAAAAGAGGAATGAAAAACCACAACAAAACATGACTTGGGGGCAAACATAGCTTCAGATTTAGGCTCCCAAACAGGTACAAAGCTTTATGAAGTCCTTTGGAATAATATGCAAATATTTAATTACATACTTACATAGGCCCATTCATTGCTTTTAGACATCATCCATTTATTCAAGACAGTTGCTAAGATGCCCCTTAATTAACTATTAATCATTATGTGGTTTGCTACCAAGGGAATTTCTATCCACACAAGTGTTTCCTTCTGGTGATCTTTACAGGGCAAAGTAGACAAGATGGAGCCATATCTCAGGCCAAAATCCTGTAAAGGTCAGGAGATAGGTAGGAGAGGGAACATTTCTTCCCATGGATCATACTCCTATCCCCACCTCCTGTGCTTTTCTTCAGCTGTTTCTCTCCAGTCAAGACTTCCTTACAGTCTTCATTATGGAGGGGAGAGGGAGGGGGGGGACTGTTGAAACTTTTAAAAGAGATGTGTAGGATTGTTCTTTAAGGAAACACTAAAATTAAGTTTTGTCAGAGAACTACAAAACACAAATCATTATTTTCAGGGCTGTCTTTTGTGAAAACCCTTAGTACAATCAGCATTCCTACTTAGTTTAAATTCTCTTTTATGAAAACAGTCTGCAGTGAAATATTTTTTTTCAATACAAATCATTCTGCCTAATTGCATCTGTGAATTGCAATCAGTAGCAAAATGGAAATTGGTGGATGGAAACGGCTACCATAGGTATGTTATGCAAAGCATAACACACATACACACACACACACACACACTTTGGATGAATGCTCACCAAATGCTGGTAATTTCAAAGCAATTCAGGCTTTAGCTCAGTGGCTAACAATTGTCCAAATAGGGTCATAATATGCAAAACCTTCCTCCTCCTCAGATGGCCAGAAATACTGCTCTGAATTTTTAGCAGACAATTGTTTAAGTCTCTCTTAATATATTTTAGAACCACTATGGACCCCATTATTTATATTCACACTGCCATTATTTGTTTACAATCAGTGCTATTTTAGAAAATACATAATTGGTCATTGGTGTCAGTTAAGGCACCAATCTAGAAGCCAGGAGACTGCGAGTTCTAGTCCTGCCGCTTTAGGCATGAAAGCCAGCTGGGTGACTGTGGGCCAGTCACTCACTCTCAGCCTAACTCACCTCACAGGATTGTTGTTGTGGGGAAAATAGGAGGAAGGAGTATTGTGCATGTTTGCCACCTTGAATTATTCATAAAAATAATAAAGGCATGATATAAATAACAAATGATCCTACTTCACAAAGGATAGTTGTGACCTGTAATAAAGTAAATAAGACCTGTTCTTGTTATACGCAGTTGCATGAGGATTATATATATATTCAGGTCTAGCAGCTTTTCTGTTAGATTGGCTTTGTTGGTGTGGTCAGCTACACAGCCTAGGTCAGGGGTAGGCAACCTTGGCTTTTATGACTCGTGGACTTCAACACCCAGAATTCCTGAGCCAGCCATGCTGGCTCAGGAATTCTGGGAGTTGAAGTCCACGAGTCATAAAAGAGCCAAGGTTGCCTACCCCTGGCCTAGGTGAAATACATCCAAGTGTGTTTTTGAAGTTATTCAATACAAATACCAGCAATGCATGATTGGAAATTGTCAATGCAGTGATGTCAAGTCACAGAGGGGGAAATAGTCCACATTCAGTACAGAAATAAATGTACTGTACTGAATTGGCACTATTTAATAAACTGTGGTGGTTCCACTAAATTCTCAAGAAGTCTTATTGACTTTTGTGAAGAAAACGATAGCAAATATCTAGGCATCCATGAGGGGGAAAAAATAAAGGGGGGGTGTTAATGGTGAAATTCATGCTATGATTCTGTAATGCAAATTTATATATAGCTGTATTATGATACCATAATGTACATTTCATCATTTGGATTCATTGTACTTGGGAACAGACATCAGTGGCAAAATATTTAGGGGAATGTATCATGAAATTATAGAAATCCTCATATTTGATTTCAACTTCTATTGTAAAATCAGATAACAAATTGCACTTGCTTAGTAGCAACCCATTAATCAGAGAAATGGAGTTTGCTGGTACACAGATAATTTACTTAATACAGATAATTTACTTAATTTGGCAATGTTCTGGCCTGTTGCTCTACTTGTGCCAAAATTACAACTTCTTCTCTGGTAGGCAATAAATATCAGCCAATATGATTGATATTACAAAAAAGTACACTAAAATCTGCAAAGATAAGTTTATGATTGTGGCAAGAATTCCAAACTATTTGGAAAAAAATAAATAAAGATAGCAGCCATCCTAGGGGTGAAAATGCTAAAAGGCAGAGACAATAGAAGAGAAAATACTTGAAGTATCATCACTTCAATTCTTCTGGATAAAAGAATATTTATATGTATACATATGAGTTAAGATTTTCTCTATCATATTGAAAAAGTATACATTTATTACATAAAGTTAGTTTAGTATCACTGTATCTTTGATCAAGCCTCAGTTTGAACTATCTAGTCATTTTCTCTTAATATATAGAAAAGCACATCCAGTTGTCTTCATTATGCTCCAATTGTGAATTATGACTATTTCTTATTAATGCATGATGTGCCATGTAGCTATTTCAATTCATTTCCATTCTAATCTGTCCTGTAAAAATTCTAGTATACTGCTACAACACATAAGACAATTAGATTTTCATGTAAAGAGCATACATTTCACAGGCTGAAGACTTGCTGTCCCTGGACGGTGTTAGAATCCAACTTTCATTAGCCCACCACTACAGCAAGTAATCAGGAAAAATAGGAATTAAACAGTTTCTGCATCACTGTCATCAAAACAACATAATTTTTAATCAAAACAGCATGGAACAATAACAGATTTTTCTACAGTCTAATTGTCCTGTTATAAGGTCCAAAAAATCTTTTCGGAAGATTATCAGAATAAGGCATAAGATATACATATTAATATATACATATGTATATGATACTTTTAATTTAAAGCTATATATGGGCTGAAGAGGTCATATAATAAATATAAACTGCAATATAAACGGAGTCTCCCTTCATAAGGAAAGAAACGTGAACTCATTTTCAACAAAAACCTCTTGGCAATTTTAAGGGCAATATTTTTTACATGACACTCACCAGTATTATTGCATGTGCTACTGTTTTAAAATTAGACGATGATATACACGGAAATATATGTAACGTGTACTCTGGCCGTGTACTGCCAGAATAACTTACATTTTTTATTAATTACAATGATTCACAATTACAGTTGTATTATGGACAATAAGTAGAGATTCTTTTGATGTTAGCCTTTTTAATCCTGCACTTAAGCCGCCATTAATTGCTTTAGTTCTTAAAAAGGCACTTTATCCAAATGAATACTTTGAAAGAGTGCAGTAGCCTCCTAGCATTGTCATTCAAACAATTACTTCTCATGCTTAACCTAATTTAAATAGAGGATTCTGATAACTCAGATGATTAGAAAGGGAATGATGTTGATTGGGAGGCTGATGGAGAATATAGCTAAGTTTACAAAAAATATTTATATGAAATAGATTTGCAGCTCATCTTACTTTACTTATTGAGTTTGCAATGTAATTCACTCATCTCCATATCTTTAAGTGCAGTCTAAGTGGCTCAAATAGATTTATGCACACTTTATTTGCTTATAATAGATCCTATCTCTTGCTACGTCATTTTGAGATAGTGGGGATTTATAGTCCAAGAGACACTTTCAAACTGAGTTAATGCATGGTGTCAAGCTTTAAGAAGTTAAAAGGTTGACTGGATGCTGCTGAACAAGACTTGCAGTCATTTTGTCTTGTAAATTGGTATTTAGATTACTGATGATTCAAGCAGGAAACAAATTTGGCTACTGACACCATAAAGAAAAATAATCCCTTTATTCCAGAATTCAGAATAAAATCATTTTGTAAATGGAAACCTAAACACATGCAGCAGCCAAGCCATCTTCAAAGAATTGGTTTTCCATTTATTCCCTGAATGGAAGCATTTGAAAAGTGAGCTTATAAAAGCCCAGTCTAACATAATACCAATGAAGAAGAAAAATAACAGCTCTCAAAAGAAACCAGCATGGCTGCATAAAGAACTCTCTGATAAATTGAAAGATAAAAAGGACAAGTATAAAAAGTGGAAAGAGGGGCACATAACGAAGGCAGAATATCAGCAAATAGCCCAAGCCTGCACAGATGAAGAGAGGAAAGCTAAATCTCAAAATGAACTAAGGCTTGCGACAAAAGTCAAAAATAACAAAGAAATCTTCTTTCAACATGTAAAAAATAAGAAAAAAGTTAAGGAAACGATTGGTCCATTAGTGGGAGAAACTGGCAAGATGGTGACAAGCAACAGAGAGAAAGCAGAACTGCTTGTTTTTTGCATCCATCTTTACACAAAGGGAAAAAACAGTCCAACCTATCAAAAACAGTACCGTAAAAAACAAATTAGAAACACAAGTTAAGATAGGCAAGAAAATGGTAAGTGAGCACTTGTCCACCCTAGACTAGTTCAAATCACCAGGACCAGATGGATTACACTCCAAGGTTCTGAAGGAATTGGCAGATGTGATCTCAGAACCACTGAACTGTATCTTTCAAAGATCCTGGAGCACTGGGGAACTACCCGAGGACTGGAAAAGAGCTGATATAATTCCCATCTTCAAAAAAGGGGAAAAAATGGATCCAAGAAACTACAGACCTATCAGCCTGACCTCAACACCTGGGAAGATTCTGGAAAAGATAATCAAGCAACGAATCAGCAAACACCTAGAGGCAAACAAAGTCATTACCAAAAGCCAACATGGGTTTGTCAAAAACAGATCATGCCAGACAACTCTTATTGCATTATTTGACCAGATGACAAAATTAGTGGACCAGAGGAATGCTGTGGATATAATTTACTTGGACTTCAGTAAGGCATTTGATAAAGTAGATCACAACCTACTACTCGATAAGATAGAAAAATGTGGGTTAGACAGCATCACCACCAGATGGATTCGTAGCTGGCTGACCGGCCATACTCAGCATGTAGTCCTCAATGGAATTGCATCTACATGGAGGGAAGTGTGTAGTGGGATGCCCCAGGGCTCTGTTCTGGGCCCAGTGCTCTTCAACATCTTCATCAATGATTTGGATGAGGGGATAGATGGGGAACTCATCAAATTTGCAGACAACACCAAGCTGGCAGGAATAGCTAACACTCCAGAAGATAGGCTTAAGATACAGAAGGATCTTGACAGACTTGAACATTGGGTGCTATCTAACAAAATGAAATTCAATGGTGAAAAAAGTAAGGTTCTACATTTAGGCAAGAAAAACCAAATGCACAGGTACAGAATAGATCCTACCTTGCTCAGTAGTAGTAACTGTGAGAGGGATCTCGGAATCCTAGTGGACAATCACTTAAATATGAGCTAGCAGTATGCTGCAGCTGCCAAAAAAGCCAACCCAGTGCTAGGCTGCATTAACAGAGGGATAGAATCAAGATCACGTGAAGTGTTAATACCACTTTACAATGCCTTGGTAAGGCCACACTTGGAATACTGCATCCAGTTTTAGTCACCACGATGTAAAAAAGATGTTGAGACTCTAGAAAGAGTACAGAGAAGAACAACAAAGATGATTAGGGGACTGGAGGCTAAAACATGTAAAGAACGGTTGCTGGAATTGGGTATGTCTAGTATAATGAAGAGAAGAACGAGGGGGGACATGATAGCAGTGTACCAATATCTCAGGGGCTGCCACAAAGAAGAGGGAGTCAAGCTATTCTCCAAAGCACCTGAAGGCAGGACAAGAAGCAATGGATGGAAACTAATCAAAGAGAGAAGCAACCTAGAACTAAGGAGAAATTTCCTGACAGCTAGAACAATTAATCAGTGGAACAACCTGCCTCCAGAAGTTGTGAATGCTCCAACGCTGGAAGTTTTTAAGAAGAAACTGGACAACCATTTGTCTGAAATGGTATAGGTTTCCTGCCTGAGCAGGGGGTTGGACTAGAAGACCTTCCAACTTTTTTATTGTTATTGTTATTATGCAAGAATATTCCTTTTTCATAGTCTTTGTTTTCAACTGATCAAATGAGTTGGAAAAAGCCAGAGAACAGTCAATTTTGAATTCATCTTTGCTATATTTGAAAAATAATTTAAATACAGGTTCTAATTAATAGCTTTTAAAATAAATAATTTTTGTCTTTTTTATTGTTATTGTTATTATGCAAGAATATTCCTTTTTCATAGTCTTTGTTTTCAACTAATCAAATGAGTTGGAAAAAGCCAGAGAACAGTCAATTTTGAATTCAATTCATCTTTGCTATATTTGAAAAATAATTTGCATACAGGTTCTCATTAATAGCTTCTAAAGTAAATAATTTTTTGTCTTCATAGGATATAAAAAGATAAGGTGGGACAAATATCTTCAGATGACCTGAGCAGACACTCGAAGACGTGTAACTAAGAAAGAGAACCAACTCTTTATTTATTCAGACTGGCTTTATCTCCAGAATTATGAATGATTAAAAAAATGAATAATTTCATATTTTATTATTTTCACATTTTTACTATAAATTAATACATTTTACAGGTTCTGCATTATGTGTAATTTTTCGTGCTATTCACTGTTAATATTTTAAATACTGTTTAATCAGATAAGAGAATTCTGCTTATATAGCTGGATAAAAATACAAATTTTATTTATGTAAACATTGTACATAGTTACCTTTAACCATAATCCCAACAGTAGTTCAATGGATGTAGTGCAAATAATTATAAGAATGTAGCATGTATAGGCAGTTAAAAATATTAAGAAAAACACTTATAGAATTATCTAAACTTTATTGTTTTACATCTTGACACAATATTGTTTCAAGGTCACTTCAAAAGAATATTAAAATGGCACACAGACATGTATAATGAAAAACTCAAATTTTGTTTTAAATACAGTAGGTTTCTTGGATTCATCACAGGTAGATTCTTTTGGGCTACAACAGTTTTGGCGTAGCTGACTCAGATTGTGAACTAAACCCAATTTTCAAATCTGTGCTACTAATTTTTTAAAACAAAACAAGCACAGTCAAAATATTAATTTTATTATTACTATCATCATAAGCATTCTGTTTATCAAAGACAGTTTGGAGAAGGAACATTGGGCAGTCTTAACTTCGACCTTCAAAGTAGTGTTGTTCTATTCTTCTGCAAAATGCAATGAGGTTACTGTAGCCTTTCACTTTTTCTGACAGTTCATCGCTGATCAACTGGGTAGTAAGGATTGTGAACAGATGTCCAAATACCAAAGCATCTAATTCGGTTGGCCTATGAACAAAAGAAAACTAGTATGTTGAATGAGAGAACCATTGCAAGTCACATTATCTATTAGTGCCAATTGTATATCCAGACCACTGCATAATATCTTGATCTTTCCATTTTGACGAGAAAATGCTATCAACTGCCTTTATTCCACCTCTTCTCCTTAAGGTGGTGACAGAAAGTTGCCAATTTATGGCTTGAAAACTACAACAGTGATAAAGAAGCATACAAATGCTTCACCAATCACAGCCATGCCTACCCTAATAATGAAGAAATTGGTGGGCCGGAGGGATATTAATAAAGGCCAAAAAAAATTAGATTGGGCATCTAAGCACCCAGTCACTGCTCAACAGCAATGATCTTGAGTTTTTGTTTTCTGAGTTCTGTCCTTTTAATCTGAGGATCAGAAAGTAGACTGCCTTCAAGCTTAATGTTAATATAAGTGAATGTAAAAAGTCTCTCTCTCTCTCTCTCCCCCTCCCTCCCTCTCTCGCACACACATACACACACACACCACACACACACACACACAATCAAACAAGATATTTTGAGAGAATGGAATTGGTATCAGTTCAAATGATCAAAGCACTGAAAATATGTATTAAATACTATTTTTAAAACATATTACTGAGGGATATAATCAAAGAATAACTTAGAATGGAAATAAACTTGCGGTGGTAGCATTTCTTTACTCTAACCTAGATTTTAGAGTGTGTTGATTTAGACAAAAATCAATTTTTTAGAAACTTCTTTGGAAACTCATTTCACTGAAATTCTTCATAGTGCTTTCTAACTTGATCCCATTAACCTTCCTGGATGTTCCTCCTTGCCTCCTCCTGTGGCTCTGTCAAGTTGCCCAGAGGTAATCTAGCCATTCCTTCACTCATACATTAAAAAAATACAGAAAGAGGCTGTTTCCTGATTCTTGGCTCTTCGACCAAGATGATGCCCTTTTTTACCAAAAGTTGGAAAAAAGAGAAGAGTTTTTTTATTTAATCTATAAAAAAAAGAAAAGAAATACAGCAGGAAAAACCTCTCCCCATCATTTCTTCTTCTAGGCAGAACTTTTGATTCAAATAACTTACTTCTTATTGAAGAAATACAGTTGTGTCCCAAGCCTTTCGGAAAGTGCTTGACAACACTGATCTACACCTTCAAGTATCTAAAAAGAACACAGATATCACGAAAGAGCAGAAAATAATGTTAATTAATTAAAGCTTTAGTTAAAAATACATCACATGCATGAGATTTTTAACAACATTTGTCCACAAAGTTCTTGTCCTTCCCCTATGATCTTTTATTCTTTACCCTTTAAATGCAAAAATGATGTATTTGTACCTGTTAAAAATCAAACAGGAATAGTCAATACAATTACCATGTTTCCATACCAAGTACTTAGATTCAACCCAGAGAGAAACCTATACAAATGACCTCGTATATAATTTTTGTGCACATTTGGGGGTTTTCGCCAGCTTCTTTCAAGAAATTTTCATGCAAAAATTAAAAGGACCTCTAGAATAATATCTGATAGCAGTTGCTGTTAAAAAATAACCCTGATGTACATACCTGAGAGCATTTAGGAGCTTCACCTAATACTAACTTCTACTGATAGCTAACATATCCAAAAATATATCTAGCAAATCAAAATATATCCCACAGTAAAACCATCATCTCAGATCAGAGATAGCAGAGGCTAGTTTTTATTTAATTTACTAAGAAGATACAAAGAAATCAGTGCCTCCCTGAAACTTTACATTTTGCATTTTCTGGGGGGGGGGGATCAGACTTGGGGAACTAATGACTGACCTGATCAAGTGACTTATTGCCCCAGCCAATAGCCTTCATTTTACGCTGGACCTCCCATTGCTTCTGATAGGCCAAAATGCGATTCAGAGGCCAAGGATAAGGAGAACCATATCTTGGATGAGTGATCTTTAAAAAGGGGAAAAAAGGAATTTTGTCTTCTTATATAACTGAGAAAGCTGTGTTTTAGAAAAGACTAGACTAACTATAATTTTATTGCTGTGGCTCTACCTCAGAACCTATTCTGTGCAATTATTTACAACTTGCAGCTACAAAAGCAAGCCTTTAAAATTATATTAAAAAAAAATCACTTTAAAACTAGCACATCCAATAATGACATAGAGTAATCCGAAATGTATATGCAAGCAAAATTAAAGCAAAAAAAAAAAAATGGGTATCATTAGTGGTTTAAACCTCTATGTTTCATTTATGAGTAGGGACTTGCAATTGTGAGCAAAAGTGTTTTCTCATTAAAATTTAATTAAGATGTATGCTGCAGAATCACTCACCTCCTGGACTGTAGCATCATCACACCACTGAAGATACAGCTAGAAACCAAAGAATACTAAACTTCATAACAGAGAAGGTTACACAGTCATTTATTCCTTGCAGCTTTCTCTCTTGGCTCTACCAAACAAGCCATTAATAATATTTAAAACACATAAATACGGTTACTAGATTTATCATGAAGCAAATACAATATTTCAGTGCACCAAAAATAATCTGAAAAGGATTGTGAAGTGTACATAAAAGTGTGCTGCTTTTTGAGAAGCACTGTTAATCATAAATCCACCTTTTTTGTTTTATACACAAATGGTACCTGTGCCTTGCAATATTACCAAGAAAATAGCATTCCCCTCTTCAATATAATTCATTTCCCAAGACTGACAAATTACTAGTGTTTTGCCATACCTCCGCTGTCAAAAGCATATTATTGACTAATTCCATGTAGGCTTTCATCTCAGCTTTTTGGACTTCATCCAACCCATCACTAAGTGAATGGCCCTAAGGCAGGAGAGAAGGAAGGAAAGAGAAAGGAGAACAAAAATTATCTATTTGGGTTCTTTCCAAACTTTACTGAAGTCCAGGGCTTTCTTTCATTCAAAACAATCCTTTGCAACATTACACATAAGAGGCAGCTTTGTAGACCTCAAAGACTATTAAAGGCTCTGGGCATGGGGGGGGGGGGACATTGAACTGAAATGTACTTTTAAATAGAAAAGTACAGAGTGATCAGCAAACAGAACTTTCCAGCTACAGACCTTTGCTTTGCTTTTCTGCTGAGTGGTTTTTATAAATACGACATCTTTGTAAATAAACTGAAGTGAGTTATGGTGATGTAAATACCTTATTAAAATACGATGCATGGGTATCGATTTACGAGACTAAAGAAAGAAGCAAGAGTAAGCATAAATATTGATTATTTGGAATTTTTTAAGATTTAAACAAAGTGTTCTCTGTGTAGTGGATTGCAAAAGCCAAGAACTAAGTGCAACATTATTTCTTGGCAACAGCCAAGATAGCAGATAGAGCATGCAGCAATCAGGAATAGGCAACTTGGTAGTGCACTTTTAAAAAAAAAATAATAATCTTAATTTCAAAAGCCACAGCAGGCATGGCCAAGGTTCTGAAACGATCAAAGTTACAATCCAAACCCTCTGGAGGGCACCAAGGTGATGCCTACCCTATCTTAGATGTAGGACAGGATCCAAAGGGCTTTGGACAGCTCAGGCCTCTTCCTATAGAGCCAAGACATACAGAAAAATAAATGGAAGCCCTTTCAAAGAGACATCTAAACCATTATAATTGGCCAAAAAAAAAAAAAAATCCTCTAAAAAGGATTTGACTCAGCTGAATCAATTGAAAATGCTTTAGGTAGTTACCGCTGAAGCCTTGCTGTATCTGAATAAATAATCAGAAATCTGTTTACACTAGACAAATGCTAGACTCAAGCTATAATTTAGCTTTCCCCCATTTAATTACCATGTAATTAGTTTATAAATTTCCATCTACCGTATATCAACTGAAAACAATTAACGAATAAGTTGATACTATAACATTGCATCGTAGTACTGTATTACAGAATAAACAAAAAAAACTCTGAGAAAAGACTATTGGAAAAAAGGTAAAAATAAAAGTCAATCAGTTCAGTTAGGGAATTGGCTTTTAAGGCGACATGAATTAGTAAATTTGGAAGATGGAAAGAAGAAAAAGCTGCTCGCCTAAAATCAAAATTATACATACACATATACATCCTAAATGTATGAAAAATTTAAGCAACAGAAAATATTTAGATATTCAAATGATGCGTATTACCATGTACGAACCCCAGAATGTTTCGGTTCATATCATTTGCTTCAAAATGAAAGAAATATGGATTTGGCTGAAAGGTCCTACTGGAAGAAGCATATGTTCATTCCCTCTTCCTTACGGATATCTTGCCATCTCCCTTACTTTCTTGAAACTTGATCACACTCCCAAGATAGTTTCAGAGCATACCAAGTAACTGAAGAGAGAGAAAATTCCTTTCTTTCTCATGCCAACATGAAGACCTAAACATCAGCAATTATAATGCAGCCAGAAACCTACATTACACAAATTTCATCTTCTGAAGATGGCTTAACAACACCAGTTTCTTATCCTGAATAGCTAGGATTGGATCTGGTATTAGTCCTTGGTGGGAAATTACCAAGAAATGCCAATCCTATAGGTTAGATTGGGAAGTATAAAAAAAATTCCAAAAGACAATTATATGTTCCTTCTGTATTGTTGCGAGGAAAATTACAGGGGCAAGTGCATTACATCACCAGTTGAACTCTATTCAAAGGAGACTTACAGTAATTATCATTTAAACATGTTTCAATTTAAGGCTCCCATATGTGCTAACTGGGGAGAACTTGGAGTTGCAACTTAAATACAACTAGAAGACATCATGATGAGGCAAGGCAGCTGCAGTTGCTCTTTCTGAAATTCTTGGGTAATACATAGTTGTGCACTATCTGAATAAATAAATAACAGGGTTCAATATTGACATGTATAGAAAGAAAGGTGAATATTGTACAGAACATTGTTTGTACAAAAAAAAAGAGTTAAGCCCAATAATGATAGATAGAAATGTACAAATCTCTATACACATTAGCACTCAGCAGAAAAGTAACCCACTGAATTGGATAACATCTTAAAGGTTATTAATGCAGTATTTTCTGAAAGAATAAACTATTTTATTTTCAAAGCTATGATTTTATCAAATCGCCAGGATAATTTCATAAACAAATAATTAAAACTACTGAATAGGTATTATACCTTTTTTTTTTAATATATATATATATATATACACATTACCTTGGCTTTTACAAACTGGACAATGGGGCCAAGTTCTGAAACTACTTGATTTCCTACATGAATAAAGGGCACTTTTCCTGTGGGTAAAAAGAAGAATATATTTTAACATTCATCACCAACATATCATTCTAAACCAGAACGATAAGAACAAGGATCCACTGAAACTGAGATTTTAGTTTTGTGTTTGAGTATCTGTTTTGAAAGATGTATGAAAACACAGGATTATAGTATTGGTTCTAGGCAAAAGAAGTTGATCCTCTCCTGAATATGAATCTCTGTGAAACCCAAATACTACTGTCCTCCCCCTCATCAAAATTATAGTAAAAGAAAGAGCAGTTTAATACAGTTAGTTGTTAGGGGAGGGAAAAAGTAATGGAACAATAAAAAACATGTGTAATTAAAAAAATTTCACAGTGGTATGACTTGGTTGATCTCACTTAGACCTCAGCTCTTCCTAAAAATCTAGCCTTCCTTCTGCATCCAGGGAATTCTGGATAGCACACAAGTGCTTCTTATTCACACAGAAGAGTTACTGGGGTTGGACAGTTTATATCAGGCCACATTTGTTTGTACAGGTTTCTACACAGTTACTTCTGGTTTTCTTGTAAACCAAAGCCCCCAAAGTACAAAAATCTTTTCCTGTCTGAGGATGCATAATCAAGAATATAACTACCCTGAGCACCATTTATTAGCAGAAAGGCTACTGCACATGCACACACATGCACAAGCATGTGTATTTTGTTTTGGTATGAATCTACACCATCAATTGACCAAAAAATTGACCATATTTCTTCCAGAGGTGGAGAAAGATGTAATTTTAAAATCAACTAGCCTCAATGCAGTACATTAATAACTAATCAAAGATTGTTGAAACAAATATCACAAAATACTGCCACTCAGTATTTGTTCCAAATACTAAAATAAATGCTAAGATTGCTGGGCTTTAACATATAATAGTGTGTCAGTTTCACAGAAATTATGCAGAATATAAAAGATAAAGAGTTTAAAAAAAATAATATCCATGAACAGCATTCATGGATATGCACTTGTGATCCAGCCAGTCTTTCTGTTTTCAAAAAGGGGGAAAAGACAGGTCACTATCACTTTTTTATTCAAGACTACTAGATATAATCTGATATCCATTACTGATTTTTTCTATGAAATGTAAAATTTTCATTTTGAGACAGACTGAAAACTTCAGACTAAAGTGCCTATAGTAACCTAATTTTTACCTTTCTCTACTTCTTACTGTACCCCAATAAAAAGTCCTGAAAAGTTCAAAAGCTTGCACACTCTTTTATGACATTTGACCTAACTATAACTATCACCCTACTATAATTCTAACAAAGCTAATTATCTGTGCTAACTCTGTGCTCATACCTTAGTGACACCTTATCAGAAATTGACAAGCAGTGAACTAGGTGGGCCTGGTGTCCCTTTGTTTGCGCTGAAAGGCTATAATCCTAAAACTTCTTGCTGTGAAATTTTATCAGTTTCTTCATTGAAGGACTACACAAATAACTGTGAAGGTTACACACTGTCCAAAGAATATTCGGAATATTCTTGCTTTTATTTTTACTGAGGAAAGGAATAAAAAAATCTTGGTCACTGACAGTCAGACTGGTTCAAAAAGGGAATTGCAAGCAAGGCTCTCTGCACAAGGACATAAACTGCAAAAGGAATGCAGGGCCTTTTGAACTTCCAGACCTCTCCATGGTCCTATCCATCAAGCTTTTGCTTCCATGGAACTACTATATATACAGAATGAGGTTTTGGTGTTCCTACAGCAAGAGTCAGCATATCAGTGCTCTCACAAGGTGCGCGTTAAGTGCTCTCTTATTAACAGATGGAGAGAAAGAGAGCAGTGCCAAGCAAGCTGTCTTCAAATGTGGAATCCCATAAAAAGAGGAAAATGCATTCATGGTTCTAAATTTTAACGTTGCAGAATTAGGGCCACAATTTCTGCTACACGGTTGTTCACAGAAGCTCCATTTATCCAAGCAGTAATTTATAGCAAAGCATGCATATGATAATGCATGATAAAAAGGCTTTTGCGGTAGGGAGCAGGAAATGCTTTCAACCCGCCAACTCAAAAACTGGGAAAAAAAATATTCCCATTAACATTGAATTTTGCTTTATTTAGATATTTCTTTTTACCACAGCTAATGGGGAATAAGAACTCACCACATTATTGGCTAATTAGCAGGCTATCTTCATAGAAAGCAATGTACATATTCCCAATAGCTTGAGGCCATAAGGGGACATGCCCAGACGATGAAATTTAGGGAAGTAAGTCTCAGTGAATTCAGTCCCACAATACTCAATTGAAGCGTCTTTTAGCCTGCACAGATTTCATTCTTAACAAGCCCAGCTGGGCCCACTGCAGACACATCTTGTTTCCTGTAATGAGGAAAGTATGTCTGCATGTGAGTATGCAGGTATGCTACCTTATTTGCTCTGCAAAAGATCTGGGTGACCTCTAGATGGAAGCAAAGAGTTAAATTTTTCATTATCTCTTTGCTGACATTTAGCGGTTGCCTGGATTTTGCAAGCCAGATATGGTAGTCCTACTCTTCATGTAGGAAGTGTGGGAAACTCCTTTCTGAACATGCCCTTTCAATAGATAATAAGCATCAAATTGTATGAGTAACAAAAAATGCTACTTTAGTGCATAATGAATCAAATGAGAGAGCACAGCAGCAGCCCTGTATATTTGCATATAGAATTGCCCCAAATTAGAAGAGGATGTTTAAGAGGACCTGTTTGTAAAACCTGACAAGGGTACATGAGGACGTGTACAATGATTGGTTACCTCCATCTGGGCCCTCTCTCTTCAATCTTTCTGAGAGCTCAATTCTGTAAAGTAATCTTTGTTAGGGTATTAAAGGGAAAAGCTGCTCAAAGGTAGAATGTAAGAAAGAAGACAGGTCATCTCTTCTCATCTAATGTTAAAACCAGGCTCTTCCATCTACTTCCATCATGACCGAGGCAGTTCACATTTAAACACACAGAATTGTTAGCAGTATGTTTACCTTAGCCTTACAGCACTGCCCTTTAAGGCAGTTTAATGATGAAAAGGTATTATTTCTGTTTCTTGCAAGAAAAAAAATCTGTAGCATAACAAGAAACAAGCTACTGCATAGTGCAGCATACAGTAACTCCAACCGATCTCCAAGATGAGATACTGTTGCCATAGTTTCCAAGCACAGGTGTAGTGTAAATGATTGGTACACTTACCAGATGGGGACATATATTCTGCATTTGCCCTACAAACCACCTGGACTGGCAGATTGCACATTTGTAAAAATGCCTGAAAATAAAGAAGAGTAAATTAAAATTTTCCACATTACATGAAGGGAAAACATTTTTTTAATATTTGTAATTCTAAGCCACAAGATATATTCTTTTATTTATAATTATTTCCCCAAACAGATAACTAGGAGAACTATATCTAGGTACTAGCTTCTAACACTGCACTTATCACAAATTCATCACTCTAGACGCAACTATAAATGAACAGAGAATAGCAATCTAAAACATACAGCATCTCCTTTATTCATTTTCTTGTACTTTACTGTGATAACCTCTCTCTAAAAAAAGAAACCACACCAAAAAAAAACCCTTAAATTCCATTTTGGCAGTAATAATTATTGTAATTTTAAAATAAATCAATGAAATTTGCTACAATACCGATTTTTCATGGAGCTTAGCCCGCAAATTAAAGTGTAGCCCACTTCATATTTTTAAAAAGATGCGATTCTGTTGTCCTTCTAACTTTAATCAAACATTAAAAGTGCCCAGTCTACAGCACATAAAGCTGCCATATCTGTACCTTGCATTATACAGACCTGAGCTGACTGAAAAATAAATCCTGGCTCTCCTAATGGACTAGAAGCTTAGGAGCTCAAACTGTGGGTAAGGATCCCCTAGAACAGGGGTAACCAACCCCCGGTCCGAGGACCGGCATCGGGCCGTGGCATATCAGCAACCAGGCTATGCAAACAAGTCAAGCCCCATCCGCTGGATATAGGCGGCAAATGAAACCACACCCCCTCTGGTTCGCAGAAAAATCTTTTCTCCACAGAACCGGTCCCTGGTGCTCAAAAAGTTGGGGGCCTCTGCCCTAGAAGACATCTCTGTTTAGAAATTTCTCGCTCCTAAAAAAGCAAGTCTTAAGGTGTCTAAGCCTCTAAACAGGTCAGCTCTGTAAACAGATAAGACTGGTTAACTTCCAAAACATATCAAAGCTAGAACAGTCAAACAGGCTTTGTGGCTATACCTGAAAATGAGGAACAGCGGGCAGCAATGGCAAAAGTATTTCTCCCTAATAAACCTTTTGCTTTGATTCGCAGGTTCTTCCAACCACAATAGAATACACATTCCAGACAAGCAAAATTTCCATAAACCTATTCCCACAAAGTAACACGAAGAGGGGAGATTTCCATAAAGTATGAAGAAAGAGTCCAAGCTCAGATATTTTGAGTAATACCAAGTCTTTTCTGGAATTGCATATTATTAATCTTATAAATAAATCAAAGCCAGTTCTAGTAGTATTTTAATGATTAATATTTAAAATACGGCTGTAGAGAATGTCAATATGCAGACACTGAAGGGGATCTGCATTTTCTTTCATTAAAAAATGACAACTGGAAAAAAAGTGGAAATTATACATGAACTAATGCACAAAATATTCCAGCTTTCCTATCAAGCGGTGGCAGATGCTGTAAATTGCAACGTCTGTCTGAAAATTATAAATGAAAATGGTTCAATATCATTCTTGGAATGATAGAGTATATGCCTAATGCAGTTATGATAATAGCCACATTTGTAGTTTAACATAAATTAAGAGTTTAATTGTATTTGTGACTACTTTAAACAAAGTAACACGTTCTTTTGTACCTGCAAATGTAATTTATTGCAAAGCCAGGTTCATTTTCCAGAACAATCAGTTTTATACTACCCTGGAATGCTGCTGTAATGTAATTCCTGCTGTAGAATGTGTGAAGAGTACGTTCACTGGTACCACAGAGGAGGCTTTGAAGATAAATGAAGATGCTATTCATTCAGGAGTAATTTCATCTTAGAACCATATGAAAGATGTTTCACTCAGACACGGTAGATGCCTGGCTTGGGATTTCAGTCTATTTTCAGCTACAGTGTAATGTTGTTAAATCGATTATGTTGATACTGTATTTCTAATCATGAAGAATTTCAGCTATTATTCTACTTAAAGAATGGATTGTCAGACTTGCATTATGCTGTTCAGTCTCTCCAGTTTACAACACAATTACTGTTTCAAATCACAAACTGAAATTATAAATTTGCACTAAAAGAAACACAAGTCAGTAAAATGAAAATCAGATAGTCTGCAGCAGCCTTTTTAAAAAAAAAGAAAAACGATTTAGAGAAAAATGATCCTTCTTTTCACTATAAAGAAATTAATGAGCTTCCAATGCATCAGAGTTTCTTTCAGGTTTTACTCCAATTGAGTTTATGTTTCTATATTATGTTTATCCTTGGCAACCAAAAACTCCATGCATGTACTGCATAAAAACATTTATCTAAAGGGAAGGGAGAAAATAATTTCTGCCCAAACAGTGATCTGAGTCAGATTCATAATAAAGCAATCATCACGTCTTTATAATCTCTACAATCATGAGAATATTTATCACAGAAAATTACCATTCCAGTGCCCAAATAGGAAATGAAAGATACCAAACAACAATTCCTAAAATTTCAAGTGTTTGAAACCTATACCTGCATATCCTGACAAGAAAAATATCAGGATCACTTTTCGGAATTTTTTTCCCTTTATTTCTTGTACCATACTTGTCCATCCAAAGCTTTTCATGGGAAGTTTAGGAGCTTTTTTCACTTAAAAATAGTATCTGGATGCATCTTAGTTCCACTTGTTAAACATGAAAGAACCACCCTAAAATTATTCTTTTAATTTCCCGATGTCCTAACAAAAATTATTTTTTACCAATACTTGTCGATTGTAATCAAATTACCATCAGTTTTGTTCATATTCTAATATCACCAAGTTTGTACCTATGATGCTTAAAGTTGTTTAAGAATTTTTTCAAAGGAAACAACCTTTTCTTCAAGAATTTTGGGTAGCACTTGAGAAACTTTATTTCACTGTCTCAAGCAAAGTCCACATCTAACCATGAATTTGGAACACCAGCCAACAGAAAAACAAAAATCTACTACGCCCTCAGCCTCGTATTTTTCAGACTTTGCCATCTGAAGTCTTCCCAGACAAACCTTGGTCCTGGTAGCAAGTGTGCAAGTAATTTTCTAGCCCTGGGACCAAAGACACTCTGTATCAGTATGCTTTCTTCCAATTTGATGTACCTTCTAAACCAGGGGTGTCAAACGTCACGTGGAAGCCATGCCCACCCCATTGCCGGCAATGGCAAAACCGTCCCGATATGTTGCGCGACGTCCCGTGATGTCGCGAGTTTGACATGTCTGTTCTTTTGTTTAGGACATCTTCAAGGCAACCTTAGAAACCTATACTATATTTAATTATTAGATTAGATGTCACCATTCATGTAATATGCCTACATACTTGTAAAAAAAAAAAAGACTATACTGAACCAAAATCAAATGACATAAAAATGTAATGTCCTCCAATATAAAGTTAAAAACACATTTTGGAAAACTGCGTAAAATATACTCAGATAATTTATGTTATAACTTTTATATTATTTGTAAACATTTCAAAATGCTTATTCTTTCAGAGAAAAACTATTATTCAAGAGTCAACTTATTAAATTATAATTTACTTCTGTGTCTCACAGAAACTCAGGAGAAAGGAGGCACACTGTTGATTTACAGAAGAACATACTAAAAGTAAGGATAAGGCCTAAAATGTTGTCAGTATGAATTTTCAGAACTCTCTCCTTCAACCTATCTAAAAAGGTTCAATTATATCCAATATTGTCTTTCTGCCAACCAGTAACACATGGCAGAAAAGATTTTCTCTCCACCTGCACCTCTATATAACCATAAATCTGCTCTAGAGAGCTGGATATTCTCTGAATGATGGGGGGGGGGGGAGAGACAGGCACAGAAGGAAATAAAGGAGAAATAATTTGCAAGTTCAACTCAACTTATCTTCAAAACCATTAACACTGCAATCTCATACAGTTCTAACTGAAAGAAAGCTTTCAGGTAAGCATATAAAGGGTTGCAACTGATTAGCAGAGTGAAAAATGCTGCTTTAATCTACTTAGACAATTAAAGAAATAATACATATTCTTTGGTAATGTGGTTTTTACTATACGGAGCCTACCCACAGTATATTTGTTTTTGACAGAAAGCCAATAGTTGCAAAAAAAATACAGGATGGATTGAAATGTTCGTTTTTGTGATATAAAAAGAAGGAAGTAAATGGAGCATACAGTTACTATAGGTTAACAGAAGGCATCTATATCATGGATAGTACATATTTCCCAGGCTAATGTTGTAAATGTTCTAAAGCACAATATGCAATAACAGAATATCTTATTCAGCTTCAGCCTTAATGAAGGAAAGATTATTATCAGTGCTCTGAATTTACAATACAAAAAGAAAGAACCTTTGCTGGCAAGAACTCTAAATGATGTTTTGATTGTATGCTATCAGGTCAGCATCAGTTCTTAGCAACCACATAGATAGGCCTTCTCCATCAGTCCCAATCTGGCCCTTCAGGTCGGCCCTTCAGTACAATTATACCACTGCAATCAAATCCACCCATTTTGCTGCTTTTTTTCCCATTCCCTCTGCATTTCCCAGCACTATAGAATAATGTCAATATGATAATTTGAACCTTGTTGTTTGTGTGTTGGGTGAGAGCTCTGATTTGTTTTCTGATCCATTTGTTTGCCTTTTGGGGCATCTGTGGTATTTGTGAGTTTTCTCCAATAATCAAAGTTCAAAAGCACCGGTACTGCGTCTATCTTGCTTCTATAAAGCCCAGATTTTGCTTCCATACGGTATCACAAACAAACTCATTGCCTACACAATTTTAAACTTTGTTGGTCTAGATACATCGCAAGATCTAAACATTTTTTCCAAGGATTTCATTGATAGTCTGCCAAATACTAATCTGCAATTTATTTCTTGACTGCCAGTTCCTTTAGTGTTGATAGTCAATTCTAAAACACAGAAGCTATCCACCATTTCAATATCCTGTCAGTTCTAAGGTTTGTGCTGCAACTGGTATTATTTGGTCTTCTCTACAATGAATTATAGAATGGTTTTTTTCATTGTGCTCTTTGACTTTCACTACTAGAGCTTGCAGATCTTTTGCACTTTCAGCTATCAGAAGGGTGTCATCAGTTCAGTTTTCTTCCTCCAATTTTAAAATCACACTAATCTTTTTTTAATCCAGCTTCCTTCAATATATACTCAGCATATAACTTGAATAAATGAAGGAGAGCATATAATCTTGTCTTAATGGTTTGCTCATCTGGAGTCAGTTTTTTAACCAAGTTCTACCTAGACTTGTAGCTTCCTTTCCTATGTATGTTTTGCATATGGACAATGAGATGTTTTGGGATTTCCATTTTCCTAAGGTCATTCCACAGACTAATATAGTCGATACAATGAAAACCTATCTATCATAGATGGAGTACTGTACATGATAATTTACTTTTGGTATTCTTTCATTTTCTCAATTATCCAGCATGTACCGGTAATAATGTCTCTTGTCTCTCAGACTTTTCTCAAAGCCAGCTTGAACAGCAGCATTTCCCTTTTCATATAAGGCTCTGCAATGGATGATCTTAAGCAATATTTTGCCAACAAATGTGTGAAATTAAAGACTATTATACAACAACTTGCATACCTGTTTGGCATTGGCATGTAGAGTCAACTTTTCCAATCTGTTGGCCATTGTGTCATTCTCTAGATTTGTTGGAGTAAAGATCCTTTACTGACTCTTCTATTACTCACCATATTTCTATAGATATTCCATTAATTCATGCAGCCTTTCAGCTTGGCAATGATCAGTGCTGATTTAACCATCCTAAACCACAATGACTTGTAATATAATTGTAAAACAATATAATATAGAAATTGAGACAGAAAAGATTCCTAATAATCCAGGGCGTAGAAGATGGTAACTTTAAATGCCTATGAGAACAATTAGCATAAAAGATTTGTAAGTAGTTACCAGGCAATATTTGAAGTGCAATGTATTCCAAATTTAGGGGGCAAAAAAAAAAAATTCTCTCAATTCTAGCTCCCCATGTTATGATGGATCCCGACGGTGGTGGGACTCAGTGGATGCTGACATTTTGTAGAAGCAGGTGTTCGATGTTCCTGAGAATTTCAAGCCACAAAAGGCTGTAAATGTCTAAACCACCATCTTGGGCTTGGAAGTAAACAGATAACTGGTGAAAGTCTCCCCAAGTTTCAGAAAGAAGTTTCCAGTTATCTATCTCAATCAGAAACCGGTCGGCCATATTTTTAACCAATTACTGGTGCTAAACTATCTTTAAATAATTAAATGGTTTCAACCATATAAACAAAATGGTGTACTATACAAACAAAATCGTTGTAAAGCGCAGAACCATTACAAAAACTACAAAAAACAAGAAATTCATAATCATAAGACAACATAAATATTATTAAGTACTATTTAATAATAGCTAGAAACCGTACAAGTTGGCATAACTTTTATATTCCTTATTACAGATTATTCTGAACTGATAACATCACCTTACATCAAAGAAAATTGTTCCATAAAGTTTAAAATCAGATATCTTTTGAAGTCATATTTATAGTCATGGCCACTATCTGCTGTCACACAAAGAATATTGAAAAAAGAAGATTTTAATATATTATGGTTAATTTATCATTTAAGTGACATGTGTAAAACAGAACTGAAATGCACAAAATTCTCCTCTGAAAGGAACTTTGATTTTAACTATTTATGATTATGATGATTAAAGGTTTCTTGGTAGAAATGCAAGAATATCATTTCAAATATATTAGTACTATCGGTTCTTTATCAAGGATTTTTTAAAAACCATTCTACAACAAAATACACACAGGCTCATTTCTACTACAGGAGCTACTTCCTCTCACCTGCTCTGGCATATCCCCATTAACCACTTTCCTCCTATCCACTGAGAAGCTATCCCCAAAAGTTAGGAATTTCCAGGGATAGTCTCTCAGAAATGTGGGAGTATCAAGATACGAAACTGAATTATTATTGTTCATTACATAACACTTTCTTCAGTTGCAGAAAGAACATCGTTTCTAATCATGGGGCAACATCATGGATTGCAAGTATTATTTAAATCAGTGCTGTGTATATTATTTACAGTGCTCTTTGTTACAATCTTGTAGACAAAATGAGCCTCACTGTATCCAAACTAGCTTCTGAATAGGATTAGAGTGCTACAGTTATAAATTTATCTTTTATAACACTCTTTTGGACTTTTCAGTTTTCATTTGGCTTCTTCAACATATTTCATCCTTTACTAATATAGCAAATGCAAATATTCAAAACCCAGAATAAAATGATAACTTGAAAATATTTTTTTCTATCATGGAATATTATTCCATGAAAGCTTCAATTATTTTTTTAATGTAAGCCTACCCATATTTATTCAATGGTAAATCCCACTGGAATTAAACGTATTCCCAGTACGTGGCACAGGACTGCATCCTAAACTCGTTTATAATGATTCTGCACAACTTTGAAGACCTAAGGTTAGTTTTTCTTGGACTTTCTAATAAATCTGTTTCAAATTCCAATTTGTTCCTGTCAACTTTGTACGTATCCTGAAAAATACTTATGCATATTACTTTTCAGTATGATTTAATCCTACAATATCTTCTGTTCTAAATAGGAAAAGGGATTTAACATGCTAAAGATTATTTAAAAGCAATCCTAAACTCTCACTGATACTGTTGGATATTGTTTATATCTCGTTTTCTTGTACCAGCAAAAGAAAGCCTGTCACTCTAATTTACAGATAGTTTGTTACAGTGTTGAGGTTGTCTCAGAAACATCCAAGAAGCTAGAGGATTCAAGATCTATTGGTTTCTAATTCTCTAATTCTCCATTTTTCTAAATATGACTTCCCTATAGTCCTAACTGCTACACAGATAGTCTTCACTTGCTGACCATTTGTTCAATGACTATGCAAAGTTACAATGGTGCTGAACAACCAGTCTCAATGTTGCAGCCACTGCAGTCATGTGATTTCAATTTAGACAGCTAGCAACCAGCAAGCATTTTTAATGATTTATTTTATCCCTTTATTATTTTTTTACAAAAAAGGCAGCATACCCAACACACCTTCCTCACAAAATCTTTCCCAACAATCCTGTGAGATGAATTGGGCTGACAGAGAATGACTGGCCCAAAGGCACCCAGTTAGCTTTCATACCTAAGGCAGGACTAGAACTCACAATCTCCTGATTTTTAGACTTGTGTTTTAACCACCAGACCAAACTTGTTGCAGTGTCCCACGGTGATCACCATCATATTCTCACAGTGTGATCTTCAAGCCAACTTCCAACAAGCAAAGTCAATGGGGAAGCCAGCAGGAAGTCACAAGTTGCTGTCATGTGACATTGTGCTCAACGACCCACAGTAATTCATTTAACAAATGCAGCCAGAACTGACCAACTGACTTTGTAAGACAGCCAATCACATGATTTTTTTTTACTTTCAACTGTGTCATTTAAGAATGGAGTTGCTGATCCCAAATACTGTCTGTGAAGACTACCTGTATTTCAAGCAAGCATACTTCATTTATTCACAAGAAAATGACATCCATAATCATTTTCTTGTGAATTCTTTATTCCATAGTCCTTAGAATTCTTTATTCTTTATTCCATAGTCCTTAGAACAGGCAATTTGCTTTTGAAGCATGACTTCACATATTCTTGTAAATAATGCAATATTGGCATTATTATTGCTACTCCTTAAAGGTAAAAGACAGTTTTTGATTTTAATGTTCTCTCAAGCAAACTACTTACTTTAATTAGTATGATTTTGAACTTCTTAATTAATGTAATGCCCATTACCTTAATATAAATGCAAAGTATTGCACATTGAGAAAAAAAAGATCCCAACTTCCCATATGTGAAGACTGACCAAACAATAGATATTGTGATGGTAAAGAACCTACTCAGAATGCAGCTGCAATGACAAAGGTAAACATGATTAAGAGGTTTAAGAAAGGAACGCAAAACTGAACTGCAAAAATGCTCTTCTGCAAACATTGTTATATTTGCATATAACATACTATGTACAATTGTGGTCACAACATCACAAATAGGGTATAGAAAAGGGCAGAGAAAGAGAAATGAAAATGACAAAAGAGAAATAGTACTCTATATAAAAGAATTTTATATGGTTTTCCCAGTTGCAATGTATGGCTGTGAAAGTTGGACCATAAGAAAGGCTGAACGCAAAAGAATTGAGGCCTTTGAACTATGGTGCTGGAGAAGACTCCTGCGAGTCCCTTGGACTGCAAGGCGATCAAACCGGTCAGTCCTAGAGGAGATCAACCCTGACTGCTCCTTAGAAGGCCAGATCCTGAAGTTGAAACTCAAGTACTTTGGCCACCTAATGAGAAGGAAGGACTCACTGGAGAAGAGCCTAATGCTGGGAAAGATTGAGGGCAATAGAAGGAGGGGACGACAGAGAATGAGGTGGCAGGATGGAGTCACTGAAGCAATAGGCATGAGCTTAAATGGACTCCAGAAGATGGTAGAGGACAGGAAGGCCTGGAGGAACGTTGTCCAAGGGGTCGCGATGGGTCGGACACAACTTCGCAACTAACAACAACAATAAAAGAATTATATGTGTAGCTTTTTGTTTGTTATATTTTAAATGTAAATAGAAAAATAAAAACACGATAGAAATTTAGAAAATTATGCATAATATATAAAACATTTATTGGAATTGTTTCTCTCTTCTTAAAATACTAAACCACAGGTGCAACACAGGTGTGATACAGGGGATAAAAAGAAGCCCAAATTCATAAATATAAGGAGACATTCAAGTCTCCTGCTTTTATTTAAATGATTTCCATTTAAGACCAGATTTAAAATAAACGATGGCAGCCAAATCTGGTACCATCTGAGTACTGTGATTAGAAGCTACCTCAAAAGAAGGGTTAAAAAAGAGGAAATCTTTCTTCTGTTACTCTAAGATCATTCAATAAAGCTGTATGGTGAAAGATTCAGGAGGTTAGAAGTTCTACATACATACTTCTACATACATCAATTCTCTGAAAGTTGTTACAAAACAATAAAGTAATGCCCACCAACTCCAACAGCTTTAAAATTCATAGAAAATAAAGCTAATGACAACTATTAGACTAGATCAGGGGTTTGCAACCTTGACAACTTTAAGACTTGTGGACTTCAGCTCCCAGAATTCCTCAGCCAGCTATGCTGGCTGAGGAATTCTGGGAGCTGAAGTCCACAAGTCTTAAAGTTGTCAAGGTTGCAGACCCCTGGACTAGATGATTCTATATCAGTGTCAAGATAAGACAGATTTTCTAATCATTAACAAAGCCAGCAGGAATGCTTCTGGTTTGGCATCTGATTACATTTGACATAGGCAGTTATGGAAGCAAATTTGGATCAGAGTTCAACCCTGCTTTAGAGGTAAAATCACTCTAAAATCATTTTTTAAAAAGTGTCTCATGCCTTGCATGAGCATATTTATGATGTATGCATGACTTTTTTTTCAAGGTACAGTGTAAATCTAAAGAAGGATACCATGGTTTGATAAATCAACTGAATCAAATAATTAAAGCAACACATCCTTTAATGCACCTTTTAAACCAAAAATATCCTTTCTCAGGCTTAGATAGAAAGTTGTTTATGCTTTGATGAACAGGAGAGAGGAGCTGCCCTCACATGAAGTCGAAAACACTTCTCCTGAATCTTTTTTAAAGTGTGCCAGGCCTACTCTTCTCACATTCTAATGGATGGAAGCTATAACCTGCAATACATCAGGCATAATATTGCACTGGACTATCTTGCATCTCGCATCTGCTCTAAAACCAATATATATTATTGTGCATTATTAAAATTTGAAAGAAATTGACAAGACTAGGGGGTAGAAATAATCTTGAAAAAAATGTTTTATATTTCTATTACCTTACTAGAAAATAACATACCAGAGCCAATTTGGAACAGAAATACTGGTTTCTATCAAACAGGAATGACAGGAACTCAGAACAAGGAGGTGCAAAATTTAATACACATCACTAAAGCATGGGTTAATAAAGCTGTTGGAGGAGGGGGGGTAGTTCTTCCACGAAATATTAGCAACCACAAAATAAGAAAATAATTATAGTTACCTGAACAGCAAGACAGGCAGCATTGTCAGAAAGCAAAATCTGTTCCTCTAGAAAATAAAATGCAGTATAATTATTTAAAATAATGGTTCTTTCCTCTACCGATAATTGCACATCATTATGAGTGCAAAAATAAATGGTGTACAAACACAGAGACAAACTATTACAAATCATACGCCCCATTACATTAATGCCACTTTACAAAACCTGCGGCCAGAAGTCCCATAAACATTTCTCCTGATGTGTCCTATAATTTGTCCTATTGCCCCAACAGTTAAAGGATCCTAACAAAAGATATGTCCTAAGGTTTTTTGTTTTCTTTGTTGCAAGCAAAAAAATAATAATAAAAATCACTCATTTCCTAATAGAAATAAAACCCACAACTTCATAATTCTTCTTGCTAAAAAGTAAAAGCATTCATAAACCTATAAAAAACCCAGCTTGCAGTTAATATTGCAGACTGTGTCTAGGTCTGTCACACAAAAGAAAGATGACAAGTACACAGCAATAAAAATTCCATGCTTAGAAGACTAGGGCTGCTACCTATTAGTCTTCATTACTTTGCAGTCTTCTGACAACTGTAGCAGGCTGCTGAGCCCCAAATGGGGGCCATAATGTGATCTGATGATATATGAAGAGCTGCTAAAGGGAGACTGAACCATCCTAGCCTATACATTTTAACAGTTCCTTTTTATCGAGAGCCCACTTTACCACAAGACTTCAAAAATCTGCTGCCTCAGCTATTGGTGCAGTAAATCTGCCAACTGGGCCTGCAAACCACATCATTTTACACTGCCTACAGCAGCCAATATAATGAGTCAATAATAAACCAAGGACCTTATAGGCCATGAATAGCGGGTTTATATTGGTAAATACAAGTTTAGTACAATCCTCTGACCAGATAAGCATCATAAAGGATTCCCTTTTCAACAAGGCCTCTCCTGCCCTTCACCCCCATCAGGGTTCACTTAATTATAGGGATGCATATTTAATGAAGAAAATTCAGCTAATTGAGAAACTAAAGCACACACCTTTCAATGGCTGATAGAGCACAGCATTCTGAGGCCAAGGTTCGGCAGCTATAAGAAGGGTGAAAAAAACACGGTTTATTAGGGAAGCATTTGTTCTTTTTTTTTTTAACCCCAGATTTTCTCTCAATTTGGATTGATATTACAATTTAATTTCTCTTTCAAAAGTCAAAAAAGGGTTTTCAATCGACATTAATATTAATCAGTGTGTTTTCTCTAATCAAAGCTGTCAATTTTGCCATCTCAGCAAGCTCCATCACATTCAACATCCACTCTTCCAAATCTTTCCATTGTTGTTCACATAAAAGTCTCGCTGCTGTATGATATATAAAAACAAAGTTCTAGGAGTTTTTTCCAACTTTTTGTCAATCAGTCCCAAAAGAAAAACCTCTGGCTTCACTTGCATATTCATCTTTAAAATAATCAGAATTAATGCATATATGTGAATCCATTTTTTTTTAATTTTTACATGTCTACCAAGCATAATAAAAAGTTCCCTCTTACTCACATTTCCAGGATGAATTCAAAGAATCTTTACATTTAGAACATTTTTCCTAATGGCAAATACCACAAAACTTGATGTCAATGGATGATTTCCTTAACACAGTACATGACAGCTTCAGAAGGAAGACTTTCCTCAGGACACTAACACAATGAATGGAAAGGGTTAAATTCTCTCTCCAAATGGCTGCGCTTATAATTATTACAGGCATGTGCGATTTCCTTTTGCAAAAAACAGCAGCATAAATGCAAAGTTTGGCTCTAAGTTTAAATCTGAATTGGTAAATAAAGATGTGATATTTTTTTTTTTAGGATAGAATAGACTGAATTATACAAATAACTGAAGGCAAAGAGCTTCAAAGATAAGGGGCTGCCAAAGAAAATGGATGGAGGTATGAGACAATAGATGCAATCTTTATGCTAACCAAGAGATTTGAATCAAAAAACTGTAGAGCTGGAGAATGAGCTGGAGAATGAGCATAAAGATACAAGGAAGTTAAATCAGGGTAATAAAACAAATACTTTTTAAATTAACAAACAGAACAAGAGGCTAGTCAAACAATGGGAAAAAGAAAAACAGAGAGGCTGTTATGTAGAGGCAAGAATGTTAGAAACTGCAAGAATAAATAATATATGTATCAGTTTTTAGATTGCATAATCTTTCCCCAATCCAACCTAGTGCCCTCAATGTTTGATTACAATTCAACCATTATAAACTAAGAATGTAGCTGTAGTTGAATACATATGGAGAGTCACTGAGACAAGCACTGGCACAACTAAGTTTTGTTTTTTTTTAAAGCAAGCTATTACATATTACAGTAAATAAATATATATATAATGTTTATATTAATGTGAATATTGTTTTGAAAAAGTGACTCAAAAATATGCAATGAAAAAGTGTGAAAGAATAATATTCTAATTTTCATACTTATGCTAAGGGTAACAAATTCCCAACAAGCGTTAAAGCAACAGTATCCCTTTTCAAAAAGGGATATTTTTCTTTGCCAAAAAAAAAAAAAAAACCCCAATAAGGAGATAGATGGAAAGAAAAACCTAATATAGCAATTGAGAGCCAGTCAACAAGCCTGCTTGTTAAAAATCTCAGAAAGTGCCATATATCTTAGCTGCCACACTGCTGCTCTAAAATTTCCCTAACTGTAAGGAGCATTTTACCATGATAAAGCTTTTCTATGCTGCACACTTGTGACATCTGTAATGTGTAATTTGCCTCTTTGCAGAATAGTCTATGGTGTGCCATAGAAAAAGCGGGGTGGAAAAGTAACACTTAAAAACTATCTAAAGAAATGTGGAGGTGAAAGCGTAAGATCCGCTCTGCAATTTATACAGACAAAGAGAAATTCAGCAAGCTAGGATGCTTTTGCAAGCAAATAAGTAGTAAAGGTTTTATTCATTTATCAACTTACATTCCACCACAAGAGAAGGCTGTTGGGATTATTTGGTCTATAACCAAAATAAAGTTTTGATTCGAAAGTTGCTGGGAAGGGACAATGATGAAGATACTTTTGATGAAAAAAACAGAGTCCTTTTTATAAACCATTGCAAACAACATTGTTTTTGCTATCTATCAGCCTTCTTATGCTGGGCCTTTGCAGATTTGCAGAACTTTTGACAGTTTCCATCATCTCCAGCAATCCAATCCAGTCCAAGCATCTGGACAATATCAAGATAGAGAATGTTGCTATCTGCAAATTTAAAGAAGAAACGTGGGGACCAGGATTTTCACGATGAGAATATTGTCTCTGATTTATTATTCAAAGTATGAATATCCAGGGTTGAACATGATATGCCAAACCTGCCAGGCATAGCGTTCTTGCAGTCTAGCATGACACTATTAACTGTCTTGCTGACAGAAAGAATCTGTGTATAAAGATAAATCAAAATACTGTTCAGTTTACACTAGTTACAGACAGGAGAGATATAAAATTATTGTAATTGATAAAATGTAAATGATTTGCTAAACCTATTTACCACAGCTGGTGCTTTTTCCAACAATTCCATCAGTAAAAATTAAGTATGCTGATTCTCTGCATGACCTTGGAACTTCAGTAACAAAAATGCTTGACAGCTTTGTAATTGTATGCCACTTTTCCAGTGAACTAAAATTATTTTTGCACAGGAGCTAGACGGGACTGTAAGATACATAAATAATATGTTGCTGTGGTTGTTCAGTCATTTCCAATTCTTTATGACCTATTCAGTGTCATGTCATATGGATGCCAGACTTCACTATCAGGATATCACTGGAGCCCAGTTTGATTTTTCACCTTATGCCAATTGTGTTTATTTTTAAAATGTTTTTACTTGGCATCTTTTATTGTTTTTTCTACTATTTTTATATGTATGTTTTTATGCTTGTTCATTGGTCAGTGTTATTTAATTAAGATGGACAGTCATATAAATCTGTAGTAAATGTCTGTTAATGTTTTGAATTCTCATTAGCTCAAACTTGGATCATCAGTGATAGTACCTAACCATCTTTCTGCTTGTTGATTGCCTTTGATCCTTTCAAACATCAGTCTTTACCAGTGACTCTTGCCTCTGTATTGTGTGTCCGAAACATTTAAGCTTCAGCTTTGTTATTGGTGTTTCCTGTGAACAGACTATATTTACTTCACACAGTACTGAATTATTTTTCTTGCAATCCAAAGTATTCTCAAGAATTTTCTCCAGGACCACAATTAAATTCTACTGGGCCAGCTTTCATTACCACATGTTCTAAATGGAAAACCACAGCCTTCAAAATACGTAGTTCTGTTGTATGTGTGATCTCTCTGCACTAACATTTTGTCTAGAAAGTCTAAAGTACACAGAAAAGCTAAATATATCCAAGTGTCATAATGGAATACTTTTTTCATTATAATATTAACATTAATCTGTTCATGCAACATAGACCAAGGGTCCCCAACTCCCGGAACCAGCCACACAGCTGGAGGTGAGTGGCGGGCAAGCGAATGAAACCAAAACTATCCCCCTGGTCTGTGGAAAAATTGTCTTCCACGATGCCTGGTGCAGAAAAAGTTGGAGACCAGACTAGGGATGACATGATAGCAGTGTTCCAATATCTAAGGGGCTGCCACAAAGAAGAGGGAGTCAACCTATTCTCCAAAGCACCAGAAGGCTGGAATGGACAAGAAGCAATGGATGGAAACTAATCAAGGAGAGAAGCAACCTAGAACTAAGGAGAAATTTCCTGACAGTTAGAACAATTAATCAGTGAAACCACTGGCTTCTGGAAGTTGTGAATGCTCCAATATTGGAAGTTTTGTCTGAAATAGTATAGGCCAGTGGTGGCGAACCTATGGCACGCGTGCCAGAGGCGGCACTCAGAGCCCTCTCTGTTGGCACGCGCGCCACCTCCGCCAGCAGCAAGTCCATCAGGCCGCCACTGGAGCAGGACCCCCGCCCAGCACAATGGAGGCGAAGTGGCCAACTAGGAAGCTCGAGTAGAGGTGGTAGAGCAGAGGTCACCAACCATTGTCGATTGGTGGACTGGAAGAAAAGGGAGGGGAAAGCATTTTACATGCGTGCATGCGCGCACGGGGCACTTGGTCTCTAAAAGGTTCGCCATCACTGGTATAGGCTTCTGCCTGAGCAGGGGGTTGGACTAGAAGACCTTCAAGGTCTCTTCCAACTCTGTTATTCTGTATTCTGATATACAAGGTGATCAATAAAAAATATACAGAAGAATCAAAGCAAGGCAAATGTGAGGCATGTTACTATGATATGCTGTTTAATATAAAGTGAGCTAACATTAAGGTGCGCTAAAACCTCAACATCTCCATGCAAGTCTAGAAACTTGAAATGTTATTGCTAGTCCCTATGGACCAGCATAGGATTGGTCCATGCTCCTGAAGGAAACCTAGGTTGGGAAAGATGGGTACAGACAATACAGCACTAAATGAGCAATAATCTGAGGCAATATAATACAGATTCCTATATTCCTAAGATAAAAGTTGTGATTTTAGAAGTTTTTTATGAACAGTTTTGGATGTCTGAAAACGAAGATTCACCAAGATAAATCTCAATGATCTGCATTAATTTTTGTATTGTTCTAGCCAGAAAGACTACTTTGTTGTTCCTCCTGAGTTTTGGGGATGATGTTGCTATGTAAATGTAAATGTAAACAAGTCATACACATATGAAATTCACTAGCACAGAAAAAGAATTATTCATATGTTTCTGATCTAAACCAGTAACTCCAAATTAGTAAAACCAAAAAAATGAGGGAACTACCGGTAAGAAGGATCAGGTTTCTCAACAAGAGAGCAGAAAAATAAACACATTTTAATGTACAGCACGCCTCTTGCCTTGCGAACAATAGGTGAAGACATAATTTGTAGAATAATAGGCACTAATATTACATGCTGCTTTAGCTCTGCCATATTTCCAATCCATCAAGTTGATTAATGTTTAAGTCTCCTTCAAGTCAAGCTCAATTCCTGGTGACTTCATGAACACATCCAAACAGTTTTCTTACATTCTTCCAAGAATGTTTTTGTTGACTAATCTAGTCAACATAGCCATGTAATTTCTGGTGAGTTTTTTTTCCATAGGCCTTTATCAAGCCCAATTTGGCTTAGCTTCCAAGCCCAGATAAGATCACACAACAAAGGTATAATTTGTTCAATAATGAAATCAAGCCAAATTTTTTATTTGGTTCCTAGATGCTTTTGATCTGTAAGTGATGTTTGTCCATAATATTTAAGCCACACTAAAAGAAGGCATGGATAAAATCAAGCATATGGCCCGTAAGTTAAAACAAAATCTGCCTTGGGTTTGAATCCCGCAGGAGAAATCACTGGAAAGAATCACACTATTTTATACTTCTAAGCTTATTTAATAAATAGAAGTGCCCCATCTAAGAATATACAAAAGTATCTTAATATACTTTCCATTTAGCTCTCTTCCTCATGTCTTGTTTCTCTGCTAAACATTCTCTTTCCTGCAGCTAAAATATGGTGAGAGATAAGTATTAGTCATCTTCTCAAAACTTTAAGAGGAGTTTCCTTGTATGTCTTCACAGTACAGATCATTTACCTATAGCTAACCTAATAAAATATGTGGTTGGCTCACTTGGCTACTGCCCATTAAAGAACATTAGCTTGTCATCCTAACCCAGTGAAATATCTTACATCAAACCACACAACAGACAGATAGGAATACAGCCCCCAGACAGCATAATAAATAGTGCAACTTGAATTGTTAAAAATATATGCAACTTGATGTGATGAAAGATGGAAGTTATATGAATCTATCCTAAACTGTCTTTAGTTATCCAAAATCTGGTCAATCATATTTGTTCCTTCTTCTTCTTCTTGTGCCATATCCGTTATCGGACGTTGGCGATCATGTTGGCGATCCTATTTTTATCAGCAGCCGCACGAAAAAGTGCTGCTGAGTTTTGTCCAAACCAGTCCCTTAGATTTTGAAGCCATGATGTTCTTCTTCTACCTGGACCTTGTTTGCCTTCAATGTTTCCCTGGAGGATTAAATGGAGTATGCCGTATTTTTCTGGGTGTCGCATCACATACCCGAAATATTCTAGCTTTTGTTTTTTAATTGTTTTGATGATTTCCCTTGGCTTTCCCAGGCGGCTTATCACCTCATCTCTGATCTTGTCAACCCAGTTTATACGTAACAGCCGCCTGTAAATCCACATTTCAAATGCTTCTAGTCTCTTCAGGTGGCCTTCTGTCAGAGACCAACTCTCTACTCCATAGAGCAGGATAGAAAAAATATAACATCTGACAAGCCTGATTTTCAATCTTAGGCTTATGTCGTGATTGCAGAAGCCCTTTTTCATTTTGAAGAATGCTGTTCGAGCTTTCTCTATCCTTGTCTTTACTTCAATGGTCACATCCCAGCTTTCATGTAAATTAGAACCGAGGTGCATGATCCTTTCAACTTTTTCTAATGGTATTCCTTCTGAATTTATTGGTGGTAAATTAACGGGTTGTTTGCTGACGACCATGATCTTGGTTTTCGAGGTGTTAAGCTTCAAGCCGTATTTTTCAGATATTTCTGTGACTCTGTTGATGAGGAGCTGAAGGTCTTCATGCTTACTGACAAGCAGAACTGTATCATCAACATATCTTAAATTGTTGATCCAAATACCATTTACTTTGATGCCAGCATCAATGTTCTCCACTGCCTCATTGAAGATTGACTCAGAGTAGATATTGAACAACAGTGGAGACAGAATACATCCCTGTCTGACCCCTCTTCGTGTTTCTGCATCAGCTGAATATTTTTGGCTTAGTCTCACATTTGCTACCTGATGCCAATGTAGATTCTTTATGATTTGGATGTCATTGTCATCTAGTCTTACTTGTTTCAGGATTTCTAATAGTTTGTTGTGTCTTATTTTATCAAATGCTTTTTCAAAATCAATGAAGCACATGTAAACACTGTGATTGACATCTCTACAACGCTGTACAAGAACTTGAATGCTGAATAGCGCATCTCGTGTACCACGACTGTTTCTGAAACCAAATTGTGTGTTACCTAGACGCTCCTCAATTTTGTTGTATATTCTTGTGTGAATTATTCTCAGGAATATTTGTTCCTACTGTTAATAATTCTTTGAAAGAGATTGCTTTAAAAAGGATATTGTTATTGCAGGAGTAACCAAAACACTTCTTTGTATCAATTCCCACAACCAATCACTCTTAACCATTAAGGATGATAAATACCTGACAGAACAATTCAAGAGTCTGGCCTCTTTTCATCTCTATAATTTTCTCAATTAAGAAAATGTTGTCTGATTTTAAAAACAAATCAACATATAGGCTGAGATTTGCATAAATCAAGTAAATATGTTTTTTGGGTTAATCATTTCCTCCCCCTCTATTGATATAGATAATAAACTGCACATCTAAAGTTCAAACAAGCTAAGACATAGATAGGCAGTCCTTAGTCTGTACATAGCCCCTTCCTCAATCTACAAATCACACTACAATTGCCATGAAAATTGTGACATGGTATATTTCCCAAATGCAGTAGCAAGCTCATTTTCAAATGTAGTAGCAAGTATTAATATAGTAACAGTATTTAGCATGCTGCAAGCATACTGTTAGAAATGTAAATAAGATATTTCAAACTGGTCCTATCTTTCTTACATTTCCCTGCCCTCTATTGAGGAAGGCTCCAACTCAACTCAAAGGATATGCAGCCAAACCCCATTTACCTTTATGGATAACTAAGGCAGTTGTATGAAATGTGGTTTGACACTGTAATGAATCTTATCACGGTACAATTCAAGGCATCTGCCACTTATATCTTATCCTGTATAACAGCAGTGAAAATTCTACAAAATGTTCCATAGTATACTAGAGTATTTCTAGACAATTATCAAAAATACTTGAAAAATAAAAATTTGATTTACTAATCAATCTTATATAATAGCAGTGAAAATTTTAGGGGAAAAAATGGAAAAAATTCTAGAAAATTCTCAAACGTATTTGGAAAATAAACATCTAATTCTCTAAACAAATGTACAAATCAGTAATACATCATAAATAATGTTTAAAATGTACTTCCAGTGGCATACAGATACAGGACTCCGCTGATAGTTTGGCTTTTTCTTATTTTAAAATAACTATATATAAAACCTTTATTACTTCAACAAACCTGCAACCAGTCTGATGCTTCAGTTTAAAATAATCTCTCATCCATTAGGAATGATCAATAAAGAATGCACAAATACTTCCCTTTATAAATTAGCTGCTCACTTTCATCCAACATAAATACCTATATGAAGACACAATCAATTTTTAAAATGTACTTAGGCCCTTTCATAAAACTGACCTTATACTATTCATAAAAAGGGTCAGGAAAACAAGTTCATTGCACGACAAACCAGAAAAATGACTTGGATAATTTTCCTATATTGGACTTACGAAAGAGACCCGTTAACGTTTTGAAGAATTTTGAGAGAAGCGACAAGAAAAAAAAGAAAAAGAATCCCAAATATTTATTTTAAATCATCATTTTAGAGTACAAAATTATACATCCATAGTCTTTCTTTATTAATTTATTATTTCTTTATTAATTAAAATTGCAATCCTATGCATACTTGCTAAGAAGGAAGTAAACCGAAGCAAAGAAAATTTAAATTTACTTGCTTTGGACTACACAGGTACAACTCTAATTACAAAGTCTAGTTAAAACCCCAAATGACTGTTCCAGAGATTGAATGAAGCTTACATTGATTGCTATTACAGCTGAATACTGTCTTCCTGAAAAATATGGTAATGCTTCAAGGAATATGCCAAAATCTGCTCTTCACTGAAACAGATATGTGTATCTGTAAGAGAAGTGGGCAGGATGCTACCCTCCCAGTAGTTTATACTTAAGACTGTTGTGGATTATAATCTACAACATCTGGAACACTGAGCCTCCCAAATCATGTAAAAGTTCCAAAAGCTCTTACAAGACTTAGTATTTTGATACTCCAAAAAATGTGTGGTTATATAATCTGATCTCCCTTCTATCATACAGATGAGTACTGGGAACTCTTTTGGAGTTTCACATCATGATGCTGCAAAATAGATGTATGTGAAAAAGAAGAAATAGGAAAAAAGTAAATTAATTACAGATAGGACATTTCTTGTTCAGGATTCTTTAAAATGTGCTATGAATTTGTTTTCTCCCGAAATTGCCTACTGTAAGAAATAACTCCATCTGGCTAAACAATAGATTGTTATGAATATAGTAAAGGAAAAGGCTAGAAACAGGTTGGAACTATAGTCCTTCAAGTATAGACTTTGACATAATAGTTGACAATAATAGAAGTAGCAATCCCAGGTGTGCTGGGGGTTGCTAAATTGCATTAGCCAGGTGTCTTGTTACCTATCTGACAAAAACGTAGTGGCAAATCATTCTTAGATTATTTCACTAGAACTTTTCTTGTTCCACTCACCAAAAATAACTAACATATTGGTCAGACATGCCTGACAATATAACTCTAAAGTTAGAGCACTGGTTAATGTATTGATATCTGAATTATTAAGGAACTAGTTTAAAACTAATCTACACACACAGAGAAGTACACAGTAGCAAGACACTCTTACATTCCAGACATGAATCCTAACATACAGTGTCCCCCCTCCCAAATTTTGTTAACTTCTACCTAAAGTTGGGCTATTCAACTATATCGGAAGAAATATATCACTGAACACACATTCCAATCTGGGATAAAATGGAATGTGTAAGAAAGAGAAAGTAGACAGCCACTACTCTCTCTTTCTTACACATTTCATTATCTTGAAGAAAAAAAAGCCTATATATGTATTCTGCATCTAAACTCTTTCCATTGTGCTTTTGCAATATACCTGCATACTACTTTAATATATGCACATATTTGTTACCCTATTTTCCTTGTTTGTTCAAAGAGCACTCTTGGAAAACTTTGGTTTGTGCTGCATTCTGCATATTTATTATACAGTAAGAACAATCATGGCTCAACCTACTAGATCAAAATGCACATTTTTGGACTTACCGTACTAAAGATGAATTTCGGGGTATTATTTTATGCCATAAAAGTTTTCTAAATATCAATGAGCAAATGGTGAATGTCTGCTTCTCAGAGTAGCCTTTTCTTCCAATGTAAGATTAGAAGGGTCATCTCTCAATTTTTGTAAATAAATATTTTCCACTCAATATCCATAGAATGAATCTTTCATTCAGCTTAGGAAAACTCTTTCTTCAGACTCACTAATGTATCATTCTTGCAACCATTTTACTTTTCCAACATTATCAGATGATATTTAAGTTGCTGCAATAAGAAAGATTAAACCTTGATACCATCTGAAAACCAAGATGTTAACTTTCAAGCAGTATTGGAAATTCATTTCCTTATCCTGAGAGTTCATTTGTGGTATGTATATGATAAATCTCAATAAATTCTCATATTTGTCTGAGGAAAAATATGTTGCACTGGATCCACCTAAAATAGATTTTGAGTATTGCCGTGTATGACAACCAGTTTGAAATACAGTTACCATTTATAGCATTAAAGGAAAAAAATATTTTCTTAGCATGTGAAGCCATATCAAGTAGATCCACCACCACTAAAATCAGTAAGATTTTGCAGAATAAAATGCAAGCAAAATAACTTCTTCATTATCTAGCCAACATCATCACGAAAAGCCTCTTAACGCTTCATAAATGATTTGGTCATCATTTTATATTTAATCATTAGTGCATTAGAGCAACAGACTATGCTCAGCATGTTCAAACAAATGCAACTTATCAAGTGAAAGGGGCAACATTTTAGAAAATCAACATTTACTGTACTGCAGATAAACAAGGATAGAAAGCAAAAAAGCAATTATGCCTGGCACAGACTACATCCTTTCTCTAGAAGAAAAGGCATTTTTAAAGAGTTGACATCCCAAATAAAGTCATAACTCACTTTGGGGCCAAGAAAAATCTTTTCTTTTTTTTAAATATAGAGCACCCTAGAGCAATTGAACTGCATATGCAATGAAGATCAATATTTTATTGCTGCCATCTCACCACAGCAGTTATAGTTAATTGCTTCTACATAACAGAGTGATTGTTTTCATGAACAAGGTCTTCTACTAGTAGTCATTCAAATTTCGTTTTAATTTTTGGTATAAAAGTTTGACATTTATGACCACGCTACTATACATCTAAGATAGAAAAGCTGATATTAAAGAAAATAGAGATAGAAAATACATTATTTTAAAACGTGAATGATGAATGCATCATCATTCTTGATGAATGCATGAACTTAATATACAGGTAGTCCTTGCTTACCAACTGAGTTCAGTGATTGTTTGAAATTGTTAACAGTATAAAAAAAGTGTACTGCAACAGCTATACATGCAATCTATCCTATCACAGTATCCTGCAGTCACATGATCAACAATTAAGGTTCATCGTCACAGCGTTCAATGGCTGCATAATCACCATTTACATGCTTCCCAACCAGCCTGCAACAAACAGTTAATGGAGAACATGGAAGTAAAATCAGAAGTCACAGTCATGTGATGTTTTGCTTAATGACCATGGTGACTCCTTTAACAACTGAATGGGGAGTGATGTCTTAAGTCCATAATAGTCACATGATTTTTCACTTAGCAACAGCTGCACTTAGCAATAGCTGCCGGTCCCCATTGTGGTCACTAAGCAAGGACTACTTATATACTATAAGCTATGCAGTATAAATGCAGGATTACTAGATATCCAAATCTTTCATATATGTAACCTATCTTCCTACAGGACAATGTATACAGAATCAGCTAATCTTTATCATTACTTCCTACATCAAGTTATGAGATAGATTATATTAAGAGGCAGTTAATTAACCCAAGGCTACCCATGAGACATAGCTGAGGGCTTCAGTTATAATGACCTTATCCCAGGCATAATATTACAAACTTCTTCTTTATTTTAAAGGCATTAAATTTCAAAATAATAGATCAGGTAGAATTAAACCCGTGCCTTCTAAGTGCTTTTAATTTCAGTTCCCATGACTTCCTGCCAACATGGTCATAGTTAAAATAGTTAATTTTTTTAAATTTTGACACTGCCTATCTCAGTTGGGTAAGTAGTTAAAATATTTGTGAATTGCAATAAAAAATCTGAAGAACATTTGGTTGCTAGCACATTCCTAGATCACATAGTTGTCTTGGCAATTAAAGGGTGCATCCCATTTTTGTATTATAATCCAGGAAGATAAATTCCATAATATGCAAGACAATTTAATTTTCTTATGTATACAGCATGTAGAGTGTATCTATGAGTCTAGGCCAGGGGTGTCAAATTTACCGATTATACAATAGTGCACATGTAGTGTTAACAGTCCCAAGTGAATAACCAATCATAAAAATATGAAATGGTCAATTCACTCTTTAAAAAGAAAATAAAATCTCACGCTCTCTCTTATTTAACTAGGGGAACACAGGATTTCAATGTTCCCTGCTAGGGAAGCCAGCACAAAGTTGAAAGACAATCACATGAAATCCTTGCTTAACAACCTAGATGGTCCTCACTTAACAACAGCAACCAGGACGGTTGTCACTAGATGCTTTATGTTACCAACCACTTGTTCAGCAACTAGTAGAAACTGTGATAGCACTGAATGAGTCCTACTTATGACTGGTCCTCGAAGTTCCAATCATTGCAGCATCCTGCAGTCACAAGATAATCATTTGTGATCTTCCCTGCCAGTTTCTCACAAGCAAAGTCAATGGGAAAGCTGGCAGGAAATGTCACAAGTTGATATGGCGAGTATCCCTCCTGCCTTCCTGTGAACTATGCCGCACTTTTCTTCCTTTAGTCTCCTTGCACTCATACTGATCCACGTCCTCCTTCCCTTGGCCTCCCTGCGCTCATATCAATCCGCACCCTCCTTTCCATGACTGTGCTCCCCCCTGCACACCTTTGGGTTACAACAGCAACCTAAACTGCCTAGATTGCTGTCACTAAGCTATGTGATCACATGGCATCACACTTTACAACATCACTTACCAATGGCAGTCCCAGTTGCTGTTGTAACCCAAGGACTATCCATACTTTTCATCATGTTCCATTTTAAGTAATGCCCCATTTCCTACTTAATCTCATCTATTTAAAAGATGCACAGAAGAGAGATCTTGACCTACTGGCATTCATTTGAAACAGACAAGCAAGAGGTTTACAAGTCTCAATATGCAAATAATATCAAAAATATAATTCACAGAATTTACAAAATCACTGGCTCCACCCTGGAAAATGTCATTTTGCGTTTGCCTCCATACCTCTTTTTGCACATGGCTAGGATTGGCGAATCTAATAAAAAAATAGAGGGAATCTCACAAGTCTGAAAAACACACAAAACTGAAGTGGGTTACTCAAAAGTAACAATGAAAGTTGCATGTTCACAATACCAACACTACCATTATGAGTCAGACCCAGCAACTACAAAATGCATGGCAGCAAAAACAGGATAAGCCATTAATGCCTGTGTTTATTTGTGTGGCTGGGTTAGGTTAGGTTGGGACAATTTAGTAAGAAATGGACTAGAACCCACAGCAAGCAGCAGAGGATCTATGACGCAACTTCATGAGAAAGTTGGGGCTTTCCAAACTGCAGGCCATTTTTACTATATTACTATATTATTCTTTTATGCCACCTTTTTTAAATAAGATGGTGAACATACATAATGCTCCCTCCTCCCATTTTCCCAACAACCCTGTAAAGTAGGTTGGGCTGAGAAGAGAGAGTGACCGGCCCAAAGTCACCCAGCCAGCTTTTCTGTGTAAGGGAGGCCTACAATTCAGTCTCCCGGTCTCTAGGCCAGCACCTTCACCTCTACAACCAGGCTGACTAAGAGATCTAGGAACTGAGCTCCAACACTTCTGGGCTAGCAGCGTACGGAAGCAGACAAGGCTTTTCGGCTAATAATACTGACAGGCCTCCATCCGGGATGCGGGGTCCAAAATGCAAAAAACGAACAGGACGGCCTGGCCGCGCTCAAGACCTTTCCGGGCTCAGAAGGGAATTCCAGTTTCCCTGGGCAACCCCAGCCTCACCGCCGCCCACGCCAGGCAACTCTCCAAAGGTCGGGCGCTTCTCCTTCGGAGGACGCGAGGTGCAGCCCAGGTCAAACTCTGCGGCTGCAAAGCTCCTTGGGGAGGGGAGGGGGGAGGGAGGTTTGCCTGCATCCGTTCCGCTCCCGTCGTTGCTTCCCGCTCACCTGCTATCTGAGTCACGAAGGCTTCAGCCACCAGTGACATGCTTCCGACGACAGAAGACTCCCTTCCACTCCCGTCCCCAGGCCGCAGTCGCAAGCGGCCGAAGGTGAACGACACCTAACGAGAGCACGGCGGCTGCGCCGACCAGCCTGCGGGAAAAGTGCATCCGGGGCCTGCTCCGCCCCTCTGAGGAGAGACGGAGAGAAGAGCGCGCCTGCTTGCAAAAGCGAAGAGAAAGCCATGCTTCCTGCCTGCTCGCTGCAAGAGCCGCTGCGGGTCTCAGCCTGAAAGGGGCTGCGGTCCCGGTTCCCCCATTACTCGCACCCGGGTGTGTTAGATTCGCCGACGCTTCGTGGTTGGGAGAAGTGCACTCTAATCCGCCGAAGCGGGTCTGATGGGCTCGTTAGTCGCAAAATGCGTGGATTTGGTTTTGCCTTTTTCCCCCGGCATTTTGGACAAAGGGCTAAAGGTGGGGAGTAAGTACCGGGCCACTGTAATATCCCGAAATAAACATTCCCGCAATGCTGATTGCCCCAACCCTCGGATCCATTCAGGCACCAGCATTTTATATGAATGGTGGTGGATGTGCACATAGAGCCTAGGTGGCAGGCAGCCTTTAGGGCCACGTATGAACTCAGTCCCTGTCAAATTATGTCTCAGTAGATAGGAAATATCTGAATAGGTATGAAATAAAAAACATTTATGTTTTTTTTCACGGGAATAAAAATACTTTGTAATTAGCCAGAGAATTACATAACGGAGGTACTTAGTTAGATTTGGTTTGTGAGAACAGTTATTATTTTTTTCTAGGGCTTCAGCAGGACATTTTATTTATCAAATTTCTACACTGCCCACTTCACCTAAATGACACTGAGTGGTTTACAAATAAAAAACATACGGTAATGTAAACAACATAATTAAAAACAGTTAAAAGTAGAATTGAAACCAATTTGAAATTAGAGGCCAGAATTTAAAAGTTAAAAAGCTAAAGGGGCTGCGGGGTGAGTGCCCTCAAGCCACCAACTATCCACATGGTTGCATTTCATTTGTAGACCCCCATGCCAATTGGCAGAGGCAGGTCTTGACATTTTTCTGAAAAGCTAGAAGCTTTTCAGCATGTTTAGAAAATGGAAGGAGCAGGGACACAGCCCCTGCAAAAGTTCTTAGGCCCAGAAGCCGAAGGTGGATACCATCCCCTCTCCCGGGAAGGCAAAGCAGAATGTGAAATAACTCCCATCACCACTGAAGGAAGCTGTGTCCTGTTTGATTTGCCCCTTATAATTTCCTTATACTGTATGTTCTAACTTACTTGACCATTATTTGCAGTGGAGAAAAATAGCATTTGCAATATTTGGATCGTTGGTAACAAATAAGGATTTGCTATTCATTGGGGTCTTCTTTCAAACCATGGTAGATACACTGCTCAAGGAAGGCTAAGTGGTACCATGGCACTGAGCAGTGGCTGCCTCCCTGGGGATCCCACCAGGCCCACCAGGCTACCCTTACCTGACTTTATATTTTTAAAGATGGGTCTAATTCATAACTAATCCGAAATGAAAAACTGGCATGCTGCAAAGCAAAGTAATTGGCTCCAATCATGTTGATTTTCAAGAATGTATTTTGCCCTTCATATGTTTTATGGGCATTCCTGCAAAAGACAAATGGTAAACAGCTATAGCCAAATGGTCTTTTGTGGGGGGGAGAGTGTGTCCACCGACTCAGAAAAAAATAAACATAACCATAAAGCTGAGCTATCATGACAGGGAGCATCCTTGGAAGCTGAAAGAGCTGATGCAATGGAACTGCCTTAAATGCCACCTTCTGGTAAAGGAATGTTTTATGAATGGCCACACCTCTATTGGCCATTCACAAAATGGTTGTTGTAGCCATTTTGTGAATAATAAAGCTACTTCATGGTAGCCATTTTGTGTGTGTTCACATTATGCTCTCAAAATTACAAATGTGCTCATCAGCCCAAAATATTGACCAACCTTGATATATTTGGATTTCAAAGTTCAGAATATTTATGAAAATATGTACTTTGGAATTATATGTTTGTATTTTTACCTTATTATTAAGCAGCTACAGTACTGGAGATCTACTATTTTGGTATACAGTAAATGCATATTACGCACATTCACCCAGAAACAAGTTCTCTCATAGATAGGACTTTGAACAGCACTGACTAACAGTAAAGCTGACAGTATATATTTGAACAATTTCAATGTCTCCAGGCTTTCCGTTTTCTTACTTCATATTTCATTTTAATAGCAGAAGCAGAATTAAACTGTCAGCAATATTTGAGAAGCCAACACTGTTTATGTTACTAACAGGTTTTACATCCGTCATGACTTACGTAGTAAATGTCATCACCATCAAACATATGCCTTGCCTCCATTTGCTGGATAGTTATGTGGCTAATCCTCAAACCAACAATCCATCATAATGAACAAAATTATGATAAATATCCCCATCAGTTATAATACTGCAATATTGGTCAGTGCTTTTCATTACTGCATTGTCTAGATCTAATTTCAGCTCTTTCTTACTGTATTTCCACAGTGAGCTACTCATTATCTCTGGCCTAATCTTGCAATTCTCAATGAAGCAGGGAGGGGAGAGCAGTCTAATGAAAGGTTTTATGCGGTTTTCACTTCAGGTTGTGTGGACCATGAAGAATGGTTTTTGACCTTGAAGAGAATAGCTGTTTATTTTATAAAATAAAAGTTTTTCTCCTTTCATTACTGCTTTCTGGAATTTTTTAACAAGAATTGGAATAAAGTAAACTGTATACTTTATTACACTTGTCTTCAGCCTTTTATCTGTTGGCTTTGTTATGCATGAGAGTTCCATCATGCACTAATAAATTTGACAAAATATTCATACAACAGAAGCTGTACATGCAAAAAACCTGAAAGTTCTCTCATCATCCAGAAACAAATGTAGTACCGGATTTTGCTGTTGAAGACAACTGCTAAAATTTGTCCAAGCAAATATTTTTGGTCTTGTGTAAAAGTTGTTGCAAAATATAGTTGTCCCAAAATGAACTTTTGCCCAGAATGAGAATATTTTTTAAAATTTCCCCATCACAAAATGTCATTTTAGAAAGGGGGAAATAAATTACTTATGAGTGATTGTTGGCCATCCATGTGTTAGAAAACATAAATTGAACCTGCTAATTATTCAGTTATGGTACAAGCATGCCATACTAGGCCTAATGCATAATCTCTCTCATGAAGGCGTAGTTTGACAAGAAAATTAGTATGTGTATTCTAAACTTTTTTTTTTTTGGTGTTTCTAGATATTATTAGATATTAACTGTACTCAGACACACTTCCTGTACATCTAAGGTTGCTGATCACATTCCAGTATACTCTCAGTCGCTATCGCTACCCATAATCTTTTTGATATTAGAAAATGAATTGGGTGCACTGACTGTGATGAAGTTTCCAAACTACAGTAGTGTATTCTCTTGGCTAAGTACTGTATTACAAAGAGAGACTATGGGTTTCTTATATTGCATGTACCAGTGGATAAATGGACCTTAGTTTGGATTCCAAGTGATCATTAAAAATATCCTGGCTATATTGATATCTTCTAGAAAAATAAGGGGCAAATCTCATCCACCTATATTTTGCCAGGATTTTTTTTATAAGCTATGGGTGATCAGACATCCTTTAAAGCAGCCCAGAAGTTAACTGTTTCTATTCCCACTTCAGAGCACACCCACCCACCCCGCAGGCTCTGTTATTCACAATCTTTTCTGTAGATAACACTACATCCAGTACAATTTCTGCCTATTTGCTATTTGTATAGTCTGTAGCCTGAAGGCCAATCTTTATTTCCCAATTAATTCTCAAGATTTCAGGCACATGAACTAAATGTTTGCCCTCAGATCAGACACAAAAAGAAAGGACATTTCTTCAGTTGATAATATCTTGTGACTGACTTTCTGCAATAATGGGCAAAGACATAAAAAAATAATTCGCATTTTCCACGCGACAGAAACCTTGTATCAGGATTGTCAATGTCTTTTCTGCCCAATGCTCTTGTCATTTAAATCTTTGATAAGAATCAGTTGGGAATGGAGCTATATAACTGCAACAGCTTCTTGCAAATTGTAGATAGAGTTGATATTACAGATACCTAATTAATCTGACGTATCACCTTATTTCAGTCTCAGGCATTTTTGGCAATGCTGACTTACTTTATATCAGGGATTATATACATATGGCAAACAGAATTATTATACCCTAATGTATTTTCAATTCTATAAAGTTAATGGATACATTACTAGTAAACATACCGGTAGTAGTACATGAGAAACTGAAACAAACTAGATAGAAATGTCTGATAAACTAGTGCAGGTTATATAAATTAGGGCTGATTCTCCATATTGCCCAGAAAGATGAGACTGAGGAAGTGGAATAAGCTAGTGACTTAATGAGTCATATGATTGTTGGGATTGGGCCCAGTATAGAAGACAGAAGCATCTTTACTGTTTTGCTTTAGGTTTGATATGATAAGATGGGGATAAAACACCCAGAAAACCTGCAACCTATTCTAAATCTGTTTCTTGGGACAAAGATTTCACTAGGATTTTTATATATTGCTAGTTATTTTTTCAGGGATTATCTGACACTATACATATACTTGAAAGTATTTTGACAAATCAAGTTTGGGATCTGAATATTTAGCTATGACAAAGCCCTGAATTGTAACAATACGATATATGGATAGGCAGTTTAAAATGGTTTGGTTTAATTGGGGTTTTAAGCCAATGATCCTATTCAGTGATAAATATGTGTGTAAATAAATGTGTATGTGCATATACATGTTGCCTGTTTTTTATGTTGACATAAATCCCCCAAAATTTAAAACGTTTGGCAAAGTACTATTCAAACTGATGACATCCAAATCTGTAAAACTTCAAGAATTCTCAGCCTGTTGGGAACTGAAATTCCACACAACTGGAAGTCACCAGACTGGTCTACCTCATTAAAAGTAGGTTTTCCAGGATTCCCATAGAAAAAATAAAACAAACATTCAATTCTGTAATGCAAATGTATATTAAAATGGTTCAAAAGGAAGGAAACAAATGTTTAACTGTCATATTTTACTGCTTAAAAGAATTAAATGAATACACATAGCAAGAAAAAAAGATAACATCACATAAATCAAACTCTGGTTCTGGGGCTTTTAATCAATGGACTTTTTGCACAAACAATTCATTCCATATGCTGAAATTTCCTAGAATCCACAAGAAGCAAATTAGAAAAAAGATATGCATTTATGTGTATCTCATTTGAAGTTGTTTGAACTAGTCTTTTATACCTATCAACCTAACAGCAAGCATATTGGGTAGTATTGAACAACAGAAACATAAATTTAAATCTTACTAACTAATTTCTGAATGAATTCTTTTGAAGGAATATAAAGTTGTTTTTAAAGAGAGAGGGTTGAGCTATAATACCTAAATTTTTATATCTGTTGACAGAGCCTTTCATAAGCAAAATCAAATAAAAATGGCTTCCAAACTGTTATGAAGAGAGTTTAATATATCCATTTGTATGTCATAAAACATAGATGATGAACTATGAATTTATTAGATGATAGTTGAATTATAGATCCCCCCATCATTAGTAATAAGACAAGTTGTCTATGTATGACTGTTGGGAGCTGGACAGAAGATCAACAGCCATAGATTTTCCTCCTCAGTCTTACAGGATGCTACCCAATATGCTTGCTTTTTAAATATATTTCCCTTTGCAAACAATTTTGTGAACATACAACTCCAGCTTCCCAAAATTGCATGTTTACATGTGCACCTAATTGATACACATCTTTAAAAAGTTATATTTAGATTTTTTTTTTTACCTACAGTATCTTGCATCGGGTTCACAATTAGTAACAGTAGTAGATAAAAAGACTGACTGGATAAATGTGTCATACATGATTACTGAATCTTCAAGATTTTCTTTTCCAGTATAACTGGTACTCTCTAGAAATATTGAACTACATCTGCCATTACCCTCAGCTACCACAACCAATGTAATGCTAGTTGAGGTAGGTGGGGTTTATAGCCTGACACACATGGAATATGTAGGGGAGGAGCCATCATATAACTTTTGTGTGATGAATATGGCACATCATAAATCTTTTTAAAAGGTCATATAATGTACACAGGTGACATTGGAGAATATTGATTTTTGGATTCATTCCAGTTCAGATTTCTGTCTGGCTTTGAAAGAGAACCAGTCAAGGTCAGCCTGGTAGATGACTTATGCTGGGAACTGAATGGGGATGGACAACCTTGTTGATTCATTTGAACTGTTAATGAGTTTTAATAACTTCCAACCATAGCATCCTTCTAAATCATCTTGCTGAATGGAGCTTCAGGGACATTGTTTTGCAGTAGCTCTCATTCTTTCTGACCAAACACTTCAAAAGAAGGAGTAGCCAAAATAGGCATCTGTCTCTAACTATAATAATGCCAAAATGCTCAATGTACTTCGTGACAATGTAACACAATTTCCACCCTTTCATACTTTTGGATTTCTCTCATAATAACATACACAATTATATAAGTAATGGAGACACTCTCCCTCTACCATATCCCACTCATGGCTTGGGAAATTTGTTCTACACAACAGTTATTGTATTATGAGATACTTTGGTTCCTTTATGCTTCTCTTATACTATTTAACATCTACATGAAACCACTGCTTGATGTTTTCCAGAGATTTGGCCTATCTTCCTCTTCCCCTTGAGTCATATCAGATGTTTCCTCTGCCACAAGTTCATTTTTTCATATATGGCATCATCCGTAGCTTCCTTGTTTTTTTAAATATATATATATATATATATGGCTGCATCTTCCTAGTGCCAGATTTAGGCATCAACTAAAGAAGCTAGAGTTTTAGGGCCTTACAATCCGCAGAGCCTCATAAAAATTCAATTTTTTTAGCTTTCAGATTTTATATGGTTTTTTATGAATGCTGTGGTTTTGAAAATCTTGTGTAGCAAATTTTTATGTGTAGTTTTAGAATGTCTTTATATGCAATTAATTTAATGTTCATAGAAAGCTAGCAGCTGTGCAGCATATCATTTGAGCACAGAATCATGATTTTTCTTTTGAGAAAAACCAGAAACAAAATGATCCAAGCTGTATCGGATACCAGTTTTCTGACTTTGCAAACAAGTTTGATAATTACAAGTGATCTTGATAATTTATTTTGTCAGCACTTTCTATATATATTACTGAAGCTTAAATTAAAAAAAAAATGCATTAAGTATTGTTTCCAGGAGATGCTATATTTTATTATAATATAATGCTATATTATAATCTATAAGAGACACGAAGCCAGCCAAATGATAAATATGTAATCAGAAAATGCATTTGAAAGTAATTTGTATTATTTCATTTTAAATACCTTGCTGTTAAATAATTAAAAGGCATATTTACGTCTTCAATTTTTTTGTGGCCAACCCAAGGCCTTGTTTTGGTACACACCTTAGTGAGACATTTTGGTGTAAGTTTTTAACAAGGGGCCTCCAAGATTTGTATAATTTAGGGCCTCACCAAGTATAAATCCTGCCTCTCCCGGCAGATAAGCTGTTAAAAAAAAGTGATCATGAAATATAGCAGCCCCACCTAACCATAATACATTGGTGTTAAATTACAATGTCACAGAGGTTGCAAATATAGACACATGCTAATTCCACAATGCAGAGAGAAAGAAGGAGGGAGGGAGAAAAATAAAAGAGCAGTTGATTAGGAGGTTATTATTAGTCTCTAATGAAGAGAAGATGTAATGTGTCTTTTCCACAAACAAGAAATGGAAGATATAATATTTGGCACAACGACAGTATTCTCCAGAGTACTTACTGCCTACATCACAAGTTATAGGTATATTTATATATATTTGTCCGCAACCCCAATACTTTCTGAGAAATCTGCTGGATATAACAGGATTTCTGGTGGATATAACAGGATTAAAATTTGGATGAGTTCTCATTTTCAAATAAAAAGCCCTGAAATGGATTGGAAGATTCGTGTTTTATAATGATTAAGAGGTTTGTTTAAGATTTATTTTCTGGAATTAGAAAATTCTAAAATAAATAAACCTGACGATCAGGTTTATATTTTAGCTCAGCTTTCTCCTATTTGGCAATCTTGAGAATGTGTAGGCACCATAACTCTGAGAATGGAATCCCAGCATATTTGATGGATATCAGATTGGAGAAGGTAGATGGAGATAAAGATAGCATCTAAGATATACAAGAACGGAAGGGAAGATTAGAGCCAAATTGGCATAGTAGCAAATTCTATGAGGAGAATTCATTCATAGGGCAATCATTTCTGAAAAAGATATAACAGAGTACTCTCCTCTTGGGTCAGTTGGTTTCCTTCCTTGGAAGCAGACACCAATTTTCACCAGATGAGGAGATGGACTCAAGTAATAGACTGCATTAAAAGAAAACATGTCAATCATTTTGCAATTATTTCTCCCTACAAAGATCCTTTTGCCATGTTATTACTTAAGCATCTTTAAGGCAATGATATTTCTGTAATCAATGTTACATTATAGAGTACTCAGGCATAATGCTAAGTAGAGGTTTGTGATTTGTGTGCTAGTCTACCCTGGAGAAGTTAAAGCATGTATCGAAAGAGATTAGGACTTCTAAGTATATCACTATCTCTGCTTATTTCCTATCCTCCATCTTATGTGTCAGGATGAGTCTTACTTTTGATTGTTCTCTCTAGCTCTGGTCTACTACTGCAAACTTTGGCAAAAGTCCTATTCTTGCAAATGAGAAGATTTCAGGGTACAGCCCTTATGTCCAAACAAGTGAAGAAGTTTCTAATATAACATTTCATCCTTACTAATTTTGAGAGAAGGAGTATGGCCTGCTTCATCTTATGGTATAAAACAGAGGTCCCCAACCCCTGGGCCGCGGCCCATCTATCAGGCCATGGCCTATTCAGAATTGGGCTGTGTGAGTGCTGGAATGCACATGCAGAGCTCAACTTACACAAGTGGTGGGCAAGTGGGCATTCGTGCATGTGCATGCCGGCCCGCCATTCACATTGGCCCATCGCTTGTGCAAGGGTTGCGTGTGGTGCACCCCGCCACGCCACTCATGAGGCCCAGTTCTCTCCACCCTCCAGCCAAGACACCAACCCGCGAAGGATGGGGACCACTGGTATAAAAAAACATTAATTTCAATGCTTTAATGGGAAAAAGCAGTTTTCCAAATATCAACAGGCTGAGTCAAATGTTAAATTATCTTTCTATGACACAGAGAGAACGAGGGAGAGAGACTTTAATATAGTTACAGACCTTGCATTATACCCTCCTCCCTCTAAGAGAATTATGTTGTGTGCTGCTGCCAACCTAGAACAAAAAGAACCTTATTGTAGCTGGAGAGAAATGTAAAAGATGTCAAAAACACCTGTTCCTTTCCAATAGACCTACCACTGGGCAGAGTGGAGCAGTTATCTCAGGCAGCAGGGTGTTGAGTGCCAAGAATGATTGATGGTTTTTATTTATTTATTTAGAATTTTTATTGCTTGGGAAGAAAAAAGTATTTTTCAGATTGGCTCCAGGTCCTGTGTCTGGATGCAGATTAATTCTAGAGGACTTCAATTTTAGTGCAGTCCAGACAATAATGAGAAGGAAACCTGCCTTCTTCTCTTTGTCAGGTTTGGTTTGGTTTGGTTTGGTTTGGTTTGGTTTGGTTTGGTTTGGTTTGGTTTGGTTTGGTTTGGTTTGGTTTGGTTTGGTTAACACTCCAGCTTCCATCTCCCCAACCCTCATGTCTCTCCTATAAATATTTTACCCTTGACTGTTAAGGACTTGAATGTGTTCATTTTTCCTCTGAAATTTCAAATTCCAAATTTCAACTCATCTCATGAAGACTCAATTTACAGAACCACAACCCTGAAAGCATACATGTATTCTAAGAGTTAGAAAGGATGGTGGAGTTCAATGTCCTGTCCAGTACAGAAATCCAATACTACAGCATCCCTGGCAGATGACCATCCAGCCTCTGTACATCTCATAAAGGAGAGTCCACCACCTCTGAACCAGTCTATTGAAAGCTCCTATCATTAGGATATTTTTCCTGATATCCAACTGAAATCTACTTCCATCTTATCCAAACCCATTGTTTTTTGTCCTGTCTTCCGGAACGACTCTTGAGTTCTCCAAACTAATGACATTGGAGGCCACAAACCCCTGAACTGCCTCCAAAATTGTGTCCAGAGAGAGCAGATTAGAGACAGCTTAGGAGTTTATGGCCTGTATGGCAACTTGGCCCTTATTCAGCTGGTTACATGTCAAACTCATTAGTAGTGGTCATCATGCTTTACACTTGTTTCTTGTCTTGGAGCAGCATTGATGTCAACTGGAATTGAGGGATATTATTATGAGTCCCCTACTATGGTCAGACCATTTTTGTTAGTTCTAGAATTTTCTGTAGCCACTCTTCACATAAGGAGGGAGGACCTATTTGGCTGGTTTAATCCAGATGCATGGTGGGCCATGTTGGGTTACAGAGAATAGTTCTTGGGGCTCTAACCCAGGGCTCTCCAAACTTGGCACTTTAAAACTCCTAGAATTCCCCAACCAGCATGCTCTAAACCATGGTTTAATCAAGAAACTTGATGCCAATTGGAATGAAGGGGTCTTGTATCTATCCCTAAACTCGGGAACACTTTCATTTTTAGCAACAGGATATGAAGCAATAGAAGAGATACCTAGAGCACTATAGGACGAAGACAAATAGTGTACCTGATCAAACATGGGTAAGAGCCTTTGTTAGGATTATGTGCAAAGGAACAAAAAAAAACATAGCTATTTTTCCGGTCTGGATAGTTATTCAGAGACTTTGTTTTGGGTAACCCAATCTCAGGAAAGGAGGGACTGAAGAAACATTCACAAGTGTGCTCTGAAGAATATTCTAGGCATCTGCTTTAATTTATGAAACTTTTTGCAGGTACCTTAGAGTTGACTAACATATAATCTAGCATGTTTATCTGGGCAGACCTTGAACCTGTTTGTCATGAAGAAGAAAATAAAATCCTTACTGTTGCTGGGAGTATAGCCACCTGTGTATTACTATAGTTCCATGTTGGACATACTTTATGTTCTTTGTAGAAAGCAATGTCACCTAGCATGTATGACCCATGAGACATGCCTTCTCTGCTGCCGTGCCTACCCTATGGAACAACATTTCTCCCAATCTTCAGATGACGCTTTATAACCTGGTTTTTCCCTCAAGCATTGGACCAGAGCTTTAGATGAGCCCATCCAGACAAAAAGGTCTTGAATGGAATATGTGGTGATTGGTCTCAGCTATTCTGCTTTTCCTGTTTTTTCTGTTCTGTTTATCATGTTTTACTTTTACTTCCTTTCTTTTTATGCTTATAGCTACTGCAGTTGTAATTCATCCAGAGTTGTTTTGTAATTTGAGCAACTGTATAAATTACATAAACAAACAGCTCTAGATAATTCTGCTACATCTTCTATCTATATGACATATTTCAAATACTTAAAAGACAACTATTGGGTCTCTCTGCAGGTTTCTCTTTTTAAGCTAAAATATACCCATCACCTCCAACCACTTTTCATAGGTTTTCCTTTCAGACCCCTTATAATCATGATTGTTTTCCTCTGGACATGCTCTTGTTGTCAATATTCTTCCCAAAATGCAGTGCCCAGAATGAAATACAATATTCTAGGTGCATCTGATTAATGCAGATTAGAGAAGTATATGACTTCTCTTGATTTTTACATTAGAACATCTGCAGCACTATTGTCTCGTGTCTATATTGAGATCCACCAGGACACGCAGATTCCCAAAAGCTCTGAGTAGCTAACAATCAAAATCATCAAATAAAAAATAGCCCCCACAAAAATAACAACCCCAAATGTAAACATTAACATCAAAAATTAAGAAAATGAAAAGTCATGCTTCTATTGGATTTCAACAATCAATCACAGCATTTTTGCACATGTTGTTGACTCATATGATCTCCCTTATCTTATACTCATATTCCAATAGAGAAGAATATCTGTAGCCCAGGGTTGAATTATGAAGTCCTTGGTGCTCTCTGAGCTTGGTTGTTTGCTTGCAGACATGTTAATACCCAAATAGGTAACATCATCACTACCAATGCCATCAGTATAATAATTTGATATTTCCAAATGAAAGACTTTGAATATGTCTGTCAAGGTTGAATTGCTAAGATGCTTGCTAACCTCTGTTGCTGCTCAACTTGCCATAGAAACAGGGGCGAGGGAGAGCCTGGGAAAGAAACAGGAGTTTCAAGATGTCCATGGACCGTGAGACCCAAGGTTATCAAAAGCAGGTGTCTGACAAAGAAGTGTACCGTTCCCATAACAACAGAAAGAATGTGATTGGGCAACATGAACACATGGCGGGTGGGGGTTATGAAAAGCTACTGTTTAACTACCCAGATTTTCACGCGGAAAAACTAGTTGATTTTACTTCTTCAGTGCCGGGATGTGTATTCAATAAAGATTATCTCTTATGGCACCTCAAGGCCATAGAATTTCTTCAATGTTGAATTCTCTAGCCCAGACATGTCAAACTTGCGACGTCACATGACATCGCGCAACGTATCGGAGCTTTTTCTCCATTGCCGGCAATGGGGTAGGCACGGTTTCCTGATGACGCATCCGGCCCGTGGGCCGGCAGTTTGACACCCCTGCTCTAGCCGGATGGTTGACAATTTCCCTGTTGAAATCATTTTGTTGGCTTCTGCCCATTGTTCCACCTTGCCAAGATCCTCCTGAATCTTGAAGTTGTCCTCTGACTAAGAACTTTGTTATCACTCTATCTTTATGGTGTTAGCAAAGCTGATAATCAATTTTTTAGCCCTTCATCCAAGTCATTTATAAATATGTGGAACAACAGTGGGCCTAGAACTGAGCCCTCTGATACCCCATTCCACTCTTTCTTCAAGCTTGACATGGAGCCACTGAGTATGATTGTTTAATCGGTTTTGTGTCCATCTAGTGGTAGGATAATCCAACTCATATGTTACCATCATTTTTATTAGGTATCAAATGCTTTGCTGGAATCAAGAAACACAAATTTTCCTGCATGATAATCAGCTAATCTGGTCACTTTATCAGAAAAGGAAATCAGTTTGTGTTGGCATGTCTGACATTTTCTGTTCCAAACTTTGGAGAGGTGAGTTGTGCTCATAACAAAATAGTGGAGAAATCCAGTCTACTACTAGCTAAAACATTGTGACTGGGTGATAGTATATATCCTCCTACCTATCCACTTGCCCGTCCAAGGTAACAGCAAAATGATTAATTTCTGTTCTTTGCATTCATTTAAAAATTCTCTCCCTGGGGAAAAAGGATTTTATTCTGAATCTCTCATTTTGATTGCTTCTATTAGTGTCAATATTTTTCCAACTTTTGGAAACTCACTCCATTATATTGTTTTGAGGGGACTAAATATTCATGTTCTTTTAATCCACAAATAGTTTTGAATGTTTAGATATTCTTTTAATATGTACTGTAGAACAGCAGTCTCCAACCTTTGCAGCTTGGAGGGGAGAGGGGAATTGGCCTGCATGAGTAGCGGGCCAGCACACATGTACACACAATCACACAGCCCTTGCCCAAGTGGCAGGCTAGCACACATACGCACAGCTTGACTTGCATGAGCAGCAGGCCGGTGCGCACACACACAAGTTGAGTACAGCCCAATTCCAAATAGGCCAAGGCCTGGTAGTGGGCTGCAGCCCAGGGGTTGGGGACCCCTGCTGTAGAACACAGATACAGACTCTTTGAGGGCCAAGGGCCAAACCTGACCTAAGAATTGCCTGGGGAGCAATTCTATTTGCCCCTTATATGTATAATCATGTAATAATTTACCCCTTCTATCAGAGTGAAAAGAATAATTTGTCTACAACTCTTGCAAGGTATTTTGAGGCCAGCTCCTTTGGTTGGGAGAAGAAGTTCATGTTCTTGCATCTTGAATGTGTAAGAAAGCACAGCCTTCTTTTGGGGTGGCCTTGTTTAGAACGATAAGCAATGAAATTGCTAATAAAAAGGGTGGGAAGCAGTGCTTGGCCTATTCTATCATTATTAATAAAATGCACTGTTCTATGAAGGTGTTTATTATTTGTACAATGCTGCCCTTAATTCAATTGCTAAATTGTTTTACTAAATTGTCTAGCAGTTGTAAACATCCCCTGTGATCACATTGTGCCGGTTCTTCTCTGAAATGTCTATGATTCTGTATAATTTTGAAATACCCAGGTAAAACATAACACAGATTCAAATAGCTTCCAAGAATAATTTTGGGGGCAAGGGTGATAAGATCAAACAATTAAATATTATAGATGAATAACCATGAGTATTAAAGCAAGTGTTAAGGATGAAGGTGGAAACCTTTTTTTCTCTGTCCTAATTCCAGGGAGAATACCGAGCTATGCCTTAATTCCTTCCAGCATAACCTACAACCTGTTTCCAATTGTTTGCCATCCGCTAAACATATGTGGCACCCAACTGCTGTGCATAATGTTATATGAATGGATGCTAGACCTTATCTATCATTTATTTGTCTCATGTGTATGCCCATATATATTACAGACATTTTTATTTAATTATTCAGGAATTGGCATATGAGTTGCATTATCTCATTCCTCTGGGCCCCCTTGCTGACAGAATAATGCAAAGGAGCAGTAGCTAACACTTACACTCTTCAGGTTGTTCATCAGGAAATAAGGCCTCATTTAATTGCCTCATTCACATGGGAAGAAAATTACCCTGAATAAGAAATGTTCACCATTAAAAGTGTGTCTCTTCTTTTATCTCTTCTCAGAGTGAAAAGTTGCAGGGCTTGGTCTTCAATTGCAAATAAGTCTCAACTTTGGGACTGTGCCATTTTGATAGATATCAAGCAGTATCCTACAAAGTCAGCATGTAGATCTGTTTATTCTGGAAAACATATGGTATTAGTAAAGATAAATATGCCACAAGGCTCAGCTTCTGTTCATTAGAAGGCCCTGGACAGACGATTGTTCTCTAGCTCTCCAAACTATAACATGGGGATAATAGATAATGTTCATTCTAGGAATGAACATCATGTTGAGTGGGGAATATTTTCAGCAAAAAAAAGTGTGGGCATGTGTGCCTTCAAGTTAATGTTGACTCCTGACAACTGCCTGTACTAGTCCCTGAAGTTTTCTTGGAAAGATTTTGAAAGTGATTTGCCCTTGCCTGCTTCCTAAAGATGAGAGAAAGTGACTGGCCCTTCTAAAGGTCTTATGACCATGCTAGCTGGACATTCTTGGTGGCTCTAGTTTAACACACGGGAAAGGTTAGTGAGTTTAGGAGGGCAAGGGGAGGGAAGGAAGGCAAATAGGGACCCAGCAGGAAAAAAAAAAACTATCACTGCAACTGCAACTGAATGAATGTGCAAGTAGAGAAGATGGAAGATGTTTGGGGAAACTACAAGCCAAAAGGAAATAGTCCTTACTTGATGCCAATAGTGGGATCTGAGGTTTCTGTCACTAAGCAATGCAGTAATAAAATATGATGTCACCATGACCATACTCATGACTGCAGTTGTGGCCATTCTGGTTGCTGTGGTTAAGCAACTCCCTTGCATTGTCACCATTTGTCACCTCCTGCCAGCTTTTCATTGACTCTGCTTGCCGGAAGCCACCAGTAAAGGTCACACATGGTAATCACAGGATGCTCATTATAATGATGAACCAATTGCCAGGCACCTGAATTGCAGTCACATGGCTGCAAGGTCGCTGCAATGGCCACAAGAACTATCCGCAAGTCTCTTTGTTCAGCACCATTGTAATAACTTTGGTCAATAGGTCAAAGGAAGAGTAATATCATTTAATATAATTATACGTGTTTTTACTCAGAAGATAATCCTATTAAGAAATGTATGTAGGAATAATACCTTAAAGCAGTGTTTCTCAACCTTTTCTTCACCATGGACCCTCTTTAAATACCTTTTGTGGCCACGGACCATGGCATGGGCCCCCAAGACTTAACTCAAAATTTAAATCATAACATTTCTTCAAGCCAACGCTGCTGTGACAACATCATGGCCCCCCCAGGGGTCCGCAGACCACAGGTTGAGAACCACTGCCTTAAATACTGCCATATTACAAGCAAATGTGCCATTCTGTATCTAGATACCTAAGGCTATCACTGTTTAAATCTTTACTCAGTCTCATATACATATTTGAGTGTTCAGAACCTAAGTTCACATGTAATATCAGTCTATGATTTTTTTTTTTGTCCAATTTTAGCTTAGTGCAGTATAGAAATTTAGCATGGTGGCTTATCATTTGTATAAAAATTATTTCAACTCTTCAAATCTAACACGACCAACTCAAACATACTGTAAAAGAAGATGAGCAGGGTATTAGGGTAATAAATTATACTAAATGTCTCCTTCAGCCACTAAATTCTTTTGATTTATCTATAGAATGAGTACCAATAAACTCGAGGACAAAAATTCAGTTGTAAAAGAGCCCTCAAGCTAAGCAATATAAGATTTCACTAAAAACACTCACTTCAAAGGTTCCAGTTAACTATTTTCATTTCTTCCCTCCCTACTTACTTCCCCCTTTACTTTATATTGGAACAAGCAAACTGCAAACCACAAAAATGTATGCTCAAATAAATTGCTTTTATGATGTCATAAGACCTTTCCTTTTCTTAGCCACTTCAAAGTACCTAGAATAAGTTAGTCTCATTGGGTTTTGTGGTATTTACTCCCAAGGAAATATGCAAAGGATTGTGGTGTGCTTTTTATAACATGCTTAGAAATGTCTCTCAGGTGCTTGAACGACAGCTTTTTTTCCTTATATCTTTTGTAGAAATTCAGTAAAGAGTGTGTGTGTGTGTGTATGAAGATTGTGTGTGTGTATATATATATATATAATGTATATATATATGAAGATAATATATGTATGTGTGTACACACACACACACATATATATACACATATATACATACATACATACCTTACATGAACTGTTTTTGATCCAGTCTTCAAGACCTATCATGGGATGAACAAGCATCATATGTATCACATCTCCCAATGTGATGGAAACCTCCTTCCAAGCTTCACATGAATAAAACACTCCCTACCACATTTTCTTTTGACACATTTATTCCAACCAAGCATTGTCTTGCTGAGGTCTTCTAATGGTCTAAAACATCAAGTAGATTTTATTGGAAAGGTCAAAGGAGGAAACAAGAAAGCAAAGGGGTTATAGAAGTCCTGTATTGACATTCCTGTTTGATCAAAGAAGCTATGCATGGTTACAGAAATAAGTCTCGCTAGAGGCCAAAGATCTTACTCTCTAGTATACAGAATTGCAGCCCAAATTGATAGCACAGCTCATGAACACACTGAGGCAGACTTCTCTATAAACCTGGAATCATACTGCATAAGTGTAATGTCAAAAATAATGGAAGCAATAATCAGATAATACAAAACTTTTCCAAATACAGTGGAATATACAATCCACCATGTCTAATAGTTATGGTCATTTTTAGGACTATCAAAGACTTTTTTTTCCCTGTGGGAAAAATAGCCCTCAGTTTCTGCTCTGGAAAGTGTAATTATTTAAGTGAGGCCACTAAAATATTGACCTGACTATACCCATGATATTACAGGGCAGGAAGAGTTCAGATATACTTCTGTCAAATACAGCAATCTGATATGACTTATAATGTAAGTCTTCAACAAACAGTTAGCACCCTAATCCTTGAGCAATTCATTTGTACTCACAAGTCAATGACAATTCCAGTTTGCTTAAATGGATTTACTTCTGTTCCAGTTAAGTCTTTTGAGTTATGATTTATTTTGACTATTTGGTAATGGGTTTAATTAGCTTCAGTGCCCAAGGGCTTCCTTACATGAATTTTGGATCGGGCTGTTATAACTTGTTTTTCTTCTTTGCTTGCAGCTGTAAACCCTCTTCTAGCAACACATCATGTTCCTCAGAAGAACTCTGGAATGGGAGCCTGGAGACTTTTTGAAATATCAAAAGTCTCAGAGGGCTCTCTCTTTTTCAAATTGCTGATTAGCATGAAATTAAAAACCAAGATTGCCACAGACTTAATGGCAACAGCATGTAAACAGTTCTCAAAGTTTATTCATCAATTGAACTTCTATTAAAATCATAATGTTCATCTTAAGTGGTTCACACAAGAATAAAGGGCAACTCTCTATTTACACGTATTTCCTGAGACACAGTGCTTTCTTCACTTTTCTATCATCTCAGTTCTCTTTCCCTCAAAGGATGAACATGGGATATTTGATTTAACTGCCAGATATTTCTTCCACCATATTCATACAGTTAATTTTTTCTCAGAATAAGAATTTCAAGGATTTACTAAAAAAAGTAAATTTTCTCAGAAAAGGGAACTTTCAGAAATTTGATAATAGTTCTCCATAATTGATACCAGGACTTTACTCTGACCCTGCTTGAAGATTACATTGCAAATCTGGAATTTTCATTAACATTATCTTCTGAGGAAATTGCCTTTATTCCTTTAGCAATGCTTGTTATTCCTTGTGTGGTGGAAGTTCTCTCAGAATTACAATTCAATGTTCAACTATGAACATGACTACTATGAATTGTTTCTGCTGTTCAAAATTAAAATAGAACTTTAAAAACATACCCTGTAGACTGATTCACTGGACTATGTTATTTGTATGTATGCCGGTGTATTTTTAAAGTACCTGGTTGGAAACAAAACCGATGCATAGCCTGAGAAGAAGAAGGTGATGAAGCAAAAAAACAAAAAAAGCAGGGGGTCCTTTGCTTTGGAATTGTGTTAACTACTACACTTTATCTTGGTATATATCAATGCAATAAATAATAATCTAAACCCATTTGTTTTTTTCTCTCTCTCCCTCATCCAACTTTTAAACCAAAGTATTTTAAATCAGTCTATTGCCAGAACTTTCTAACAAGTATCATTGTTAAGAAGCATCACTGCTTGATCCTCATAAACAAAAAGGAATCAAAACATCCCGATGGCTGTCCTGCTAATGATTGTGTTTCCATACACACACCTCAAAGAAGAAGCATGGGGAGGGGGGTTCCTAGTGGAACCCATTATATTCAAATTAAAAACCACAGATTGGTTGGACTGAAATAGATTTAAAATCAATGCAGAATAGATTCCATCCATGAGTTATTCCCTATCTTTGGTTTTATTTGTAGAATCCCCCACATCAGTCCTAAGGGGTTTCTTTTTAAGTAAACAAATGTAATATTAGCCTGTAAATAAACTCAGCCAGGCCAGCAACAAAGTTTAGCAGCATATAGAAGCTGAAAGCAGCTTTCCCTGAAAATACATATAAATAAAATGTAAACATATCATATGCCTTTTGTGCCTTGAATCAGTTCTGTGTAAAGCAGCAGGTTCTCATTCTATACAATGGACTTTTTCCATGGTCAGTGTAAAACGTAGTGCAAGTATTGTCTTCTTTTATACCTTGAATTCAAATATGCATGATTTCACACATTACAGAGCTGTCTTTGTTTTTGAAGATTTTGAGTCTTTTCAGTATCATGCATCTGTATCAATTCTCAGTATTATCATAATACCATAATATTAAGGCGAGGTTTTGGTAGGAGAAGGGGTCACAGAGCACATTCCTGAATGTCTGGGACTGGATACCGAAGGAGAGACTTGAGTAGGTACTCCAGGAATCACTATTCCTTCCCTTTCTCTTTTCTTCTGCTTCATCCTCCGATTTTGGAACCAGATTTTCACTTGAGTGTCATTGAGGCCCAGAGACTTTGCTATTTCCACACGCCGGGCTCTGGTGAGATACTTATTGAAATGGAACTCTTTCTCCAATTCGGTCAGTTGCTTAGTGCTGAAATTGGTTCTTACCACACTAGGAAGACTGGAAGACCCACAAGCTGTGGGTTTACCTGAAAACAATAAGCATTGGTTGAGAAGATTGGACTGTTATGGACAGTCATAAAATATGCAAGTTCCTTGAATTAGATAAATCAGGATTATACTTTGAGGGGGGGGGGGAAACTTTTGCCACGTTTTTCTCTAATTCAAAGTTATGCATGTATTGAGCCCAGGGGGGAAGCACACTATGTTTCTATCCGGATTAGATAAGAGGATCCAAACGAATTCAATCTATTAAGTCCAGCCCATCTTAAGAGAGTCCCAGCATTGAAAGAGACCATTGTAACGACTTTCATAAGGTGGTCAGCACAGAGCACCAAACAGGTTTTTTAAAAAGCTCTGTACAATGAGAAAGTTTAAAAAATATTCGCTTTTGGACAACTACGCAGCAATTACAATTCGGGCATCGAAGGAGCTGAGGACCCTTTGCCGTTTTTCAAGACGAACCCATCCACCGGGCCCGCGCGGAAGAAGCCCCGCACTTACTTTTAGGGAGCGCGTTCCTCTTGACTTTCATCCACTCGAAAGTGCTGGCCGCCGCTTGGCCGCTGGACTTGGTGCAGAAGTCCGGGGGCGGCGGCCGCAGAGGCGCATCCTTGGGGCAAGGCTGAAAAGTCTCGGCGAGGGCGGTATAATCCATTTGCAGGTATGCGCCGCCGCCGCAACCCGGGAAAATGGACGTGGCGTAATGCACCGGGGCGCTCCCCTCCGGGGCTGCTGCGTAGGGCGCCTCGGGACAGAGCAGGTTGAACTCGGCTGAGGGGAAAACGTTCGAGGTAAGCGCGCAGGGCGCCAGCTGTTGCGGCTGTAGCCGCGGCGGCGCCGCCAAGCGCTTGGAGAAGTCCGGCAAGCTTCCCGCGGTAGGACCCGGGTAAGCGCCGTCCCCGCCGGCTGACAGGGCGCAGGGCGGCCGCAAAGCCACGCTGCCGGGCTCTGCGCTGCTAAACTTCCCAACTAAACTCGAGCTGTCCCCGCCCCGCGACAGGTACTCCAGGAAAGAGTTCATGGTTCCTCCCCCCCCTCCCCCGGAGGAAGAAGAAGATGAACGTCGAGAAGGCACAGCGGCGGCAGGACTGCGAAGGGGCAGCGGCGCCCGATCCTTCCCTCCCTTTCTTGTTCTCTACCTGCACCCGCTCCCTCTCCCGCTGTCCCTCCTCCTCCTCCTCCTCCTCTCAGCCCCCAGGAAAATCGGCCGCGAGGTAACTATTGTCCTAATATAGAGCCCGGAGGACTGGCACGTGCTTGTCTACCGGCCAATAGGGGCCTCGGGAGAGGCAAGCCTTGGCGCGCGACCTGGGTTGCTGCTGGCCCGGCTTGGTCTTCAGCAGTTCCAACTTTGGCAAAGGGGAAGGGCGGGGACTGGGCTCAGGCAGGTGCCAAGTGGAGCCTGCCCGTCCTATCCAGAACCCGGAGTCGGATGGGAAGCGAGTGAGAGAAAAGACCCTGACATAATGGTAAGTTAGAGACCCCAAAAGCGAAGCCCATTTTTCCCTTTCATAGTGGGTAGAGACAGCTTACATTAAGGAAAAAAAAGTATTTACCTCTTACAGTTTCCAAATACCCAGTAATGGAAATAGGCAGAGGAGAGCTTCCAGTCACTGGTGCAGATTATATCTTTCTCCGCCCGAGATTCACGAGATCCTCCCAGTCAATGGAGATCATTCCTGATAGAGTCCTAGGAAGTTTGGTATCAGTAGTGGGTCAGTGAAGGCAGGGGCTGGGAGGTGAGGAGCAAGTCAAGTCATCGTTTCCATGAATCATCTTCTATTCTCCTCCAGTTTGGAATTCTCTATCAAGCTGCAAAATATCTGGGGATTAGACTTGTGCTAAGTTTGCACCGGATGGCTAGAGATGGGCAGAAATGTCACCTATTTCATGGAACTTTACAGAAGTAATTTCCCTTTTGAGGAGAGATGAACAAACTGAAGTTTTTTTTAACTGTGAGTATTCATTGTCTCTCAACACTGGGGGTTTGACAAAGACATTTTATTTGTTGCATTGTGAGACTGCAATTCTGGGTAGAGTTCGGTAAATCAGTGAATGATTTACTGGGAGTACTTAACATTGCAGGGGATTGGGCTATAAAGCACTTTGCTACACTGCTAATGCTAAATATTTCTGGTCTTTTTAAAAAAAAAATGTACCTGATTTTTAACTAGTTCTTCTTAACTAAGATATTACTTTCCTGCTTTGTTTTCAGTAAAATAAATCTCACAATGCATCCCAGTTGCCGAAGATACTCACTTTTTTTGTGTGAGCTATTGCATGAGACAGTCGAAGGCATACTGACTTTTTGATGGAAACTGTCCTCTTCTTCCCATGTGGCCTTCCAAACCTAAACTGAAAATTCTCTCTTCTAACCTCTGCTCTGAAAGAGGTGGATTCTGTGAGCTGAAACACAATGGAAATTAAAGCTCTCTGTGTAATCCTGGCAATGGAGATGTTCCCCCTAACTTTGAACATAAAGAAACAAAGGTCAAGCAGCAATTTGAGTATGATGAAAAGGCAACAGATTTGTAATTGTTATTTTTTAGTATTGATGTGTATCCAAATTATCATACTTCCAGTAAATCCACTGAAATAAATACCGACATCTCACTCTTCTTAATGGTTATACTCAAAGTCTAAGTCCAATCATTCCTTTAATCAGAAGAGGAGAGGTGCTGATGTGTTTCTCCCTTAGAATTACAATCTTGTGACTAGCCTTGTATCTCTACTATGGTAAGAATGGGGCATTTGACACTCTACATTTGGCAGTCTCATAGCTTGAACTAATTGTACTAGAGACGAAAGGGCTGCCTTTCTTTTAAATTTAGATCCTCGGCATCTTTAGAAGAGCTGCACAATATGCTTTCAGCAGAATTTACTCACAGTTGCCCAAAAGGATATGTCTGTGCAATATTTTAGTTTTTGTCTTTATGATCCAAGAAGCATTTCATCTCTTGCTCCATGTGGGCTTTCTCTGATTTGGACTAAAAAGCATCCGGAAGCCAATACAGATCAGGATGGTATCAACAATGCATGCTACTATACTGAGTAGTAGCTATTAATGGTCCTTGGCCAGCTTGTAAGTGCTCTGTGAGTCTTGCTTGCCAGTGAATGTGAGGCCTCATGATGATAATGGGTTTCGTTGTTTCCCTTGGTAATAATAATAACAGTCTTATTGCTTAATGACTGCTTTCAGTTGGCATAGTAGAAAAACAGAAGAAGGCACACAAGTGGTAACTTTTTTAAAACTAAAGTCTCAAACATCTGTCTCCTTCACTGCTTTGAGGGGAGGATATATTTTCCTTTAAAATCAGAAAAAAATTCCTATGTTGGCATATTAAATCAAAACCTTTCTAAAGTAATTCCCAAATAATTATCCAAAGAGGTGAACATCTCTAGACAACAAAAGACATTCCAAAACAGTTCTCATTTTTTAAAAATCACTTTGGGGATCTGTTCAAATCCATGTGTGTCTGTAATAATAGAATTATCAGCCATTAATTTTAGCAAACAATCACAGCTTTAACTTGGCTCAAAATAGTTACCTGTGTCTTGTTTGAGACTTGCTTTTCAATATTAAAGGTAGTGTACACCAAAAATGCCTAAAGCCTCTTTATTATTATTTCTCATGTGTTGAGCATAGGATTAGATAATGCAGAGTTTCACTGTTAAATTATTGAAAACATTCTCAGAGCTGCTATTTTAAGGGATAGTTCCTTGAAACAAACCTGTTGAAGTCTTGGGGGGAGTAGGAAATATAGGATCAGATAGTCAGCAACAAAGTCCAAGACATGGAACAATCACCTATTAATTTCTAGAATTCATAGATGCTAATTGCTAATTTCAACTTATTTGCAGTCAGATTGTATATGATGTGTTTGAGCAGCTTGATTAGAATTTCAGCAGGCGGTGCTGGGAAAAGTATGGAAGCTGATGCATTGAGTTAGAACCCTTTAGAGGACTCAAGTAACTATTCATTTTTTCCAACATTATTTAATTTGGCAAGTTATACTATGGCAGGAGTGTCAAACTGCCGGCCCGCGGGCCGGATGCATCATGCCGAAACCGCGCCTACCCCATTGCCGGCAATGGAAAAAGTCGCGATACGTCGTGACAGGTCACGTGACCTTGCGAATTTGACACCCCTGTACTATGGCCTTTCAACTATTCTTTCCAGATTTATCTTACTGGAGAGGCCTGTTTTAGAGAGCCATATTCTCAGAGATACTCAGAGAATCCTATCATTTCAGATAGAACTGTCATTAAAGTACCTGGAGGGTTCTCTTTTTTTCAAAAACTTTACTTCAAAGTGTCATGAAAATGCTGAGAACAAAAGATGGAGAACATTGAAATAGGAGTTGTTTGTTCCATCATGGAATAGCGGAGAGTCGCCCTCCTATAACTCCTTCCCTTTTATATTCCTGGAAATTCTCACCTGTTCCATTGTTTCTTCAAAGAACTTGCAATAGAGGAATGTCTCTATGGAGATTTTCAGTCATCCAGTTAGCCCAAAGGTGCTTTTTCATGAGGCAACTGGACTTTCCTCTTTTTCTTTGAAGACGTTTCATTTCTCATCCAAGAAACTTCTTCAGCTCGATTGCAATAGAGGAGGATGTGACTACTATTTTGTCTGATTAGCAGAGAAAAGGGGGAGAGAAAAACACTGCATTCTGCTGCAGATTTTAAAGGGTGATTTAAGCAAATATTGAATAGTAAAATCCAAGTTTCATTGAATTGTACCAAAAAATCTAAGACATGCTGTCCTGGAAACCAATGCATCCCCTTTTCATGCATGCTTGCTTGGCCTGTCTGGTTTCACTGTTGCATTAAGAGCAACTAAGATGATCGAAGGCCTGGAGACTAAAACATACGAAGAACGGCCGCAGGACTTGGGTTTGGCTAGTCTAAAGAAAAGAAGAAATAGGGGAGACATGATAGCAGTATTCCAGTATTTGAGGGGCTGCCACAAAGAAGAGGGGGTCACGTTATTCACCAAAGCCCCAGAGGGCAGGACAAGAAACAATGGTTGGAAACTGATCAAAGAGAGAAGCAACCTAGAATTTAGGAGAAACTTCCTGACAGTGAGGACAATTAATCAGTGGAACAGCTTTCCTCCAGAAATCATGGGCGTTCCATCACTGGAGATTTTTAAAAAGAGGCTAGAAGATAGTCACTTGAGATGGTATAGGTTCTCCTGCTTAAGCAAAGGGCTGGACTAGAAGGCCTCCAAGGTCCCTTCCAGCTCCTATCCTATCCTATTCTATTCTATTCTATTCTATTCTATTCTATTCTATTCTATTCTATTCTATTCTATTCTATTCTATTCTATTCTATTCTATTCTATTCTATTCTATTCAAATCTAAAACTGCAAATTTTCCTGTTGCTTCCCACAAATCCACATAGAACTATTCTGTATCACAACTCAAACTGAAACAAGTACTAATCTACCCCCCAAAACTATACTGTACAGCGAATGTATAGAAAAACAAGTACTGATCCATAATTTCTACAAGTTTTCCAACTCAGCCACTTCCTCTTCTCCATTTTCAAATTTCTTCAAAAAAAAGAAATAGAGGCTACAGTGTTCTTGGAAGGCCTGGTTCCCCACCCTGGCTCTATGCCATTATCTTCTGTTAAGAATTGTCCTGGGGGCCAATATGTGCATGGAAAGTCATTCCTAAGATTAGATCCTAGAGTGGTATAGCTAATATTAAGCCATATAAATGGTAGTTCTCCCTGCACCATATGCTGAGTTTAGGAACTTTTACAAAATAAATGGAAGATAAAACAGTAGGCTATAGTGATAAACGGGACACCTAATTGTCTTTTTATTACAGCTGTATATATTCTTTATGGAGACTACTAATGAGGCCCTCATTCAACTCAGACCCTTTTTAAGTACAAAAATTGATATATACTCAAAAAAGGCAGAGATGTTGGGCTTTGATTTTTTGGGTAGTGTTCTACATGTAATAACAATGTGTGTGATTTTTCTCCATGTTTTAATTGTGGGAAATTTGTTGTATTGAATGAATATATAATTCTAAAACTGAATCTCATGTACCTTGACTGGGTTTTGCATATATTTACATTTTAAACTGAATATATACATGATATACTATATCAACTCTACAGGGCTAAAAAAAAATCTGTATTTCTTTTTCATAATACAGGAAGTTCAAATACTTTGGTGCTGAATTAATGGACCTTGAAGATTTTTTTTTAAAGGAACAGAAAAGTAAATACAAATGGGATGGCAAATGGCAAACACTGACTGCTGAGGAGAGGTTGCCGTTTGTTAGTTTTCTCTGCAGCTGTAAAGCAACTCTTTGGTAGAGAAAAAAAAAACTTTTTAAAACATCCAAAACAGTTTAATGTGAAGAACTGTGTCACAACTCAAATTGAAACTAATAATGGGAGGAGCTAAATGGTAGTACAAGAGGTATCTCCATTCCCAACCAATATTGCTAGATTAGAAAAGTAAACATATGAACTGCAGTGGTGAGGACAAACGGAACAACAGCACACTGAGCCATCGTTGATGATGAGATATCTGATGATGAAAAATCATAGCATGGAAGTTTCCAGAACGGGTGTTGGCCGAGACTGCATAGGAAAGGATTCCAGAGACATAAAAAGTGGGAGAAATACATTCAAAGCCCGTGGAATACCGTATGGAACAGCCATCCACATTTGTTCCTCATGTGCAGTACAGTGAAGTAACAAAATGGATAGAAATAACAGGTTTTTTAATGCTTTCCATTATGTAATATATTTTATGAAAACTGATGCTGAAATTTTGGTTTGGTTTAATAATCCTTTTGCCTACAGGGATATGATACATACTAAATATAAAACAAAATGGTATCATCATACTATAATTCTATCTAGTTCATTGACTCACATTTGGTGAGGATATATAGAAAAATAGTAGGGGTTGCTTAGAGCAGGGGTCCTCAACCTTGGCGACTTTAAGACTTGTGGACTTCAACTCCCAGAATTCCTCAGCCAGCTTTGCTGGCTGAGGAATTCTGGGAGTTGAAGTCCACAAGTCTTAAAAGTTGCCAAGGTTGAGGACCCCTGGCTTAGAGAGACTATAGTGTTCTTAGTGCTGTCTGAACTTGGTTGTTTGCTTGCAGATGTTTCATTTCCCAGCTAGATAACATTATCTAATGATGTTACCTAGTTGGTAATGAAACATCTGCAAGCAAACAATCAAGTTCAGACAGCACAAATACTCCACACTTCATATATCGGTAGTCCTTGACTTACAACAGTTCATCGGTTCAAAGTTGCAACGGCACTGAAAAAGTGACATGACTTTTTCACAGTTATGACTTTTGCAGCATTCCCCATGATCAAGTGATCAAAATTCAGACACTTGGCAACTGGTTCAAACTTATAACTGTTGCTGTGTCCCAAGGTCATGTGATCACTTTTTGCAACCTTCCGACAAGCAAAATTAATAGGGAAGCCAGATTCACTTGACAACCAGGTTACTAACTTATCAGTTGCAGTGATTCATTTAAGAACTGGGGCAAAAAAGGTTGTAAAATGGGGCAAAACGTATTTAACAAATGTCTCACTTAACAATAGACATTTTGGGCTCAATTGTGGTAAGTCGAGGACTACCTGTAATACTGTATATATACATACAATCTCTTCTATTAATTTTTTTAAGATTGACAATTCTTCATAACTAGAACTGACTTCTACACTTCATCAGTGGAGTGCTAGTCTCAGATGAATAGCACAAATGCATGCACATACAATCCTGTGGGTTGAACTACAGGATCCCAAAGTCTAAAAAATTCAAGAAACACAATACATTTATGATATGTTGCTAACAAAAGTCTTCTAACTTTTACTTTATATGATTGAATGCCTTTAGCAAGAATCCCATCGTCTTGATTACGTTTTAATTAACAGAATCAAAATCATTGATGAATTTTAGCTAAGCACCTTCATATAATATGAGTTAGATTTTGTTTTCATTTCTTGAGTGATTTCTCGGTGGTCTTCAGAAGCTGAAATATACTAGTTCCAAAACCACTGTTTTTCATATTCAGTTGCTCCTTTGCAGAGGAAGTATCACTTTTTTTTTTATCAGAAGTAATTATAGATTGATCCAGTTTACTCTGGACAAAAAGCAAAAGCTTAAGGATGCCTCTGTGATGTTGGAAGAGGAATATTTTAATGAACCTTATGGCTAAGCCAGTCCAAAATAAGTTATTGCCCGAAGAAAAGCAAATGATGGCTGTCTCCTTATCACTCACATAAGTTAGGATGAATAATATATCAAAATATTTTGATACCAGATCTCAAAAAACAGGAATCTTCTAAGTGAATTTCCTTCATACAACTAATGATTTGCTTACAGTTCCCACCATAAGCTAATTTGAGGTAACTGATTAGCTTATGGTGGGAATCATAAGCAAATCATTAGTTTATTCTCCTGCCCAAGTGCACAGTTTGCATCTAATGATACAAACTGCTAGTCCTCAAGATATTCAACACTTTCTGATATTTTTGTTACAACATGTAAACACTATAACATTTTTGAGCAACATTTTAAGATTCATTATCCAACTTATGTGATTTCTTTCCTAGTTCTTAGTTATAATAAAATTACATACTGTACCATCATTAATAGAAATAACACAAAACATGCTTTATTCTAATTCTATGCAAAGTAATATGCAAAGCTTTATTCCTGTTTTACAAATGTCTCAGAAAAAATGGTTTGCCCAGGAAACTCACTTTGTTATGAAAAAGTTTTGAAGTTGGCTTTGCTCCCCTGTTTTAAATGCTGAAAAGTTGTTTGAGTATTTTATTATTATATTTGTATCCCATCTTTTTTATATATACTGTAGCTCAAGGTGGCAAACATATCTAATACGCACACTTCCTATTTTCCCCACAAAGACAGCCCTGTGAGATAGATTGGGCTGAGAGAGTGACTGGCCATAAGTCACGCACCTGGCTTTTATTGTCTAAGGCAGAACTAGAACTCAAAGGAAAGGCTAGAACTCACCGGAAACCTCCTGGTTTCTAGCCCAGCATCTTCACCATTTCACCAAACTGGCTGTTATACTAATAGCCTTCTCTGTGGTAGAAAGTTATGCTTATGGAAGTTCACTCTTCACTAACCTTAAAGAGAGGGGATTTGCAATAGCATTTGGATACCATTTGACACTTGGGGCTTGCCCACACAACATCACAGTGCCAAAATAGGTTGCTTAGAGCTTGTGGATGACATACCCTTAAAAAGGCCTTCATCTTGGGCTCAGCCTGTCACTAAGGCAGATCAAAGAGATCAACAGGAGACCAGTGTTTTCATTTGGAAAATGAACATGCCTATCCCTATGCAAACATTCTATGATACATGAGGGAGGTTAGTGACCTGTATAGCTCCAATTTACCTGCTCCTCTCCTGCCAGGATACTCTGTGCTTCCACAGCTGCTTCTCATTTGGCTGCCAGATTGATCAGGGCCTCCCTGGAAACTGAAGTCCTTTTTTGTTTTCTCAGAGGAATATCAACCTCCTGGAAGACGTTCCATGGTCAATGTGGCCATTTGTGGAAAAAAAAGAAAGAAAAAAAACCTATTGTTTATTCTACTTCTGGGCCCTACCTTGATGTCCTTCCTACCTCCTCATAGTAACACCATTACCTCTGAACAGCTGCTGTAATCATCCACACCCAGTCCAAGGACCTGCATCTATCTAGGGCAGGGGTCTGCAACCTTGACAACTTTAAGACTTGTGGACTTCAGCTCCCAGAATTCCTCAGCCAGCATAGCTGGCTGCGGAATTCTGGGAGCTGAAGTCCACAAGTCTTAAAGTTGTCAAGGTTGCAGACCCCTGATCTAGGCACTGCAAGAAACTGAGGGCCATTGAAGACTTGAATGGAGAGGGATCAGGTAATCCATGACTTACAATCACAGTAGGGATTGGAAAATTTGTCATGAAATGGAGTCATTAAACGAGGCATCATGTGACAGCACTCGATTTTACAGCCTTTTTTGCCAGAGTTGTTAAGGGAATCATTACAGTCATTATGAAAGACATGATGTGATCTCAATTTGAAAACTTCCCCGTCGGCTTCCTCGTTGACTTTATCAGAAACTGACTTGGAAAGTTGCAAATGGAAATCACATGACTGTGGGATGCTGCAGCCATCATAAATGCACAACGGTTGCCAAGCATCCAACTTACAATTGCATGACCAATGACTGCAATGGACATAAGTGCAGGCACAGGTCATAAGTTGCTTTTTTCAGCATCATCTTAACTTTGAACAGTCACTAAACAAATGGTCATAAGTTGATGATTATCTTGTAGTAGCACCAAGTCAGCCCAGAAAGTGGAGAGCTGGCACTTGTGATAACGACTATTGTCTATGTATACTAATATTCAGTACTTTTCACTCCAGAAGGAGTCCATCTTGAGCGCACTGCAAAAGGAACCACTGTGAGATGGGAGAAAAGCACATTGCCAGGTAAATGGGGAATTGCTCTAGGGTACAACCAATATTTGTAACAAAACTGAAAACATGAACACTTCCCCAAATAATTAGACAGCAGCAGCTTTTCCAGAAGCAAACATAAAGACTGGCCTGCATACTTAGAGAATATAAGCTGTTTGCTGTTCTTCCTATCAAAACTAAGATACCTTTCAAACTGAGGAGCTTATTTTTAGACATTGGAACTGGGCCTTGATTTCTTAGCAACAGCAATATTTCTTTTAAGAGTTATTTCACAGAAATTCTTGTTTTCCCCACTATTCTCTCTCAGTCGCTGGAAAAGATTCAGCTACTCAAAATTTAATGTATCTTTACTTTGAAATATTAGATAGAAGGCAATTTAAGTGGCCATCACCATCTCAACCTTTGCCATTTACCGGTAACTCCAAAACTGACTTTTGACCCAGTTACAATGATTTCCAGAACCATCTGTAAAGAAATTTGATTGGATTAGTGGCTGGGGTGGATCAGACATATTGTGGAACATGGACCATATTATGTGCTGTGTGAACCTAGGTTAGTGGTTAATATATGCATTATTGTTCAAATTCAGAAGCTAGGTTAATTTAATAAACGATGGTTCCCTTATCCATGGCAAAAACATAGTGTGTGAGCATAACCATATTGAGGAAGGAATTTAACATATGGATCTTAATCTCACATTTTAAGGCAGAATATATGAAGTTTAAGCATTTCCAGGATACTCAACTACCTTAAAAACTTATATGGAAACTTATCCAGAACTGGGAAACCCGAAATAGCAATAACAATAGCACTTAGACTTATATACTGCTTCATAATGCTTTACACCCTCTCTAAGCAGTTTACATAGCATATTGCCCCCAACAATCTGGATCCACATTTTACCAACCAACAATAAAATTCTATTTTTTAGAAATAAATGTCATTTAATTCAATAGACATTATTCCTAGGTTAACAGCAATCAAGTCTGATATTTAAAACTGCTCTAAAATTTTCTATATGTAGACATACATATAGTATGTCTGGACTGGTATGAACATAATTTTGATTCAGATTTTTGTTTCTATGATGTAGTCCAGAGAGCTCTTATGTAGAATCAGAATAACAGAGTTGGAAGGGACCTTGGAGGTCTTCTATCTAGTGACTAGTCCAACCCCCTGCTCAAACAGGAAACCCTATACCATTTCAGGAAAATGGCTGTCCAATTTCTTTTTTAAAGCCTCCAGTGATGGAGCATCCACAACTTCTGAAGGCAAGCCATTCCACTGGATTATTGTTCTAACTGTCAGGAAACATCCTTAGTTCTAGGTTGTTTCTCTCCTTGATTAGTTTCCATCCATTGCTTCCTGTCTAGCCTTCTGGTACTTTGGAAGAGGTTGACCCCCTCTTCTTTGTGGAAGCCCCTCAAATATTGAAACACTGCTATCATATCACTCCTAGTCCTTCTTTTCGCTAGCTAGACATACCCAATTCCTGCAACCATCCAGCCCCCTAATCAGTGGTGGGATTCAGCCAGTTCACACTGATTCGGCAGAACTGGTAGCTAATTTTTTGTTGACTTCAGCAAACAGGCTGAAGCCCTAGTCCTTTTTCACAAGGCCCAGAACAGACTGCCGGAAGTGCATAGATGCCACTTCCGGAAGTCTGTTCTGAGCTTTGGAGGCCTAGGGGAGGCCTTCCAGGCCTAGAATGGCCCACCAGAAATGTGTGTACACCATTTCTGGAAGTCCGTTCTGAGCTTCGGAGGCCTGGGGAAGATTTCCCAGGCCCAGAATGGTCCACTGGAAGTGCGTGGACACCACTTCCGGAAGTCTGTTCTGAGCTTCAGAAGCCTGGGGGAGGCCTCCCAGGCCCAGAACAGCCCACTGGAAGTGTGTGGACGCCACTTCCGGAAGTCCATTCTGGACCTCGGAGGACTTCCAGAAGCAGCGTCCATGCAGAGAACCAGTTGTTCAGGTATTTGAATCCCACCACTGACCCTAATCATCTATTTTGCTCTTCTTGGCACTCTTTTCAGAGTCTCAACATCTTTTTTATATTGTGGTGACCAAAACTGGATGCAATATTCAAAATATGGTCTTACCAAGGCATTATAAAGTGGTACTAACACTTCATGTGATCTTGATTCTATCCCTTTGTTAATGCAACTAGGTTTACATTGGCTTTTTTGGTGGCTGCAGCACACTAGTAGCTCATATTTAAGTGATTGTCCAGTAGTAACTATTGAACCAAGTTTCATCTAAACTGTACCTGTACACTTGGTTTTTCTTGCCTAAGTGTAGAACCTTACTTTTCTCTACACTGAATTTAATTTTGTTAGATGGGGCCCAGTGTTCAAATCTGTCAAGATCCTTCTGGATCTTGAGCCTATCTTCTAGGGTGTTCGCTATTCCTGCCAGCTTGGTGTCATCTGCAAATTTGATGAGTTCCCCTTCTATTCCATGTAAATCATTTATAAAGATATTGAAGAGTACTGGGCCTAAGACAGAACCTTGTGGTACCCCATTGCTTCCTTCCTTCCTTCCTTCCTTCCTTCCTTCCTTCCTTCCTTCCTTCCTTCCTTCCTTCCTTCCTTGTAGATGTAATTCCATTAAGAACTACACTTGAATGTGATTTGTCAGTTACAAATTCATCTGGTGGTGATGCTGTTTATCCCACATCTGTCTAGCTTACCTAGAAGTAAGTTGTACTTCTTGGTAAGTAGGATATACCTAAATTTAATTTTGACCCTCAAAAATCTATGACATGAAAAATGTCTGTTTTATTATGTGTCCAAACAGACTCGTATGAAAGCTGGAGTATCTTGTGAAAGAAGAAATAATTTCCAAAATTGAGAAGGCGTTTATTTCTAATTTTGAGAGGGGGGGAAGAGGCAGGAAAGATTAACTCTCTAGCACCTGCTGCGGGTGAACCAGTTATTGCAAGTGTCTTGCTTTATATCTGGGACAATATTAGGGGGGGGGGAGAAAGATCACCCTCTTCCTCCTTTGCTCTTTGGGGTGGAGGGGGTGAAGACAAAAAAGGGCAACATGCTGGTTTGGGAAGCAGACCTATCCAAAGACCTTCTGGAAAAAAAACCCCCAGCATGTTGTATAGAATAAAATGTACACACAGAGAAAGGTAATTCAGATCTTCAAAACTACAATTTCCAACAGCCCAGAACTTGACGATTCCAAGTTAGAAGTTATTATTCGAAAATCTGGCGGACACCACGATTTCTACACCCTCTTATTAATATACAGACGGTGTAAAAAGAAAGATGCTTGAAATCTGTGACTCGTACTAGTCTCTCGCTGCGCGATCTCTGCAAGCTCCCTATGAGTTGCTACTTACGAGTAGGGGAGTAGCTAGATGAAGAATATAAGCAAGCAGAGGATGGCTGTTAACGCAGCAAATTTCTATCTCTGTAGTTCTCTGATATACTTTCTCTGCGGGCTACTCGAAAGTTAGCCGAGGAGACTTAGGGGGCGTGTTGGCTTCCCTCTATCCCTGGACTGGTGCCTTCTGGTCGGGTCCCAGCTGGTCCCGGACTGGAGCGGACAGAGGAGGGGCGGCTGTCGAGCGGAGGGTACACACGCGGCGTGATTGATGAGCCCTCAATAAACCCCTCCCCCCGTTTGCTTCTGCTCCCAGCCATGCGCTCCCAGCCAGCGCCCACTGAAAACAACTGCTAGGTTGTAAAGAGGAGACGTGCTGCTCGCTGAGGGAATCGCTTCCCTTGGAGTTCCTTCGAAACCCCGCACCGGATCCCGCGTCTTTTCAAAACTGCGGGTTTGGTTACATGCGGGGCGGGGCGGGTCTTCCACGCAAGCCTCACAAAGCGTCCCCTCTGGCTAAACTCAGCCGGTCGGGGGCGAGAGGAGGAGCCAGGTGGCTCGCCTGTACGCGGTCCCGGTTTCTTTTTGCTCTTGGGCCTGTTGGTGGCGCTGTTCTCCAGAATGGTTACTACCTGGCATTGCTGTCCACAGTGAGAGCTGACTGCAGAGTCGGAAGTTCATCCCAGAGCTCGAGTTTTGTTTGGGGCACAAAAGTAGAAACCAATACAGTATGTAGGCCAACGTGTGAACGTGGCCAGATGCTCCAAAGAGCAGACATTCTAAATCCCATCTTTACTGCTGTTTTGCTTCAGGCTGAAGCCATACAGATTTGCCTTACAGGATTCTGTATAAATAGAATCGAATGTTAGCCTTGGTGTGTTCTGCAGCGTAGGGGTATTTCAAGATCTCAGAAGATGACAGGACTAAAATGAGCTCATTCCGGTTCAAAATTACTTTTAAGTAGAGTCGGAGTTGTTTAAGTAAATGAGAGAAAGGAATCCCAGGAATATAGACTAGATGAGTAAGTAAAACAAAAATCTCAAAAGAAGGCAGTGAGAAACCACTTCTATTCTGCTGTCTGGAAAACTACCTGGACATATCTGTCAAGGCACCAGGAGTCAAGCTTGATTGAAGGAAACTTTTACCATTATATAATCAGAAAATTTACATTGCTTTAAGGCAGGCTTAGAGAGAAAGTATGTTGTGGTGGATAAGGCAACAAGTTAGAAAACAGGAAGCTCTGAGTTCTACTCCCACGTTAGGCACAAATCCAGGTGGGTGACCTTGGGCCAGTCACTTTCTCTCAGCCCTAGGAAGGCAACAAGGGCAAAATCACGTCTGAAATCTTGCCACCAGGATCAATACTGACTCAAAGACAATATGTGCATACACACACACGCACGCACACACGCACACACGCACACTCACTCAAAATCAGGCTTACTATTGAGATACTCTCAGAAATGTTTGCACTGTGGCGCTCATCATTCCCAGTGACCCCATGTTTATTATGGCCATTGCAGGTGGATGCTTTCCTATATGCTTGAAGGATGACAGGTTGGAGAAACCGGACTAAAAGGCGACTTGGGATTTCCAACTGTAATTTTAAAAAGATAGCCATGCTGGTCCATGAAGAAGAACAGAAAAAGTACTATAAGCACGCAAAGCATTCCTAATTACCAAATGACACAAAGGCCCTTTTTCCAGGTGCACTTAATTGAGACACAAATCTGGCCTGGCAACTTTTTTTTTTTTCCTGTATGCCCCCAATGTTGCCTTCAACTCACTCGCAGAAACAGGCATCAGAGGCAATATAGGCATTGGCAATAGGATCAGCATATTTCAGGCCAATATAGTTTCCCCAGACTCAGGGATGGGTGAGAAGCAACTCAGCAGTGAGGAAGGACCAAAACAGATATTTGAGTTCTTCAAATGTTGTAAAATTACATGATACAAAACCCTGGTACAGAAATCCAGAAAGCACACTTTACTATTTTAATTGATCCTAATAGAAGAGTTAATCTGCTCTGACAGGGATACCAAAGGGCTTTCCCCATTACTGAGGTATAGGACTGTCAAGTACAGGTAATCCTCAGCTTATGAACTCAACTGAGCCCACAATTTTGCCCTCTTTTATGACTTTTCTTGCCACATTTGTTATGTGAATCACTGCAGTTCTTAAACTAATAACATGGTTAAGTGAATCTGGTTTCCCCATTGACTTTGCTTGTCAGAAGGTCGCAAAGGGGGATGACATGACTCCGGGACACTGCAACTGTCATAAATGTGAGTCAGCTGTCAAGCATCCGAATGTAAATCATCTGACCACGGTGATGCTGCAACGGTCATAAGTGTAAAAAATGGTTATAAGTCACTTTTTTCAGGGCTGTTGTAACTTCAAATGATCATTAAATGAACTGACATAAGTTGAGGACTACTTGTATAAGGATAGATAGATCAAAAATAAAAGATTAAGGAAGGGCTCATAGCTCTCCTGCAAGTTTGCCTTTTGCAGATGTCTGGAAATAACCAGGACATAACATTCTCCCGTGTCATTTAAAACCATTGCATCTGATTTAGACAGAGGTGAGCATCATACCTGTCCTGTTCTATGCATCTTCACGATGACGGAATCTATAGAATTTGATAGTGCTTGCTTTCATATTTGACTGGTCTTGGTAAAAATGTCCTCAATTGACCTCAATTTCAGTTCTTACAACTAAGTATAAAAGCTTTCTGCGCTCAGTAGAGTACTTGAAGTCAGTAAACTTAGAAAATGGGAAATTACTTTGCCCAACCTATTTTAATGATACATACATTCCATTTAATGATACACTCTCATCTGGTGATCTTAGCACTGAGGACCACGTCACAGATGAAGTTTTCAATGGTGAATTTTCTCATGTGTTTAAGAAAGTGTATTCATTCTGCAGGACTGAATGATTTGTACGTAGGAACAGGAACAGCATGGTTGCTCTGGTAGACAACCTTGTTTGAGACTGAATGGGAGGAGCACGCAGAGCAACCCTCCTAATCCCATTTGACCTCAGATTTGTGTCCAGTATCACTGACTATGGCATTTTCTCTCCTAGATTACCTGTGAGAGTCAGTGGTTGGGGTAATGCTTCATACTGATTTCACTTCTTTCTAAATTGACAGTACCAATCAGTGGCAGGGCTCATCCCATTCAAGCCCTCTTGTGCAACTCTTCAGGGTCTTGACCCTTCCTCTGGATGCTCTAGAGCCAGAATGGGACAGAACAGGTTGAAGTTCAATCCTAATAAGGTGGAACTGATGCTTCTGCACAGCAGAAATCATCATGCTATGTGCTTGCCCTGGTTTTAACTCTTGAGTGAGGTGGTATTTCCCCAGAAGAAAGAAATCTACCATATAAGTGTCCTCCTGGTCTTGCTGGTATTGTTAGATTTCCAGATGGAAGTTTTGGCCAGGAGGGCTTTTGCCAATCAGTTGCAGTTGCATCATTTAAAGCAGGAAGTCCTGGTAACAGTACACTATCATTGCCACCGCAATTCATTTGACATGGTAGACTACTCAGAAACTATCACCAGTGGGTAACAGCTGTTAGAGACATATTACATCTGTATTATAGAGACTGTCGTGGGTTTCAGCAGATTTCTCGGTACAATTCAAAGTGTTAATTTACATCTACAAAGCCCTATGAGGCTTGGCTCCTAGGTATCTTAAGGACCACCTCCTCCAAACTGAAGGAGCCATCTGATGCATTTGCTCCTAGTGGGAACACTCACTGCTCTGCAATAACTCATAGCCAGAATTTTTACAAGGAAGCCCCAACCTGTGGAAAGGCCTATTTTCAAGATGCTGTTAGCGTTCCCATCACGTTTTAGATATACAGATTTGCATTTAAAATAGCTATTTTACTATTTGTAGCCTATGTGAATGTTCCGACTAATGGAACACTTCAAAAGAACTTCCAGGCTTTGTTTTATTTTGAAAAGTCTTTAATCATGTACACAGTGTCGGCACATATTGAATGGATGCCAAAATCTGAATTTCTCTTGCTTGCGTCTGACTTTTCTTGCTAAACCCCTCCCCTATTTTGCAGTCATAAGTCACATCTTCCAATTAGCCTGGAGGGCAAAGATTCACTTCCGTTCCTTATCCCGCGCTTTCTTTATAAATCTCCTCCCTTTCTATGTCATCTAAATTAACTCTGAAAATACCAGACAGTTCTGCATATCTTGTCAAAGCAATAATATTCCATATTAGCAGCATTGACAGCCTACTGATTTCAATGAGATAACTTTTTTAAAGTCCGAAACATTAGTTCCCTCACTATGAAGAGCAACTTTCCCTGTGTGATGGCCTCTTGTTATGCTATGATGGCTGGGAGTTATCTAAAATTGTCTAAAAGGAAAGGTTGGACTAAATATTGTAATGTCTCAAAAATGTTATTCAAATAATGCAATTATTGAATCATTATTTGAATAACACAGTAATAATAAAAATGGAGTGTAAATATCAATGGACATTTGTATTGAACAAAATCAATAAATAGAATAAGATACTTGCATTAATATCTACCTAAGCCCAATCAAAAGATAGTGTTGCACCAGGAATAAAAGGGTTCCTGGAGCATCTTCCCAATGTTGTTTTAATCAATTTATGAATGATTCATATAATTATGTTTATGTTTCTGATAAGTAATCTTAGGTGTTCCTAAAATCATATCATTGTAATAAATGCTTTAAAAATTATCTTTTTAAATGATTTGGACTAAGTATGGGATCGTCAAATCTATATATTTGTATATGATATATTTGCAGAGAGCCATGCTACCCCAAAGCTTGACATGTGTTCTCCTGAGAACCTCCGAAAGCTGCTGCTAAACACTTTTCATGTGATAGAAACATTCTTGACTTTGGGAATCATGCTAGAGGATACATTCAAAAAATGAGTGGAAGCAAAATAAAGAAGAGGGTAGAAATTTAATTTCCAAAATGCTCCAAAAAAGTTTATTTAATTCCTTGCTCCAAAAATTTAATTCTTTGCTCCAGAAAAGTTTATTCACTCCTACCCTGGAAAATAGAAAGAAAGTTCAAGATGATTTTGACAAAGTATAAACTAGATTAAAGTCCCCAAACATAGAAAAATCCAAAGTTCTGTATTTAGGGCTAATGTAGTCGACAAAAGTACTGTATGCTATAGACACTAAAAATAAATGAGCCAGCCTATTTGATTTTGATGAAATCTCACCCAGACTGCTTACCATTTAATAAGAATTTCCACAAAATTAAATATGTTCCAATGAGAGCAACAAAGTTGGTCAAAGCCTTAAAAACAAAGTCCTGAGGGAATACTGCTAGAGTTAGGTTTGTTTACTACAAGCTAAATTACAACTAAGAATCTAAAATATAGTAATTTTCAAGTGCTGAAAAGCTGCCATATAACTGATGGAACAAATGTGCTTTCTGCTGCTCCAGATGATAGGACTTGAGCCAATGAGTACAATTTTCAATAAAATTAAACATTAACTGGAACTTAATGGTAGAAGCTGTTTGGCAGTTGAACAGAAAGGAATTGGAATTTCTTTCATTAGAGTTTCTGATTAGAATTATGCCCTATTTTAGTAAAGGATTGACTAGACTAGATGTCCTTTGATGTTATTTCCAATCCTATGATTCTATTATAAGATTATTTAGAATAATTTAGATTATTCCTGTGCTAACAGAACTTGCTTGCTGATAGAGAGGAGAAGTGTATCTTTAATTTGCAATTAACTATTCCAATAATTCGTTAGAACTATAGAACCAGAAATGGATGAGGGTCACCTATTTTATCTCCTGCCAGTTAGGATCAACAGTATAGAATTCAATTAAAACATCCTTGATGGCTGGTTGTCCAGTCTCTGCTTAAATATCTTCAGCAGTGGAGTTTTTGCTTCCTTATAAACCAGTCCTTTCTACTGTTGAATAGCTTGTGCTTTCAGAGAGCTTCTTCTATTGTTAAGCTGACATCAGCTTCTCTGTCATTTCCACCTAACAGCTGTAGTCTCTCTAAAGCAATGGAGAAAGGTTTCCCCCCCCCCATCCTCTGCAGGTTACTCTTTCAAGTTTTGGCATATTGTCTGCATATTTCCCCTCTTCTCTAGGGCTTGAATATACCCAGTTCTTTCCCTCATTCTACATCTGTGATACGGGCAGCTACATAAATATACATACATACAATAGAACCTGTCTGAAATCTTGCTCCTACATCTCCATTTATCCATGAGGCCTTGAGGCCTTCTCGCCCCAGCTCTGAGACAACTTGCTGATTATTTATTATTATTATTATTATTATTATTTTAAAACTGTTCCTCAAAGGCCATTTCTCTTTTGGCTGTTGGAGAGAACAAATCTCATTCAGAAATGTTTTCCATTTTCCAGGCTGTGTTTGGGAGGAGGGTGGCAGCAGTAAGATGGTCAAGGAAATATCAACCAGGAAAGATCTTTCAGGTCAGAATTATCACTGGAAAATGCCCAGTTAAGATTCCAATTCCAAATTTAAAAGGCAGCCTTGCATCTCTTGTCATTCCCATCTCCTCTTCCTCTTCATTTTGGAGATAATTCTCTGTGTCTGTCTCAGTCCTTTACAATGTACAAGATCCTAATTAGGGGGGGGGGTGCCTCATCAGCTCTCCTCTTCCTTCTGCCTTTCTTTAGCACTGCTCTCTATCATTGCCCCCAACAGCAGCAGCAGCTGCCCTTGTTTGACAGCAGAAATTCTGCTGGCCTTCAAATGTTGCCTATTGCAGAACAGGACAAGCCATGATTTCCTAAAGCAACAAAGTTTTATTGTACCATACTGGCTAGCACGTATAGCTTGACATAATTTTTTATGGATTATAGTCCACTTCATCAGATTTTCACCATCATTTGAACATAAGTGCATTTATTGTATTTGCTATGGTTCCTTCAGACTCCATTTTTGGCTCCCTGTATGGATTAAATATGTAAGTCCTTGTTATTTTTAGTTCTAACCATATCCTCATTTAGACACAGTGTAATATTTCTAATATCTTTCAGCATTTTTCAGAAAAGCTGCAAAAGATTGAATAGTGGCTTAATTATATAAAGACATTACTCTATTTCATTATATTATTCTATTTCACTAAGGTGTTTTTGACTTGGTTATACATTGGTTGCTTTAAAGAAGAAGATCTAATATGCACTTATAATTCAGTGCTAGCATTTAGGATGACATAAGTCATCTCAAATTCAAGTATTTCAGCTGAATCTCTGTAATGGATAAAAGACAAAAGCTGTTTTTCTATCAGAACTACAGTACTTGCTTTGAGTTGCCATTCTTTTTTTAAAAAAAAATTGATAACAATACTCTTTGCCTGACCCTTTACATCTTACTGTTTCAACTAAAGGGAACTACTTCAGCTAGTATGGTACACAGTAACCTATTGTTTGGGGGGGGGGGGAAACCTCATCCTTTTAGAAGGAAAAACTCCCAAGTAAACGTACAATGACTGATGCTCTCCGAACAGCAGACAAAAGCATAGCAGCTCCCATTATACTCCACAAGGCCTCTCTTACAAGGCTATCCTCCATTCCTAGAGGCTCCGGATGAGCCTGCTGAAGCTAATTTTGAGGGATGCCCCTTGCTTGAGTGTGGCTGCTGTAACTTATAACCTCTTCTTGCGGGAGCATTTCGGGCTCCCGCAAGAACAGGAGCCGCCTCCCGTCCTGAAATATTTTTCTCTCATCTCTCCCCCGCCTCCAGGGGCGCGGGTCCAACCGCGCGACCTTGCAGAAACGGGTCGTGCCTCAGCAGCTGCTGCTACGGGTCGCATCGGGCAACTTCTGCATTAAGGGAAGACTACAAGAAAAACATGGCTACCAGGGCCCTTTGTTCGCACACGGCAGCGTGAGAGGCAAGAGAAAGGAGAGGCGGGAAAGCGGGAAGACAGGCAGAGGAGAGAGGCCAGGCGCGTAAAGCCGCTGCCAGGGTGTCTCTGCAGCCTGGCGCAGAACTCGGCTCAGCGATCCCCGTTGACCCCGCCTAGTGGTGCCCTCTCCAAGCGAGGTTGCTTAGCTACCGGCTCTGCTCCAAGCCAATGAGGGAAGAGGACGCCGGCGGCAATTTTCTCAAGTGTGGGAGGATGAATCTCCTGAGCGCCCCGAGCCCTTCCTCCGCGGCGCTGCCCTTTGGAACGAAGCCTCGCGCTAGACAGAAAACCCTTCCAGGGTTCTTCGGCGCGCGGAGGTGCTCGCTGCTCGCCCCCCTCCCCCCTTTTTTTTTAGCCCCGCGGGTCCCAGCTCAGCGGGGAAATAGGAATCGGCGCGCGGGCAGGTTGCTGCTGCCGATTTCAGCCGAGTAAAATAGATCGCCTTGGTCAGCTCGACGAGCTCATCCGCCGGTGGTGAAGAAGGGAAGAATGGAGGAAAGGGGGCGAGGAAAAGGATGGGGAGAAGGCAGGCAGGCAGGCAGGACAAGCAATGGATGTTTTCTTTTAACCACAGGGACAATCCGATAGGGAGCAAAGGCGTTCGCGATCAACTCAAAGTCCCTCCCCAAAATTATTACTCTGCTGCTATTGCTGTTGTTAACGCTACTGTATTGTTATCTTACTGTACTACCAATAATCGGTAGAGGGATGATGTATACAGACCTGTTTCCAGCTTTAGGAAGGGCGGTAATCCTGCGTACAACGGGGAAAGTGGGCTATAGCTGGAAAAGAAGAGAGAATATATATATATATTCTCAAATATATATATTTGATTGAGATTTATTTGCCGAGAAATATGCTTAGGCATGCAGCCGTAAAGGGAGAGAGAATGGTTTCAAAAGAAGAGAGAATGGTTTCAAAAAGGTTCCTACACTACAAATGTAATCTGTAGTGCTGCTCTTCTTCCCACCCCACATGCTGCAGTAAACAAGGGGGAAAATCGATAATAAACTTTAAGGTGAGACAACGGTAAGTCTGAAATGAAAGTTGCTCTAGTACAGAATTGAAAAAGGCTATTTCAAAATCTGCTCGCATTTTGTTTTTGGTGCAGGTTTAGGACCTGAGATAGCTAAATAAAGAAATCTGGCCCCGTGGTTGGTCCTTAAACTTCAAATAATTAAAAAGAGGCACATCTTCAAGAAATGCATTTTCAGCATTGCTATGATTTTGTAAAGTTAAATGGAAACGTCCTCCTCTGTCCTTCCGTATTCTCCTTGAAAATCACAGAGCCTGGAAATAACTTGGAAAAAGAGCTGCTGCTTTTTGACAAAGGTTGAGATCTTAGACCCTATTCCCGTATGCTGTAGTTCTTTCAGATAACGCAATAGTTCAGGGACAAAGCAGATTTTATAAGTGGAAATGGCTCATTCCTACATTACTGGAACCTAAATAACAGGAGAAACTTTGAACCAGAAATTATTTTTTTATTATAAGACAACATTACAATCAGGAGCAAGAGTCAATTGGATTGCTATGCGCAGCTGTAGAAATGGAATAATAAATAAAATTTTGCCATTGAAAAAAATGGCATTCCATCTCTCTTCCTTCTTGGACCCAAATCCCACACTTGTTTATATGGAAGTAAATGCCAATGAAATAGGAGCAGAGAGAGGCTTTTTGCCAAGTAATTTGTTTTAACCCCTGAGTAGTGCCGTTCTTGGCCCCCTGCAGTCAGGCAAAAAAAACCACCCCAGAAATAGAGCCAAGGCAAGATTTATTTCCAATTGATTTATGATTTTCCCATCTCAACTTACATCACCAACACGATTCTAAACATGTGGTCTTTCAGGCATGACTTGACTTCAATCAAATGAAATAAAAAATCTTTGTGCAACAAGCTTGATCAGTTTAATTACCAGAATGCCAGACTTGATTTGCAAGCTTTCCCAATGAAAAGTTTGAAAATAAAGTTACCTCTATACCAAGATTAGTTGTGCTTATCTGTGTGTATGAATAGTTGTTTCTCTCCCCCATTCCCAGAAGGTTCATAACTTGCTTTCACTTCATACGAGTTCAGGGAAGAAAAACAATACAAAACAATTCAAATGCCATTTGAAGTTAAGCCCATAAAACATGAAGCTGTGGATCATATCAGGACATCCTAGAAAGGCCTAACAAGTTACATTTCATATGTGTAGTTCTGATTTATAGGCACTGAATATGTCCTTCTATGAGGAACATAAAATAAATTAGATAGATGTTATTTATTTATCAATGTTGAGACAGAGGAATTTCCTGGAAGACTTTCTACGGATTGTGTACTTGTTTAAATTAGAGCTCACTGGTTGAGTATATTATGGTTTTATAGTAGCTCTGTGTGTGTGTGCATTTTAGAAGAAGCAAAATGTCATAGAAAGCAACTTTAGATCCAGAAGTGGTTAAAATATTTCTTCATTCGAAGCTGTTTATTCTGTCTTGTTTACAGATTTACAACACTTGGATAAAAGTGAGATTTAACAAAAGGGTACATATTCCATCTTCATTGTTTAACATGGTATATTAAAAAAAAAAAAAAAGAATGTGGGGCAATAACATGATTTTTTAAAATACGCTGGCGCCATCATTGTCCAGCCAGACACAAATGTAAGAGTGAAAATCCTCTTCCAACAAAAAGATCTGCAGGAGCTGCCATCAGGATGCACAGAAATAGAATGGCACTATTAGTCAAGCCGAAATGGGAGGTTTCACTCTGCCCCTGTCCAAGGCATTTCCAAAGATCTGCATCCTAACAGAGCAGTCTGGAAGACAGTAAGAAATGCTTCTTTCCGAATGAATGGACAGCTGTAGCTTCTAACATCTACCTAGTGTCACTTTTATGCTGAGGAACACTTTATAATAAATCCAGGGAGAGATTAAATACAACATATAAAGAAAGAAAGTGGGGGCCCAGGAAGGATGTGTTCCTTGTCCATTTTAGGCTTCAAGCAGAAACATTTGTTTACATGAGAAATTGCATCAATGCCTGCTACAAACAACTATATTAAATATTGATAGATCTAGTCATTTCCTATCCCAAAAGCCATTTGGATTTCCCTACACCCTTGTACAGTCTTTCCTTTGTAGATACTTGATTGTCAATATTTCATTCAAAATTTGTCTTCTCCTTTTCCTCTTTAATCAGCAAAAGTAAGTTCTGGTTTCTGATAAGGTGTACAAAATTGATCTATGATTAGCATAAATAGCATATAAATAATATAACAATAACAACAACAACAACTGAAATTGGATAATTCTTAACTTGAATTACTGTGGAAATACTAAATGACATCAATAGTATTATATTGTTTCTAATCTATCCAAAGGTTTTGGCTATTTTATGTTAAAACAAGACAAAATGGTCTGTGTAATAGACAGTAAAGATGCCATTTGAGACACTCGTAGCTGAAGTAATTCCATTATACTCAATGGGGCTTACTTCTGAGAAAATAAGTATGGAACTACATTATAAGTTAATAGTTTCTGGACAGTCAAAAATGGCCAAAACCCAAATTGCCAGAGGAGAAGATAATTTTAAATAAGATGCACTCCCACCCTAAATATTTTTAAACATTTTAAAAGTAAAAAGATACCAAACAATCATGAAATAAATTAAAATGTTGTATATTTATGTTTTAAAATGTAACAGCTGTTTGTGATAATGCTTCAATTTTGTATTAATCTATGACTTGACTTACAATTTGCTTAATCCTTACATAAACTACAAACACCAGCCACTGTTACAACTGTTCAAAACTACTCTTTCTATTTCAGATCAAATATACTAAATAGGTGAAAATGTATAGTTATCAAAGACCTGAATTAAACTTTCAAAATTAGGGAGAAGGGAATGAAGAAATTCTACAAATATCCACATAAATACATTGAAGGCCAAGATTAAATAATGAGTAATTTTTAAAAAGTTATTAAAATAATAAATACATCTTATTTAAGTCCAAAGCAATTGTCCACATTGCTGAAGGATTCCATAAATTAACTTCTCTGGAATAAGGTCCTCATTTTGGTCCCAAATGTCTTAAAACTCCTCATCAGTACTCATGTTTTGCTAATACTAACAAATTTCTACAACTTACTTTCCAGTACATCTTTACCAATTAATATTCCCTTGTGGGAATTATTTTTAAAGGATATTGCACTGTCATGCTTTAAAACTTTTTTTTTAATTCAAAAAGAAAGGAAAACAAAACCATAGAGTTTAGGAGTTGTCAATGAAATAAACAAGATAATTTAGCTGCTACTGGACACACACGCACACACACAATCCACTAACACTCAAGATTCTGAAAAATAATTATCAGGAAAAAGTGAGGTAATTGAAACATGAGGATCTTTTTCTTTCTTTCTTTCTTTCTTTCTTTCTTTCTTTCTTTCTTTCTTTCTTTTTCTTTCTCTCCTTTTTTTTCCTTTCTCTTCCCCCCCTTTCTCCCTCTCTTTCTCTCCATACGTTCCATTCTACTACAGATGTGTTAGTTTGGGGGCTTCCTGAATCCTTCCCTGAGATGTGTGATGAGAAGTGAGATCTGTATAGGTGGGGTGGGGGTCACAAGGTCCATGATGATGGTTGCCAGGGATCTGAGCAGCGCAGCTATAGTCCACACTAGCAGAAGAAGGGTGAGAGAGATGGCTGATGTTGAACATCGGACCGGAGGCTGGCATGGAATCCACGAAGTTCCCTCCAACGTAGACAGGGCTACCCTGCAAACTAGGATTGGCAAAACCACCCCCATTGCTTTGCATGGTGTGGTGGTCGTACTCAGCTCCAGGGTATCTTTTCTGCTGGGGCAAACAGCTGCTGAGCGGAGCTGTGTAGGCAGCCAGGCCATACAGATTTTGTTGCGACTTGGCAAAGGAGGTTGGTGATGGGGCAGTATCGTAGCTCAGGGTCCCAACACTGGGCAGCTGGCTGGTATAGCCAACATGACTAGGACCGCTTAGGGGTGGACTTCGGTCTGGAGACTGGCCGACCGGGGAGTGCATAATCCCTTTGGCTTTCTGGTCCTTTTTGTACTTCATCCTACGGTTCTGAAACCAGATCTTGATCTGACGCTCAGTCAGGTTGAGGAGGTTTGCCATCTCCACCCGGCGCGGACGGCAGAGATATCGGTTGAAGTGGAATTCTTTCTCCAGCTCCACCAGCTGAGCGCTGGTATAGGCTGTGCGGACTCTCTTGGAAGCTGGGCCAGGCGGGCTCTTGTCTTCACAATTCTCTCCTGTCAAAAAAGAAAGAAAAGACATAGGTCGATGGGCTGCTTGAGTTACCCCACTGGGTGGCATCCACCATGCAGAGTACCCTGGCAGATGTGGGCAGAGGTTGTTGCAGAATGGGAAATGGAAGACCCTTTGGTATTCCAAAGCTGCAGTGGACTGAATGCCAATATGAAAAATATGCCTGAACAACTCTGAATGCCCAGTTCAAATCCAGCCATTCACATTGCACTCTGAACAGACACTATTCAGTAATTTTCAGAGCAGTCTCTGGGATAGATGATCAATGCAGGGCGCCAACAGCGCCACCATCACTGCAGTTTCAGCAAGGCTGTATTCTCTTCCCTTAATTCCTACCCTCCTCCCTTCCCTTCCTTTTGAAGCTGGATTTCACAGTAAATTCAAAAGAGCCCAGGTCTCAGCGCTTTGCATAATTGCAATCAATATGTGAAGGCCCCTGCCTCATAATCAGGGAAAGCAAAAGGCATGCCAAGGGACACTTCCAACAAAGCCTTAGATCACTTTGGTGTTTTCCTTCTCACCAGACCTACCACTGAAATTCTTAGTCTTCCACCCCATCTCATCCACCCATTCCACCAAGTGGATAGCAAGAAACTAGGTTCATCTCTTTGCCTATTTGGATAGCAAGTGATTGAAGCTGGATGCTGGGGGAGTGGGGTGGGAGGGGCCTCAAAGGGATAGGAAAGTTCCAGTTTCTGGCAAGAGAGCTGTAAATCATCTAATTTAATTGGAGAAATCAATTGATCCCCTGACAAAACACAGGAGGGTCCTGTCGAAGGGATCCAAACAGTACAGGACCCAGGCTCCAAACTCTGAAGACAATGCAGCAGCGGCTGCTAACTGCTAATGAGAGAGCCCCAAGTGTGCTGATTATCTCTGAGATAGTACTCTAACTATTGGGAAGGCTGCTGAGCTGGGGATTCCCATGGGAAAAACTGAGAAATATCCAGGTTTCCCCCCCCCCCTCTTTCTCCCTCACCCAACTGAACAACAATTTCAAAATCAGAAAGAGCCACCTATCAGCATCTGGTCTCCACTGCTCCTCCCTCTTTCTGCACATCAGGCAATTTTGAAAAGGGGAGGAATGTGGGGGCCATCAAGTAAAGTCCCAGCACTTCCTCCTGCTGGATTAGAGGGTCAGCAGGGTGGCTTCTGAGAAGGCCACACCCAGTTGGAGCCACAGTCTCATCTCTCATTTCATTATCCACTTTGGAATAACTAGCATTTAGTAGATGCTCAGATGATTTTGTAGATTCTCTATAAAAGAGCAAAATAAATTGAGAGGGATGATCTGCTAGAGACAGATACCATAGGAACAAGGCCAGCCCTATCATTAGGCTGAGCAAGGCAACTGCTCCAGGCTACAGATCTATGCATATCACAAAGGGCAGTGGTTTATCATTTATTTTGTAATGTGATGGTGTAGAGAAGAACTTGAGGGATTTATTTTTCTTATACCATAATTGATTGTCTAATTTTGAGTAGAACACACTATGACTTGGACAGAGCTTGGGCAAGTATAATTTGGTCCTTGGCTTCAAGCAAGGACCTTACTAACTAGCCCTGGCTGTAAAGCTTACTTGTTATTTTAAAAAAATAAGCTTTAAGCAGCATGGTTAATATTTAGTTCAGAGTTGTGATGCGCTAGCATAAAGGCTCTTTGAAAAAGAAAAGATGCATTTTAAAAATAAAGAACATCTGGCAACCTATTTTGAAAAATACATTGAGTTACTCAACTTTGAAATACTGTAACATGGAGAGTGAGCTCCTCAAATATCTCATTTCTTTTCTGTTCAATTTACAAACTCAGCCACTTAAGAACTAAATCCCATAGATTTATATAGGACATTTTCAAGTACATGTTCTTACACGAAAAGTGGCACTGATTTTAAAGTTTTGTTTCAGTAGAGAACTTATGAGGAATCCTGCATTATCAAGTGTAGAAGAGGAATACATTTTAAACAGGGATGGGTTGATGTTACAAGCTGTGCTTATGTCTACAAGAAGCCTCCACTCAGCTGTAGGCCTAGGACAGACAGCTAAGTTTCAAAAATTGGGATGTGACACAAGTCTTTTCACCAAGTTCCTTCAAGATTCACCTGGGGGCAGAATCTTGAATCCTGCCTACAGAAGCTTAACTGTTAATTTAAGGCTGCTTTCCAATCCAAACTAGTGTTCTTAAAATGTGTAAGATTGCAATTCCTATCGTGCCCAACCAGTCCCACCAAAAGGCACCAAGTGTGGAAGGAGAAATTACGTCTTTCTCTGGCAGTCACAAGAAGTGGCCTTGACTGATAGCTCAACAAATGGCTCTAAAAGGGCAATAAAAGAATTCATTATGCTTATGCAGTTATTTATTTGCTTTTATGGCATTCTTCCTCTCAGACGGAAGAAATGGCTGTCAGGAGCCACCACAAAATGGTGTCTCCGTTTCAGAGGCAGATTGCTAAAGCAGGCCAATTACTTTCCCTGAGTATCAGTTTAGTAGTCGGCTTTGGGTCTGCTGCCCTGGCAGGGTCTCTTATGTTTAAATGACTTCCATGCGACATCGTCGTCCTCTCAGATGGAGCCGGGGAGGAAGAACCCCCCCCTCCCCATCATAGGTACTCAGGTAAGCGAGCTGGATACCTGCTGGCGGGCAGCTGTTTTTCTGCTTGGAGTTCTGCCGCGATTCCTTCATCCAGGGGAAGATCTGCTTACTAATCGTGGCCGGGGAGCCGTTGGAAGAATTAGGCCCGCTTTTGCCCTTCTTGGCAGAGCCCGCGTGGGCGGCGTTGTTAGGCGGGGAGGGAGAGGGCAGCGTAGGGGGCGGGGGCGGGGGCGGCTGAAGAGGCGGCTGCTGGTCGCCCAGGCCCGGCGGCGGCGGCGGCTGAGGGACCGCCTGGCTTCCTCCGCCGGGGCGCATGCAGCTTCCGCCGAGCTCCGAGCTCTTGTGGGCAGGGGGCGCTCGGATGGGGGCGGCGCTCTGGAGGGAGCAAGCCGACCCGGGGTAGTCAGTCTCCAGAGCGGGCTGGGCGTAAGGCTGAGGCGGGCCTGTGGTGTAGCCGTAGGCGTCCGCTTTGCCGTAGCCGCCGCTGCTGCCGTAACCCCCGAAGAGCGTCGAGTTGTCGTAGTAGGCGGTTTTCTGCATCTTGGGCTCTGCGGTCGCCAAGGCCTCGGGCGCCTGCTCAAACAACATTGACCGTCACGGCCCTCCAGTCGCTCGGCCTTTGCTTCCTCACGTCTTGGGCTCCGGCCAGTCGCTGCCTGCGAAGCACCTGGAGGACAGAGGGGAGAGGAGAAGCCATTTGAGGCGGGAGAGCGCACATGTCTGAAGGCGTGACTGGGCCGTGTTCCCTGTTTCCTCAGATATGGCGTTGCTCTGTTTTTGAGTTAATGCACAAGACTCTTGTCACTCTCTCACCCCACCTCGGTTACCTTAATCCAGGCACCCAGTGACAGGCCAGCGTGATGTTGACACAGCCCGTCACTGAAGCACATTTGCCATGGTTTTAAAGTCAAGCAAAGGAGAAGTGGAGGAGGTTATCACCTGGAAATGTTATTCTCACTCTGATACATGGAAGTGTAGGATAAATACGATTCCTGTCATTTTGGCCATTGGAATAGTCCCCAAGGTGTTCCCTGCCTTTACAAATAGCACAACTGTCTATGGATCAGAAACTTAATTACAGAAGAAAGCTATCTTGAAGTCTTTTAAACCCACCTCTGTATAGCCAAGAACACCTGATTGTCTACAAATTCTGTACCTGGTCACAATACAGAAAGAACTGCAAACCCATGGTGTTGGCTTGTAGAGCACAACCTGCCAATGACAAGCATGGGTTCAAACAGCAGAATCCCATTAGGTCACTTCTTCCTTAATCATCACAGACCTACAGTAGTCTAGTCTAACATTTGACTTATCTGTCCCTCCACAGCAAGGAAGTCCCTGTCATTTATGGGTGATTTCTGCTGCTGTGCTCTATACTTGCATGTTCACCCTTGAGTACACACATAGGCAGCCATCCAAGCATTTCACACATTTCATCATTGGCCTCACTTGCCAACTTACTTTCTCCTTTTTTCCCTCCCATCTAAGCAGATACCTGGCAGTCAGCTATTCATAGATTACATCCCCATCCTAAACAAAATTACATGTCACAAATGCCATTGAAATCAATTGCTTTCTCTTCCAATATGAATACTGAGAATCAGAATATGCAGAAAGTAGTCCTGATTCAGTCAAGGTCTGAGACTTACACTCTTGCACTCCCATTCAAATAGAAGTGTGCCTTTACAAAATCCAGGAAAGTAGAAATATAAACTTAATCAACCTCAGGCAAGCAAAAAGGCACAAATGTTTCCATACAATGTTTGGGTGATACCTTCTTTTGCCTAAACTGATACTTTCCAAAGGTCTTAATCTAGAATACCTAACATCCCCGCCTTGTTTGGTAGGATAAAACAAGAATTACAATCTTACAGACTTGGAGAATGCCAGTCCTTAAAAGCTAACATAAGATGAAATGCAGTATTCCTCACTGCTTTCCTGGAAAGGTATACATTTGAAAAACATCTTTGGGGGGGATTTGATATTGGCGTTATTTATTGTCAAAAAGGGGCCAGACAAGTTATCTTAGTATCAGAGTGAGCCTCAGAATTGGTCACATTGGGCAATAGGGGAGAGGTAATTTTGATATAATTCTTATACATAAACATGTAAATCTAGGGTGAAGTTTGCTGGCCACCCCTCTTAAACAAGCAGGCAGCATTTTATAATAATATTTGATACAGTCGATCTTAGTATAGTATATTAAAGCTTGATCTTTTTCTCTCACCACCCAGATGGCATCATACCTTATCAGTCTGAAACAACAAAAAGGAAAATAAGGGCAACAACAGAGGGAAACAAGCTGCTTTAAATATAGTGATTAATATCATTGGCCCTCAAAAGTGATGATAGTTTATAGTACAAATCAATCTCCTGGGGAAGTCCAAAAGGCTCCCCAAAAGATAACCAATGTCTATTATAAACTGCATTTAATTACTTGCTTACTTTAAAAGGTGATAGACTTTTAGCAAAGAATGGAGAGTTGTTGCCACTTAGTCTGCCTTGTTAAATAACAATCTGCTATTAAAAAGGAAATGTTGATTTAAACTTTGTCTTCATTTCATCCTACAGTTTCACAATGCAGTCTTACTGCTTCTGTGTGGATCATTTTTAATTCTTTGTAGGAAATATAAAGTCTTCTCTACCTTGTTGTACTCAAGTATATCTGTATCCTAAGTGTTTGACTGCTATTCTATTTTGGTATAAATATTAACCAACATTTTTGTTGTTGTTGCGTTTTCTCTTTCTCCCCCTTCTCTTGTTTTGTTTTCCCCCCTCAAGTTGCGCATGCGTGCATTAATAGCCAAGGGTGACATGATGGATTGAACCAGAACTGGAACCTGAAAAACCAGAGAAAAGTCGATCTGTATTGTAAATCCTGACTCTTAGCGTTTTGTTTTGTTTTTCCTGGGAAGAGTTCTAAGAAGTTAAAGTGTAACTAAGGGCATTCAGTAACTTTCATTTGCAATCTAAAGAAAAAATACCTATGTCAGCTACCTTCTTTTCTGTTTCAGACATATTTCAGCAGATGTTTGTGGTGGGGCAATTTGACCTAAAAACTACATAAACTATAGGAGATTATTTTCAGAGTATGCTTTTCATTGAGAAGCTGTTCTGTGGGTTTATTGCCATGCAGAAAATCCCATTTCTGTTTCACAAAAAAAAAAAAAAAGAATTGATCATATACAGAAGAGAGGTTTCTTTTTCCCAAATATTCATAATGGTCTGTGCATTGTTATTTCTGTGCTGCCTTCTGTGTATAAACATGGCCTTCGATGTTTGGGAGAAACATTAGGATTTCCTTTCTCACTGTTAAGGGGTGTCTCTGTATCTCTTTAGCTCTATATGGGCCAATGACATGAAATATCTTGAGAGATGGGGGGGCAGGAGAGAGGGAGAGGGAAAGGGAAAGGGAGGGAGGGGGAGGAGGAGAGAGAGAATGAGAGAGAGAGAATGATGGATTTAGCTTGGCAAGGGCAGACTTTTCATTTCTGTTCATCCACTGTGTGACCCTGGGACCACAAGTCCATCTGAACAGAAGTTATCTAATAGATGTCTTTGGAGAAAATTAGAAATCAGGATAAGTACATTAATAAATAAGTAAATGCAAGTTAATTGATGCTTGGTTTCAAATGTACAAAGCATTTACATAGAAGTCAAACCCATGAATTTAGTTTTAAGCAAAGTATTTAAGTCTGAATCTTCTCAAATACATTTGCTAAGTGTCTTATTTCGTAAGAAGAAAAGTAGCATCAACAATCTAGAAAAACAGGTAAATACTTTAGAAACCAGATTTACTGTTTCCAATTTAACTGTACTTATAAATAAGCATCAAGCAGTTTGGTGTTATGCCTTGTTTATTCAGAAGGCCTACTGGGCTCAATGGAATAAATCCATGGCTAAAGTGTAGAGGAGGTTGTACCACAGGGATCATAACTATAAGGTCTCCATTCCTAATGCTCTAAAGTTCTGTTTCTCCAGACATGGTCCTAATATAGTTTACATATAAGTTTATTAAAGTGCTCAACACATAAGCCATTGAATCTAAAATGCATTTTCCATTGTTTTCAATTTAAATCACCACTTTAAATCATTGAACTTTTGAGTCCCCAAATAAACTCAAGAACTGTTGCTGTTCAAATTGAAGCAGGGAAAATGATTAGTTTTTTTGTGATCATTTACATTTTTATTTTCAGATAACAAAGTTAGAATCACAGATGCCAGGCATTTAAATTGGTTTGCAAATGTGGTACACAGAGACCACAAAAAAAGGAGTTATTAATTCTTCTGAAACTTTTGCATTTCTGTACTAGTTCCTGGTAAAGATATTGTGATATCTTTCCTTTCACATTTCAAAAAACTGTTCAGGTGTCACTTTGGGACATCATGGCTGTGATTGACATAAAGAAAATATTTATAATTAAAATATTCTAAATTTGCTATATTTTCCCATCTTTGTCATACAAAACACTTGAGCTGCCTGGCCAATGTTCACAGTACCTTTTATACAGAGGTCAGGAACATCTTTACTTAAATTGTGATATGTTTCACAAGTTCCTTTAATGTATTTTAATTTTTAAAAAAGTATTTAAAATAAATCTAAATAAACTATAGAGAGAAAATAGAGAAGTATTGTACTGTTGGTATTTACTTTAAAACACTGAAGATGTATACATGCATACACCCTTAAACAACTAAAATACTATGAGAATTTTGAGAGGAAAAATGAGATATAAATGTACTAAGTAAATGAAAAATAAGCTTCCAGAGTGTTATTTATATTTTAAACCAAAACAAAGAAAAACTTGTGGCTTCAAGTTTTATAAACCTACAATGGCATGAAAGATGGTGAAGTAGTGTTCATTTTATGACATATTTTAATCTTTATTGGAAGAATATACTTTTTAGATGCACATTCCCAAGAATCTAAAGAAAAAGAAAGGGAGAGAAAAATATAAAGTGGGGCCCAAGTTAAAAAGCAAATTGAAATAAAATAGAAATTTACCTAGAGGATGTCCAGGATTTCCTTCCACTGATGTGTGTATTATTAGCCTTTAAGGCTGCATTTATTCACAAATAATTATTCATAATCATAAAGTCCACCCCTTAGCCCATTACAACCTCACTAGTTCATAGGGGGTTTTGTTTATTCTGAATCAACACATGACTTGGTGCCTCCTAGTTCATTCACTAAAACCAGGTTTTCTCAAGCAACACACAAGATCTTCAGAGAGAATATTACAGCAAACTAAGATGCCTTTCTTTCTTTCTTTCTTTCTTTCTTTCTTTCTTTCTTTCTTTCTTTCTTTCTCTTTCTTTCTTTCTTTTTTCTTTCTTTCTTTCTTTCTTTCTTTCTTTCTTTCTTTCTTTCTCTACATACCAACTGCTTGTGAACTCTGCTTGAACCTAAAAAGGAGGCAGAGGGCCATAAATCACATGGACAATGCTCTACTGTTTTGGGGGCTCATCTTTTAGATCTCACACAGACACATACTCAAGAGTTGTGAAGGCACACAACTCCCCCCCCCCTCCTTCCTTTCTTTTCTTTCCCTTCTTCTTCCTCACAAGGTTTGGCTTCGCGAGGCTGCCCTAAGCTGAAAAAAGCTCCTTTTTAATTTAATTTTTGGGGCAATGGGAAAATTTGAGGACACAGCTTTTCGGGGTGGGAGGCTGTGGAGAAGTCCCTGCTTCGTGGCCCGGCCTCTCCAGAGGTTAACCTTGTCTGAACCGCAGTGCCCTTAGGCAATCCCTTCTTCTCCTCACCCTTCTCCATCTCACCCTAGAAACCAAAGGGCACCAAAAGAAGCAGAGCCTCTCCTTCCCCCCCCCCCGCTTCCTCCTCCTCCTCCTCCTCCTCTCCTCCTCCTCCTCCTCCCCCCAGAGGACCCCAAAGGTACCACGTGCCAAGGGGGAACCCCGAGCTATGCCGGGGCTGTTGATAACTCCCCGGCGCTCACAAACGGCTTTCGATCCGGTGCCCAGCCCAGGTATTCCTACCAACCAACCAACCAACCCCAGTTCTCGACCAATGCGTCCCACTCCACTTAATTCTGCTGGGGATCAATATCTAATATGATACCGAATAAATAAAAGGCACTAAGAGAGGCCGGAGGAGTGGTTATTAAAGCAGCCGAGTTCTGGCGGCGCATATCAATGCACCTGTCACGGCGGCGTGTAGCAAAATTTATGACTGTTGGCGCTGGGCAGTAAACGCTTCAGTAAGAAATGGAAAGCGGAGGAAGGAGAAGCAGGAGAAGCAGCCACAACAGCTGCGTGGGAGTGGGGGGGGGGAGGAAAGGCCGGCCATAGAAAGCAAGCTTCCTCTCCCCCCCCCCTCGAGCCCGACGCCGCCAAAAGTGCCTGCGAGGCGGAGAATCCCTATATAAAAGGGCACCGCGCCGGCCTTTTTTTTTTTTTTTTTTTCTTTGGGGGGGGGCAGTACTTTTTGCTTCGGAGGTGAAGAGACTGTTTCGCCCACAGGGAGCCCCGCCGCGTGTTTTAGCTCGGGAAAAAATTCCCTTTTTTTTTTTCCCCAGCCAGAGATGACTTTCCGGGTCTTCGATGGAAGGCAGGCCTGCAGCGCCCAGCCCGGAAGGGGAAAAAAAAATAAAAAATAAAAAACCACGTTTCTTCCGGGCGAGGAACGGGGGATGGATGGAAATGGACCGGTGGAGGCCCGAGTCGATCGCCGCCACCCTGTATCGCCGGGGTTTCCTAATGCTCTGCCGTTGGGGAAGCCCTGCCAGCCGTCCAAAATCCGCTTCGCCTTTTTTGCCCTCTTGCCTCTTACCGCTAACTCGCAGTTTGCAACGCGGTCAGACTGCTAGGGCCTTTTTTCCCCCAGATCTGATGCGATTTCAGCATTTGTAAGCTCTCTCGGTCTGGTGTCGGTTCTTGGGAGTTCTCCCCCCCCCCAGTCCCACAAACAGGGAGACGGGGGGGGGCTTGAAATAGCTGGACCAGCGCCGAGGCCACCCAATTCTTTTAGCGTCCGGTCTGATCAGGAGGGAGGTTTAGAATGGAGGAAGAGAGTACATTTTGTTGGGATCGACCAGGATCGTTGTGATAGGGGCCCATTAAAGACTTTTTCCCCCGTTCCTTAAAAAGAAAAGGATAAATAATGATCTACTAAAGCCCGGGATGGATATAAATGCTACCGAGGGCGGAGGATAATGTTTATGGTAGTAATAACCTTTTATCTGTGTGCTCCAAGTGCGTTTTTAAGGCAGTTGTATATCAACCTTTTTATGAATAGTCAGGTACTTTACATTACATTATGTGTATTAAAGCTCCTAAGGGAGCAAGGCAGAGAGAATATTTTTCTTTTTTGATCGTTTTTTTTCCCCTCTCTTTTCCGACCTCTTCCATTGGAAACAACATTTATCGGTAATAACCCACGTGGAGGAGAGAGGCAATGTGCACAGAGCCATTTGAGGGTTTTTTGTTTTTTTTAAATTTGCAGACAAACTCACCCCTTTTACGTTTTTTCTTGAATTTTATCTGCAAAGCTGTGGGGATGGTCGTGTGGTTCCCTCGGATAAAACAATGAGATGCACCTGGAACAAAGGGGCACATTCAGTGGATGCATTTTTATCTCACCCCCCCCCCACACACACACACCCCACCCGCAGTTCTGAACCACTGACTTCATAAATAATGTATCCGTGAGGCAGAGCTATTTCTCTTACAGAGCTCTAACACAATGGGTCTTATTCTTAGATTCACAGGCCTGGAATAGCAGCCTCCTTTGATTTACTCTCAGTCAGGAGTATATACCTGAACATGGTTACTTTTAAAGGCAATTAATATTTGCGAACTCTTATTTTCCAAAGACTAGAACAATTGTATTATCAGATATACATGAAGGAACATCATCTCCTAATATTTAACCATTTAAGGACACAAATAATTGCGAAAGTATGCTTGGGTATAAATTGTGGTTTTGATCTCTCTCTCTCTCTCTCTCTCACACACACACACACACACACACAGGCATAATATTTTTAAGCTGAACATTTGCAATGAGGAAGAGCCTTTCTTGTTTTTGTTTGTCTTTGTGTAGGGGTATTTAAAGAAATACTAAAGTTAGACTTGGGGTGAACAGTAACTTTTTTTTGCACTGAGAAAAAAGGAGGGTTGATTGTACATAACCTTGTGCCCAGCAATAGGCCCATGTTTTGAGTGCACAGCATTGCACCCAAAAGACCCAATCCCTTGCAACACCCACACGCTTAATTCAGTGGCTCCTATGTTAAGTGTCTCAAGGCTGGCTAGAGTTTATGGAGGGGGGCCCAAGAAAAGTCCAGCCATCGGACTGACTCCCCATCCGGTCTTTTTAGCACAGCCTTGTTCAGGTTTCACATGAAGGGCGTGCTAGGCAGAGCTTAGGCAAGCATTTGCTTTGTTTTAATTGAAAACAATATCAACTTTAACCCCCGCGCACCGAAAACCATTCCCACGGCCGTCTGTACCCCTAAGTCTGCTCCCCCAACTTGGAGGACATTAATAGAACTACCGAGGGGCGGGAGGGGGCCTTCCCCACAATGAAGCCTCAGTCATTAGAAAGAGACGGTCTCACCAGCCTAAGCCTTTGAAATGACCTTTGGCTGGGATAGCAATAACTCACCGCTCAATGAAGAACCAGCTTCGGAACCCCCTCCAAGACCGGCCCCGAAGCCAGCTCCCAATTTCTCCTCTTAGCCTGAGCCAAAGCCAGCTGTGAGGCAGCCGCCTTCCTTCTCCCTCTCCAACCACTTTCAATTTTATGGGATTTCGGGAAAAGCGGAGCTGTCCCCGATGCTGCAACCTGGATCCCAGGTCCTCCAAGGCCTGGCCTGGCCCAGCCGGTATTTTACAGCATATATATATATATATATATATATTCACGTGGGAGGAGGACGTCAATTTAAGGGCTTTTATTTATTTTTCTCCTTTCGCCCCCCCTCCCCCCCCAAAACCCGGGAATTCATTAGGAATAGGTGGCCCAATAAGGCTTAATTTGGGGCGGCGGGGAGGGGGAGAGAGAAAAGCAAGCGGCGGCGGTAAAAGGAAGGGAACCCTATAGAAGCGTCTGTCGGAAGGGTCATTATTTGCCAAAGCTGGCGGTTGATTAACGTGGTCAAGTTTTCATTTTGTGCCTAATTAATGACCGACTTCTGAATCCTTCTGCAGAAGCAAACGCGACCCGGCAGGGAAAAGCTGCTTGGGAATGTGGCTTTTCCCAGAGAGTGAGAAAGAAGCGGAATCATCTGCAGCATTATTATTATTATTTTTCTCCCTCCGACCGTTTCGAGCTGGCTGGGGAGGGGACCCGTCTTCCAACAGGAAAGGCAGCTCCGTCCGGCTGCCCGGGGTCCTCCAATCCTGCACTCCTTCCTGCTGCATCTCCTGCTGCTGCCGCGCATCCCGATCGGAAGCCCTCAACCTGCGCTCTTTCTTCCCGGTTCAGGATCTGCGCTGAGATCGCAGTAGGGCCGGCCTCGGATGTGGTGGAAGGAAGGAGAAGGAAGGAAGGAAGGAAGGAAGGAAGGAAGGAAGGAAGGAAGGAAGGAAGGAAGGAAGGAAGGAAGGAAGGAAGGAAGGAAGGAAGGAAGGAAGGAAGGAAGGAGATGGTTGAAATTTTAGGTGAAGTTCCCTGCCAGAGGGTTCCCGGTCGCGTAACAAAATGAAATGCCGCTTGTCTTAATTGGATTCAGAGGACTAACTTGTCAGGCCCGCGGCTTGCAGGCCTGAGAGCTAACGGGAAAGCAAGAGGGGGGGGGAAGAGATCCGAGGCTGCTGGAGTGTCTGAACGAGACCGGTCCGAAACAGCCCACCATTTTTATTTAATGCTTTTCTATTGCTTGGCAGCAGTGTTAACGATTTCGCTAGTGGGTATATAACACACTAGGAGGTTATCAGTATCATGAAGTTCGGGCAAACTTTAAATTCCTCGCAAAAAAAAAAAAAAAAAATTCTTGCCTATTGAAATTAGTCTGGCTTGACCTCCGGGTAAATATGTCTGGGACCAAACTTCTTGCGACTTGGCCATAACTTTAAAATCAGTTCCACATCTAAGGAAAACACAGTCTGGCTTCAACAGCCTTGCTCTAGTAGGGAGAGAAGTCGGTTCTGTTGGAAAGCACCTATGCTTAGCCCCAAGAAAATCTGGCAAGGTTGAATGTCCCTTGCAGTAAAAAGAGTTGGTCACGGAGCTCCGTGGAAGCGAAAACGGCTCATAGCAACATTTTATATGCGCTGTTTGCAAACGATTTAATTATTAGCTACTTTCCAGCAAAAAAAGGAGGAATCCCTGTTTGCCATCCCAAGGAAACCTTGCTAGCAAGTCCCGTTGAGATCAGCGGGTCTTGCCTGCGAGAAGACAGGTAAAAGAGCTGGCTGTCCAGCTCGTTAGAATCGAGGGGAGCAGGTACCTCTCACCTTCCTACCAGTAGATTGTGACTCTTCTGTTTAAACGGTCAAAGACACGAAGATTCGTGAACTTTATACGCCTCCATAAAAAAAACACAGGGTGGAATAACGAGAACCTGCTTTATCAGCATGTGATTTATTGGGGCGGGAGAGGGGGAGAAACTGAAAGAAACCTGGCAGAATAAACCAAAACAAAGGAAGAAAAGTAATGGGAAGTCACTGCTTTTTAGAAAGAGTCAGTTCCACGGGCAGTGGCGGTCGTTTTCATCCGAGGTTTTCAAATAACTTACATAACCCGATCTTATCCTGTGAACCCCATTATCTGAACCAAGGAGACGGTCTGTCTTTTCCCTCTTTCCTTTTTCAATGAAGACAAATCCTGGTTCTCTCTCCCTTCCCCCCCCCCCGCCCTCAAATTACCCAAGCCCCAAGTTATTTCGGAGGAAAATGGTTATTTAGAAAAGCCTTGAGTTTCCAACAAAGACTCCAGTCCCAGCTTAAATAAGGTGTCCCGATAGACGACAGACGTTGGACACTCTGCAGTTCCTTGCAGTGTTCCGAGTCCGAAGTGGGGAATTAATGCTCATGAAAACTCATGCAGTTGCTTACCTGGCTCCTTGCTTATTGTAAAGCTGTCCTTCTAGGTCAAAATCTGGAGGTTGGCCGTTTTGAGAATATATCCTTCCTCCTTTGTTCTGGAGACAATAAGGCTCCTAAACCTGATCTTGCGGATTTGCCCAGGCATTTCCATAGACCAGTATTCCCGGTAGAATAAAAACCACTGCTGGAGCTCCAATAAAAGAGAGCGAATGGACCCTGGTTTTGCTGGCTTTCATAATACCGTAGCAATTATATACTTTAAAAAAAATCATTCAGGAACAAGCCGACCAAATAAAATTTAAAAAAAAACAAAACCTATGCCAGTTTATCGTTTTCTTTTGTTTGTAAATAATAAGCGATGACTTATTATATAAATATGAATGAATATATATATACGTATATTTACGTTATATATATATACTTTATATATATACTTTATATGTATCTCTCTATCTTATATATATATTCCGACACCGGAGGAAGCCTTGTATAATAAGAAATACAGGCGCTGCCTTAAAATACAAGCATATTTGTTCACGTGATCCTGAGAGTGGAGATGGTGTTGATTAAGGCTGAAACTTCCACTCGGCTTGTCCTCAGTGATCCAGTCCCGAGATCCTTCAGATGGGGGTCTGTGCCATACAGACGGGTTGAGCCCACTGGGTCAAAGGCTCCCCCAGACCTTCCGACAGAGAAAAGGTCTCTTCAGAAAATCTGGTACTTCCATGGCGGCGTCCTTTAACTATCCAGTGCCAAGGGGCATCGCAGCATGGACTTCAAGGGTTCTTTGTAAATCCTGATAACATCTGGGTGGTGCGATCCTTCTTAGTCAAGTCTTTCTCCAGCTAAGAGGTGCAGGGCTGGCAGACCTTGTTGTCTTTTCACATAAATTAAGCCACCAAGGTTAACTTAGTTAAAGTACCTATATAGGACTAATCATCTTCCTAATCATCACCACCACCACCATCATCTGTGAGCAGAAAGACAGGGGGTGGGGGCTCATATAAATGGTACAAGAGGGGCTTCTCCCTCTTGGCTCCACTTAACTTCTGCCTTAAAGCTTCGGGGTGGAAGGGAGGATTTTGCATTGGGTGGTGATCCAGGAAACCTGGCTTGGCAACACTGGATTCCTAGCCATTCTGTTCTATCTGCTGTAGGGTTGCAAGTCTTCCTCAGTCCGACTGTTTGCATGCCAGAGTGGAATGAGACTCAGAGACAAACAAATATAGAGAAAGTTGGGTTTGGCCAGTCAGAGATAGAATACTACAGTGTTGGCGCTTTCACTATGCATCTATGCATCTATGCATCTATCTCCTTTCTTCCTTCTTTCCTTCTTTCCTTAATCCCTTCCTTCTTTCCTTAATCCCTTCCTTAATCCCTTCCTTCCTTAATTCCTTCCTTCCTTCCTTCCTTAATTCCTTCCTTCCTTCCTTCCTTCCTTCCTTCCTTCCTTCCTTCCTTCCTTCCTTCCTTCCTTCCTTCCTTCCTTCCTTCCTTCCTTCTCCCTGTCTGGTAAAGCTTGATGATTTGCCTATACACAAAGCTTTTTGTTGTTCCTATAAAGGATATTACCAACATCTACTATTCATCCCAGCAGAAGGAATGCATCTCTTGTGTCTCTCACACTCTAAAGTTTAACTTTGAAGTTGTGGACGTGCCCAGTCTAATCCAGGATATGCTAAGATTTCTCTAACATCCAAAATCTGACAATTTGACAGACATTTATGGCTTTTCAGCCGTAAATATTGCATTTCACTTATCTACATTATTCTGCTTTCTAAGGGCTGAGCGACTGAGAATAAGGCTGGAGTCCAGACATCAAGGTCCACAGGAAACTTTTATTCAAGAATTGATCACCTTCGGGAGCCCAATCCAGCCAGCTCTTGGAAAGTGGCCTTAGGCATATATCCAGGGGAGTCAGTCCTTTTGATGTGAAGCTTACTTCCCAGAAAGTGGCTTAATAGAATTTTATCCCAATGATCTTAATAAGGAGCTAAGCACAGGAACCAGACTGGAAAGCTCTGAGCCTGTGCCTCCCTTTTATAATCCCTTTTATAATCTTTTTAACCTGCCAAAGAATCTTCCAGTATCGGAAATGGAAGGACTCCTCTAAAATTTAACACTTGCAGAAGAGGAAAGTGGTGCGTGTTCTTCTTGCATTTTCCCCATTAGGTAGAGCAGAGCCTGAAAGACCCACCACCAATCAAAGGGAAAAAAGATAAAAGAAGAAATAATAATAATAAAAAGACTTGCAAAGATCATTTCGGGAGGGGGAGGAAGTAGTAATAAAAGAAATCGCACATGCCGGGCCCCTTAGAAATTGTGTTTCAAGCAAACAAACGAGGAGCAAACGAAAGTAAAGCTGCGGATCCTACAAGCCAAGTGTGAAACTGGTCGAGTGAGAGGAATCCAGTTGGCCAAGATGTGTCTGGAGAAAGGATCTAAGGCTTTTTTTCCTTCTAAGCATCTGTTCATAGAGCAATAAAATGGAAAGATTTACAGTCCTTGCAGGGCCTTCTCTGTCTCTCCCTCTCCTTCTGTCTTTCACCCCACCCCTCCATCCTATGCGCGCAAGCCGGTACACACACACACACACACACACACACACAAACACATACACAGACGAGCATCCTTCCAGGAATTACTTACAATGATTTATAACAACAAACACGGCAATTGTCAAACTGATAAAATATTCTAGGCGATATGCAGGAATCAGCGTTATCATTAAAGGGCCTTCTCCGTTTAGGTTTGGATTCTCTCTCTCTCTCTCTCTCTCTCTCTCTCTCTCTCTCTCTCTCTCTCTCTCTCTCCCCTCCCTCCCTCCCTCTCTGGTAATTTTGGGTTCTCACTGGGACCAACGGAAAGAATATGCAACCTGCATGTGTGTGCATTCAGATTGTGAAAGAGCAAATATGTTTCTTAGTCACTAACCCAAAGCAAAATCATTTGTCATATCCGAATAATTGAATTAATGTGTTATTGTTTGAATGTATAATTCATAACACAGGAAACTCCGTCTATGTCCTGACACACAACGGAAGTCATAAAAAGCAACAATCTGAAGAGAAAGACAAGAGAAAGGTTTCGAAGGGAGCCTTAATAAAGACTATGCTGTTTACAAAACAGATCTCTCCAAACCAGCGGAAATTTCATCGCTTTGTTCCCAAACCTACCACATAGCAACGTGGAAGCCTTTTTAGTTATTAGATCTGACTACTCTCCGCTCGCCCGCACACAAATATATAGCTATATTAATCAAGCATTTAAAAGTCCCTTTAAAAAAAAAAGTTATTTCAATACAAAACCACGTGTTTGTTCGTTTGCTTGCTTGTTTACAATAGAGTATCTTTTACAAAAGGAATCAAAAGCTGTTCTGCCTCTCCAGAGGGAATATTCCCTTTTCAGCTGGGTCCTCCAGATCCTTTCCAGGTCTGCCTTCCTCCCGGGCACAGAAGCCCTAAAATGAAATATCCGAAACCACCCCGGCTTTTGTGGACTGATGGAGCCACGCCGGCAGCCTCGCGAGGTGGTGGTGCAGAAGTACCTTTAGAATTCATTATCTCTTAGTTAAAGTCTGCCTTGGGTAAAATTTCGGCTCGATTTTATAGCCTTCTATTATGACGCAAAGCAAAATTTACGACCTTTGCTTGAAAAGAAGTTCAGGCCCTTTCTCGCCGTTTCAGAATGGGTAGCAGATGCCCTGACAGCTAATATTGTTCTCCGTAAGAGAGAAACGACCAGTATTTTTTTTTTTTTTACCCCTATTTCTCCCAGCCTTTGGTCAAAAAAACCCGTCCTTTCCTCTCTCCCTCTCTCCTCCACCGCCGGTCCCCGGAAGGCTCCGTTTCTTAATCTCACATCATCAAGAGTCAACACATTGGGGCGTCTCGCCCCCCAACACACACACACACACACACACACACACACACGGCCGCCGAGAACAGCGTCGGACTAGGGCAGGGTTACAAATCAGGAAAAGAAGGGCCCCTATTTGTCAAGCATTTGACAGCTAAGTTCATTCAGGATTTCGAAATATAAAAGAAAAGAAAGAAAATGTGTACGTACCAAGCTCCGCTTTCTTTCTTTCTTTTATTAGTGGCAAATGTATATATATTTAGTTTTGTGTTGTTTTGTTTTCCCCCCTTCGGCTTTCGCCAAAGAGCTTAGGTGTGCATAGAAAGAGCCCGCGCCCCTTTGTATATTATATTCTTGGGATCTCTTCAGTTTTCAAGTCTGATAGAGTCCTTTGCTTGGCAGATTAATGACGACTCCGCGTTTCTTAAGGGACGCGCTGAATTAATTATTTCGCCCATCACGTGGTCAGGACTTGGAGAAAAATCTATTCTTATCATCTTCCTTTGCACTTCAGGAGGCTGTCTGCCGCGACTCTTCCAGAGCAAGATGATTTGGGTCTACATCGTTATATTTAACCCTCTCCTCCTCCTTCTTCCCCGCCAACCCTCCCCCCCTTCATTACACACACACACACACACACACACGCTCTCTCCTACACACCCACAAGACATCAAGAAGGTTTGGCGAACATAGCCGTGGCGAGCAGCGCCAGGCTTCCCATTTACTCTTCGGGTGGAGGGACCCTTGTTCTCGGGGCTGCCTTCCAGCGCCTCCGCCTCTGGAGGCCGGGCAAGACGCTCAGGGCAACGGGAGAGGCGCTGCAGCCGAAAGGATCAGGAGAACTCCTTTGGGTAAAACGTGGAAGGTGCTGGGTGTTGAGGGCAGGGAAGCCTCCCCCCACCCCTGAGACTGCGCCCTCAGCCACTCCTGAATAAAAGGGAGACCACGCTTCCGCCCCCCCCCCCCCGGCTGGCTGGATCTTTGGGGTTTGGCCTCCAGCCTTGGCACTCTTGGGGAGAAGACAAGTCAACATGTGCGAGGCGGGCGGGCGGGCGGGCGGGCTTGGCTGGTGGAATCAAAATATCCCCGATATAAATACTGTAGTGCCATCGACCTCGTGGAAAGAGAAATGTTTGACTACGGGCTGTCAGGGGTGTTTTATGGCGGAAGGGAGGCGGAGTTCTCCGACAGAAGGGGCTCTAGCAACTTTGCAGCTCTTAACTACCTCGGCCACCCGATTCCTGGCGTTGGCCGCCGGAAGGTCTGGCTTGCCCTTCTGTCTTCCACCCTCCCCCTCCCCCTCCCACAGGCGCTCTCCAGATGGGTTGGATTGCGACGCCCATCAGCCACATGTCCAAAGGGCAGATATGAGGGCCATTTCAAACAGCTGAAGAAAGCCAAGCACGCCAGCGCTCTGCTTTCTCCTTAACCTACCTACCTTCCTTCCTTCCTTCCTTCCTTCCTTCCTTCCTTCCTTCCTTCCTTCCTTCCTTCCTTCCTTCCTTCCTTCCTTCCTCACCAGAAGGAAAGCAGTAGTAGCAGTCTGGCCTCAACTGCTTGGGGGCAGGGGGCTGCTCTAGACCCACATTGCCAAAAGTGGATGGAGCCACCACAGAAACCCAAATGCAATTGAAGTGTCATTAACACTCTATTAACTACAGTTACTTCCCATGATTACTTCCCTGCATATACCAAGTTCCCCTTTGGGTGCTCATTAACAGTTACAACTTGGGAAACATTTAGCAGAGACTCTATGGGCTGCATCTAAATTTGGAAAGTGATTTGGGCCTGAAGTCTTAGGTTGGGGGCCCTTGCAAAAAAAAAAAAAAAAAAAAGGCCCGAGGACAAAAGGCCACTGGACATTCTGGGGTTCAACTTTCCTACTATGGCCTCAAGGCAGGCTTAGGTTATAAACAAGCAAAAATGGTCTCCTTTATGGCCTGAGTGGACAACTCCAGTCAAAGGATACAACCACTTCCTTTCGGCCCACCACGGATTTGAAGGATTTGAACTCCTTCTACAGAAATGTGGATTCTTGTCCAAGGTAACCTTTCTTCGAAAGGTGAAAGTAAAAAAAGTGGAAAGTAAAAAATAAAAACAGCAAGGGAGGAGCAATTTCAATTAAATTTAAATTCTATGCTTCTTTTTCCTCAACAGAGTTCTGGATTTAAATAGCCCAAATGTGCAGATAAAGGATTCTGACCTTGGCATGTTTTTAATCCAGAAATAAATTTCATTCAAAATGTTGCCTTCTCTTGAATAAAAAAAATTAGGAACATGCAGATCCTGCAAAACTGTAGAGGGTAAATTTGAGGTGGGGTGGGGAGAGAGAAGAGTGATTCTGGAATTGAAATTATTTACTGAAATGGAGCCACTTGAAATTTCTAGCCTGATTTTGCCCTGAAGAAATGGAAGAAGAGTCTTACATGAGACAGGTCGAGTTTTAACCTCAAACATAAGAACTAATTGATTGTGTAGTACTTGACTGGACAATAGAGAAGTTAGAATATATTAGGAAATGAATAGGCTAGTGTTCACCTTCAGCCTCCAGCTGCAATATTAATAATTTTAAATTTTACTGTAGTGGTTTACTTTATTGATACTACTATTCCAGCCAAAGCTTCTAACATCCTTTATAAAGAAAGAAAAAAAGGCTATGGATAACTTTATGATCCATAGCATCCTTCTCTTCATCCCTATAGCCTTGATTCAGATAGTTATTTGAATCATGCCCATGCATTTCCCAAATTCAACGTTGTCGTTTTAACACGGATGTATATGCATACATTGCAGACACAGACCTGCACCAGCAGATGGAAGCCATAATATAAACTGTATAACAAAACTTCCCTCAGATTCTAATGCAGATGTTCTAAATACTTCTAAAAGGAGTTGGGACCAAATCACAACTTTCTCTGGAAAGGAACACCCATTAGATTAAGAGGAGACTGCAAAGTAACAGTTTCAGGATCAGGATTTAGGAAAAGTATACACACACAAAATGCCATTAAAAGGTCACCGAAAAAAATAATTCTAAAAGTAAATAATCCTAGTGAAAGTAAATAATGTTGCAGAGTATTTTAAAGCACACTGAAAACTTCCCAGTTGTACAATGGAAATAACTTTGGCTAAATGAGTAATTTCAAACTAAACCGAGAAATATTTCAAAGTACCTTCTCTTTTTTCCTCCTGACATAGGGAACTCTTGATCCTGGCCATATCTGTTGGTGACTTCGCTCCACTGAACAGAGTGATTTACAACGTGATCCTATGGATGTTTACTCAGAAGGAAGTGCCTCTGGGTTCAGTAGAATTTATTCCCAGGCAAGCAGGAAGAAGACTGCAGCCTCATATTCAGCTTTAATCTCAAGTAAGTTTACTTAGAAGCAGCTGGTCCTGGAATCGGACTTAATTTTAAGTAACTATGCATAGAACTGAAATGTGAAGTGCAGAACAGCTTGGAATTCTGAAGGATGAAACTGAACCCTGCAAGGGAGAGTGCATAAAGATGGAGACCTTTGCGTATTATTTGGGGAATATGACCTCCTAAAATCAGAGAGACTGGATCCTCAACTCACAATCCCACCCACTCTTTTCCCCGCTTGTTCCTTGAAGCATAATTTGAGCATTTTAGATTGAAGACACCATCTTGTCTTTTTTAAAAAAACAAAAAAACAAACCAAAAAACCCCCACCATATTTTGACAAGCTTTTCTAAACACCAGACTTTGACAAGCATCCACCCTCCCTATCCTGGGCAAAAGTCTATATGCAGAATACCAGTCTTTACATTTTGTGTGTGTCTGTGCATCAAAACTGGCTATGCAAATAATGATACCAAAGCCAAGTTTGTATAAATAGTTGTTTATTCAGAGGCAGCAAAACATTGGCAAAATCTAGTAAACAGAGATTGTTGGACAATGCAGTTGGACCCAAAGGCGATAGTCCTATGCGGATGGAAAGGAAATGACTTCAGCTTCCATTTGCTGGAGGTACCATCCCAGCTTAACTCACAGCCAGAACAGTCTCCTTTGCTGCCTCCCTCCCAGAAACAGTGAAAAAGGATAGTAGGAAGTAAACAGTGGGCACCCACGTGCATTTTCATTCACATTTTTGACCAAATGTTTACAATGTGGAGCCATCAAATAGAAAACCTTTGAAACTCGGCCACTTTATCATTTCCTTTCAAGGGTGAGCTAACATACATACCGCCAAGATTTAAGACTTAAAAAAAAAAAAAAAGCTCAAAGAGGATTCCCCTGCACTCAAACACACTCTCTCAAGTCAACTTTAGTTTGAACTAAACATTTGTCAAGAAGGCATTAACATTACAAAGGACTTGGGCCAGTTCTGTTTTCTTCACACCTTCTGCATCCTCTTCAATTCGTGGGTTTGGGGAGGGACGAGCTATATAGTGGAGTAAAATTTGTCCCAACAGCACTTCCCTTCCGAACCTGTTTACTGGGAAATAGGTGTCAGTGTGTGTGGGGAAGATGGGGGCAGCGGGCGGGGAAGGAATACAGCTTTCCTAGGGTGTTTAATTTTACAGCCTTCCTCACCCTCATCCTGTGATGCAAAGCAGACTTAAGGGTTTGCGCTAACTGGCCTTTGCTGTGCCCTAATCCTTGGGAGTTGACTTCTGAACAAATACGATAGGATTAGGCTTTGGATCTGTGGTCCTAAACAAGATTAAGTTAAAATCTATCTTCACCAAAGTGGCGGGACTCCCTGGTTAAGCTATTTGGAGGAGAAACAGTTTTGTGCCCAAAACCCCCAAAGAAGTTTCCCCCTTGTTCTCGCCTTTCCCAGATTTTCTCCCAGGCAATCCTATTGAGACCTCTTTCTTACTGAGGGAAGGCCCCGTTAGAATAGAGACTCCAGAAGAAGCAAGATTGAAAAAAGACTTAGGCTGCTGAAGGCAGTGGGGACTTGCCTGCTAGTAAGTAGGCAAAGGCTTAGGCTGCCAAAGAACCGAGGCTGCCAGTTTCCTGCTCAGGGCAGAACAGGGCTGCAGGAGTGGCTCAAACCAGGCCTAATGTGAACTCTCCCTTCCTCCGGATTCAAACAATTGTGGGATGAGATTTTTGAAAAGGACCCGGAGACAATCCACCCCGGTTAGCAGTTAGGCGGGCGCTTTCAAAAAGAAAGAAAGAAAGAAAGAAAGAAAGAAAGAAAGAAAGAAAGAAAGAAAGAAAGAAAGAAAGAAAGAAAGAAAGAAAGAAAGAAAGAAAGAAAGAAAGAAAGAAAGAAAGCAAGAAAGAACCTCCGAATTTAGACTTCAAGTGGTTTTGGAGCAGCCTTGTGCTTTGCTAGGCGGCCGAAAAGGAAGGGGGACTCCTCCAGGTCGAAGAGGTTAAGGGTTTAGAGGTCATTCCTCCAGGCTGCAATACAGGCTAATCGCATAGAAAATTTGTCCTCTGGATGAACCTGTTTCTACAGTTGAGCCGAACTTCAGTAAAAACAAAAAGGAAGAAAGAAAAAGGGAGCGAGAGCAAAGAAACACCTTTTCAGCCTCTCAACGTGGAGGAGGCGTCCTCTCTTCCCCCCTGAATGGACGGGGGGGGGTGTGTGTGCTTTTTGTCATAGAGACAATGACACAAATAATGCCCAAATATCCATCTTTAATATCATGACGGGCAGATATTCAGCAGAAAAACCGGAACGAGCCAGAGCTAGGGGCTGAGCCTGGGACTAAGAGGAGGTTCAGTTGAAAGGGGACAAAGAAAGGGGGCTCTGGCACCGAAAAAAGAGAGAAAGGAAGAGCCTGCTAGGAGATTAATCCTAAAAATGTTCCTATCCGCAAGCTGTGTAATTTAACTACCAGGTTTATTCCCTTAAGATCCACTAACATTAAGTGTGGGTCTCTGGGATGTCGATTATTTAGGGAGGAGGGGAAATGTCCTTTTCTTTCCCTTTCCCTAATATTATTTTTATTGTTTTCCGTTAAATCAAGGGATGCACTTAGAAATCAGCCTGTCTGGGGGAAAAAAAAAAGAGAAGAAATGAGATGCCTGTGTGTTGTTAGCCTGAGGTTCCTGAATTCAAAACTTTCTCATCGGTAGAATTTTATTCCATTAAACCCAGCAAATTTACCTTGGAAATAAACACAAATTGTAAGTGCGAAGGGAACGTGAGTTTAATACTTGAACCCAGAACATTTCTCCCTGCTTTTCCAACTGAAAACGGGCAGAGGAGAAACATTTGCTTTGTTCCTGTCACAAGATAAGGTTGGAAAGAATAAATGATTTTAAGAGAGGGGGGGGGGGAATCTTCCTTTATATCACCATGGTGTGCGCTTAAATTCTTTTGGCAATTTTTTTGATTTTTTTCAAAGAAGAAAAAGAAGAAACAAAGGATAAAAAAAATCTTACTCCTCAGTGCAAAAGACATGAATTTCTGCCAAAGTTTATCCTCACTTGTTCTTCTCTCAGCAAGAGCTGCCTTTATGTTGAAAATCTGTTTAAAATATATCCAGGTTCTTGTATTTACATCTGAATCAAAAGAAAGCACTGATCTTTCCATCCAGACCATAGAATCTATCCTTTCTCTATTTTGTTCTTTTGTTTTTAATGCCGACACAATAAATTAAATCAAAAGAGGCTAGTAAAAAATAGTAATCTAGGATGAACATAAAATAAATTTGAGGGTCACAGATCACGTGGAATATTTACTACATTGGTGGGGGAGAGGCTTGGCTTTTGTGGTTGATTTAATCCACTTTCCCCCTCCTCCTCCTCCTCCTCCTCCTCCTCTCCTCCTCTTCCTCTCTTGGATTAAAGTACAAGCCATGAACAAAAGGGAACACTTAGTCCATTTCAAATTTTAAAAAAATCCCGGTTCTTTTTTATCTCATCTGAAAAACTGAAAAAAGATTTCCTATGTACAGAAAAAACCTGAAAGGAAAGCAGCAAAGGAAATCAGTTTTCAAAAACAAAATCCAAGCAGCGAGAGGGAGAGTAAGATTTGTTTTTACCTCTATTTATATTTTTGGTTTGATTTTTTTTCTTTTTCTAACTAACAAATAAATACATAGGCTAATACAATATCACCAACACATGAAAATAACCCGTTTCACTTCATTGTTTAAAGATATTCCTGAAAAGGTAGAGGAATTGGGTAAGCTTTTAATTTAAGGTTGTTTATTGAAAGTATTCAAAGAAATGAAAAGATCATGTTTGCCTGTTTTCAAGACAAACCGTCAAGTTTTGGATCTGCCCTGCTCCACAACCTGGAATGATGAAAAACAGGCAAAAACAGCTAATCTCAAATACCCAAACCTTTCTGGGTAGATTATAAAGGCAATCCCAAATGGGTTGTCTGCAGTAACGCCTGGCTGTCTGCTGCCAGGGGAATTTTATTTAAAAATATTAATTTGATTTATTTATGTTTTCCATATATATATATATATATATAGACAGATAAGATATACAGTATATCACTTTCTCACCACCTGGAAGCAGAATTTGTTTGTTTGAATGTTTAGGTTGACTTCCGTCACTCCTGTGGTCCCCGTAACATTTGTCTCCACTGTCTTAGAAAGCAGGAGGCGACCCATTGGAAAGTTGTAAAGTGTTACACCTTGCTTTCCCTTTCACCAGGATGAGTATCGGTGTCATTATGTGCTTGTGAGCGCCTGTATTTGACTGCCTACATCCTGGGCAGCCTAATTCCGAAGCCAATGCTGGGGAAAAGGCTTGTTTCCAAGTTTTCTATAAAGTGGTCAAATCCGTTTGGTGTTCCTTGGAAACAGTTTGTAAGCGATGGCTGGAGGCGGAGGACGAACTGGATGTGCGGCCTTTGGTGTTGGGCAATTTGTGGTCTTTTTTCCACTTCATCCTTCGGTTCTGAAACCAGATCTTAATTTGCCGCTCAGAGAGACACAGCGTATGGGCGATTTCAATCCGGCGCCGCCTGGTCAAGTACCGGTTAAAGTGAAATTCCTTTTCCAGTTCAAGGACTTGCTGCCTGGTATAAGCTGTGCGAGAGCGCTTTGGTTCTCCTCCTGTGTAGTTTGGATTTACTGAGAGGAGGAAGAAAAAAAAATCAAAGGCAGTTGTTAACATCCTTCCTGCCCCAAATAATATTTGTAAGTCAATTTTGATTATTATTTTTTTTCATTAGACTCTACTGGTTCTTTAGGAGCCACTGCAAACTCTTCTATAATGGCTATTACTAGCAGATGGGCTTTTCTTTCATTCATTCCTTTCCTCTCTCAGTCCCAGAGCAGACTTCAGAAATCCTAGCACCTTTGTGAAAGAGAATCTCCTTCCCTCTCAGGCACATGGCCAAAGAGGCCTATTTCATCCGCCCCCAAACCTTTATGGCAAGAGTAATGGACAACCTCGATTTCCACCTAACTTTCTCCTGGTGGAACCTGGAAAGGCCTCTTTGGAGGAGGGAGAGAGAGAGAGAGACACGTGGAGGAGGAGGGGATGGAGAAAAGAAAGGGAGGCTTACCAGAGTTAACGTGGACTTTCTTCATCCAGGGATACACCACGGCTGGCTGCTTGGCTGCTGCTGCTGCTGCTGCTGCGGGTGACCCGTTCGGGCTTTTGAGATTTGGGTGCTGGCTGCAAGTCCTGGGGGCAGGCACTGGGGGCGGGGGGCAGTGCTCCCCTTGCCCGGGGATGGGGCCCGTCAGGCCGGGTTGCTCCTGTCCGTGACCCCGCGCTTGCACCGCCGAGCCTTGGGCATTGCTGCAGCTGTAGGACTGCTGCCCGCTGTAGTTTGGCCGTGCATAGAGTCCCTGGTGCTGGAAATCAGAGTCTTGCGAGGCGCCGTAGTAATCCGAGCCTTGCTCGGCTAGGTAGTTGTTCTGCAAATATTCCTCGCAAGGGGGGAATTTGGGGTCCACATACTTCGAGTTCACCATATACGAACTCATGGCCATTAATTTCGGAAGATAGAAAATTACTAATTTTTCTGGCGCTGTCTTTTTTTTCCTCCTTCCAGAGAGCCCTCCTACTTGCTGTCAACTGAATAAAGTTAGGCGTCCACGTGACCGGCTGAGCCAATCGGCAGACAGGGGCTTGATCACCGGATTTGTGTGTACACCGCAATTTCCTCAAATTTCACTAAATAATGTACGGGTAATCAAGGGGACCCGCACGTTATCCGAGTCGTGTGCGCGCTGCTTCCCTCCCTCCCTCCCCCCTCCCGCACATGTTTTGCAAAGGCGATGTGAATCCGTAAAAACCGATGCATCCATTGATGGCCAACCCCAGCAGTGTGGCAACCTCCATCTGCCCCCCCCCTTTCTCCCCTCTCCGCCCGCCGGCTGCCCCAGGTGAAGGGTGCCTTTTGTCTCCCCTGCCTTTTCTAACCTTTGGATGCCCTTCCCTACCTTGCAAGGTAAGGCACCGCGAGAAAGGTTCGTTAGTTGTAGGGCAGCAGATGGAAACAAGGCAGGCGAGCCGAGCACTGAATATCGGGGAAAGGGCAGGAAATCAGGAGCCAGCATCAAACGCCCGAGCAACACCGCCTACAATGGACCTGGTTTCGCCTTTGTGGCCGGGGTCAATCAAAAGTTACCCTAGTCTAGATGGGCGGCATACAATTAGGCAATGAGTAACTCGCTTCGGAGTCCTTGTCCCCAGTGTAAAAATCGGTTTGGGTCAAAATGCAACACACAAATCGGCTGGCACAGGAAACTCTTCTGAAAGTTTGGAAGTTCAGTTATTCTCTCATTCTCTCTCTCTCTCTCTCTCTCTCTCTCTCTCTCTCTCTCTTTGTAAAAACAAACAGTCACAAAAGAGAAACAAAAGCAAACCTACACCTTAAGAAAACCTCTATCTAATAATCAGCTCGTTAGCAGAGGACATTTCTGTTACAAAGATATAAATTTTTTCCAGAGACATCCGATATTAGTTCGAAAAGAAGGTACGTAAATGAAGAGGGGGGGGGGGGAAACCCTCCGCCAATATCAACATTTTATTCACCTTTCGCAAATGGCCGCTGATATCGAAAGAGAAGGTTTTTAACCAGCCGACTAGTCTTTTTCCAGGTTCTTTGTGCTGTTGGCGTGAGCATGTTTAAGATGGGATGTTCTACCAAAGGACAAATTAAAATGCGATGAAGACCGCGGCTCCTGTTCTAGCGTGAGGCAGGCAGGTCTTCTCCCTTTACATCTCCTAACCACGAGCAGAAAAGTGAAGTTTTTGCATCGACCATATATTCCCCTAGAATCGAATCTGTGACTACGTAAATACCACACAAATTCGGTTCTACAGGGTATATATAGACAACGTAACAACATTCTGTTCTTTTCATAAAGGCAGCCACACTGTCCTGTTTCCAGCCCTCTGACTTTCATCCAAGGAATACACACACTGGGCTCTGTAGGGGGAAAGACCTGGCGTCATGGACATGAAGGGAAAGATGTATATAATTTCATAGAAGAACGAATGAACAAAAAAACCCACAACTGGTGTGACAAGGAACAGCGAGCAGGACATCCAGATTTCTGAATTACAGAGCTGAGCCAGTCTAACAGAACCAAGACTCTAGATAGCTTCACATCTGAATCGGGGGAAAAGATTTGACAAGTAAATTCCTCTTTGTAAAAAAAAGAGAGGAAGGTATCCAAACTAATAAATAAATCATCTTTCATCACCAAAGAAAAGGTGTTGTACAAAGGGAGAATCTCTTACAAGAAAAACAGGTATTTAGCTTTGTTTTTAATAATACGGGGGGGGGGATATTTTTTAAAGATTCCATTAGTCTCTTAAAAGCAGAGATAATCTGTTTAAAATAGATATATACTTATATGGGCAACAAAAGCCCTGTCTTCCGGCTTTCAGACAGTTGCATTTATGCAAAGGGCAGGGCCGGAGGTTACCCTAAACCATTTACAAACATATCCCAGCATTTCATTATTTCTAGTTTGTCGACAGCAGCACGCTTGAGTCCAAAAGTTCATGCGTTGTGGCTGACCCATTTCTAAGTGCTGTCTTGCAGTCAGTCTCCCTTTAGTTCTCTCTCTGGTTTGGCTATTCAAAATAATATAAAATAAAACAAATATCAGGATATGTTTGTGCATCTGCGATCAGTAAGCTTAAAGGGCTGCTCTGTTTTCTTGTCTTGTGTTGAATTGTGAGGCAGAGGGCTTTGTGTATCCAAAGGTGATTTTTCTCCCTGCCAAAACAGAATTGAACTTAACAAATTTCTGAGTCCATATCTATTTCCAAAGTTGGCTGAAAATGCATTTTAGAGAAAAATCAGTGGCTCCTCCTTACCCCTAACCCTTTTTGCCTATTTAGCTAAAAATACTGAAATGTACTCAAGTAGCCAATTCTTTGAACGTTATATGTGCGTGTGGTTTTGGGGCACAAGAGAGGCCACACCTTGGAAAGGTCAGGTAGAAATCACTGAAAGAAGCAACAAAAAAAAGAGATATTGCTCCAATATTTGTGCAATAGCACAGATTTTCATATTTGTTAGACGCTGTGACCTGCGTTTCACCTTATTGCACGACTTGCTCAGACAGGTCAAAGCCAAAGAGTTATTGATGGACAAAAGCGTTAAATATTCACCTCCTCTGCTCAACTGCCCCTACAAATTCTTTTGATCCACCAGTCCTTTTTGTATGCTGGTTCATAATCAGTATGCTAACACTAAGTTTAAGAAAGACTTTTTTAAAAAAAAAAAAAGAAGGGGAAAGACAGCCAGAATGAAAGGGAGGTTTAAATTTTTTTTAAAAGAGTTATAGGGCTAGAAAACTGACCCCCAAAACAAGGGCAAAGCATACAGAGGTTTTATCCAGAGAAGAAAATGCAATCAATGGTTTTATTAGCGGTTTAGAGCTCTCAAAGGAATCCACAAAGGTAGAGATACACAATACATCAGTTTGAATTTTAAGACCAGTAAGGTAAGTTTTTAAAAATCAAGAATGTGTGTGAAAGGGGGAGTCATAGCCAGCCACTTTAAAGAATTATGTTTAAAAGCTGGTTATTATAATGAGCTAATGTGTTTCTTTTTCCAAACAAAAAGCAATGCATTGTAATTCTCAGTAGTTCAATTAACAGATTAACTCATTATGCCTCAAACCTCTGCAACGGTTTAAGCAATCTCAACTTTGGTTTCCTTTCCATTCACCTTCCCCCCCCCCCTTTCCCTTTATTTTGGCCTCACTTTTTTCTCTTCCCCTGTCTCTCTCTCTCTCTCTCTCTCTCCTTTATTTCTTAAAACAGATCCATCTTTTCCTCCTATTCTTTGTTCCTCCACGCTGAATGACAATTAACCAATTTTCCCTAAATTCATCCACCAATAATATCACCTTTCCTCTTATAGTTCATCATCCTATTACAAAAACACTTCATTTAATCGGGTTAGCATTTAATTTCAATATTTTAGACTGCATTACATCATCGTGCTTCCGATTCCAAGCATAGCGGCTAGGCATAGTTGTTTTCATTGACACCAATGGGCCCTATTTCCAGATATATGTCTTCAAGCTAAAGAAATATTCCCAGGTACCTTTAGAGCCGTTATTTCCTTAGACAACCCCAAAGGCTGAGTATAAGTACAATGTATTTTGAAGCCAACGAACAGCCCAGCCCACTTCTAATAAGGGAGACACCATATAGCTTGAGCCAGTTAAAATGCTAATCCTGATCATTAGCTGGAAAATATTGATGAGCGGCAGATTATGACACCTTACACCTGTGAAGCCCTGAAAATTACCTCCCTAGAAACTGAGATCACCATTTGCAGTGATCTATCATCACAGAGATGGAGAAGGATGGAAGAAAACAAACCGATCACCCCCCACCCCAAACTCTCAAGGACAAGTAACTTTAGAGATACATTTCATGAGCACAGCAAAGGTGAATTCATTTCTTTGTATCAGCAAAATGTGCAAAGCAATATTTGGGAAACCAATAGGTTTAGCAAAAAGGAAGAGTTCACTTACTGGAGCTGTCTTTCCATTGTCCCGAACCTGTTGCAATTAAAAAAAGAGAGAAAGAAAGAGGGTGAAGAAATCCTCTTGAATACAGTTGAATTGTGCTGTGTTTCACCTGCTTCTGTTATTGACAATTTAGAAAATTTAGTAGCTTACAATTCTCCAAAAGTATTCTTGAACAACGTTGAGATCACAGGGGCAAGAAATTAGCACACCTTGTGCTTTGTCCTGATTTTTCAAAAGGCATAAAGAGGACAGCCAAATGAGATTTTTAAAAATAAAACACATCTGTAAAATTCAGTGAGAGTCATAGCAGTCCTGCTTTCTTTCCAAGGAGCACAGGGCAACTTTCCTTAAAACCATTACAATTGTAGAGAATTCCTGAAGACCCATAGTCATCTGTTCTCTTTAAATCCTCGCTGGAAAGAATGTTATTCACATAAGTTAGAGCAAGATGCTTATTTAACCACATCTTGTTAAGGATCTTGTCTTTCATCAATTCTATGTTATCTCCCACTCATTATTTAGAGACAATACATCAAAAATGAACAAATTATTTCTTTTTTCTTTTCTTTTTTTAAATCCCTTTATAACTTTTCATCCTTTTGTTTGCATTATTCCTGTAGAGGGTTATAAAAACGCAGAGACACATTTAAGTGGGTAGCAATAATTGCGCAGCAGTAACTTTTTATCTCAAGGGATCCCGTCTCTCTTCCCACTCCTCCGGTTTACTTCCAGAATAACAGGCCGGCTTCTTGAATTGATGAAAATAAAAGAGTTGGTAATTATCCATTAGCTTTGTCCAACGAAAGCAACAATAGTAAACGAAGCAATAAAAAAAAAAACAACAACCGCGTGACTGTGAGCTATCAATTGAGCTGTATCTAGTTTTTAACGGGAACAAATCTGATCCCGTCACTTCTTCGTGATTCTTGCATTCTACCATTTCAGCGAATAGACCTGCCCGCATCCAAACGCACGCTTCCAGGCAAAAATCGTGCTTCTGTCTAGGCCGGGAAGGAGAAGAGACCTACTGTAAGCTTTCCCAGAGGGAAGAGGAATGGAGAACAGGGTCTCCTTGGAGTTCAGTTTCAGTCAGAGGACTCCTGCTTAAACACTCTTTCCGTCACTGCTTCCAGGAACGAAAGCATCTGCACTTGTATGCTCTTAAACTAATTTATGGTGGGAATTATATTTTGGCTTGTCAACTCTCAAGCCATAAAACAAAGTTTATTGGAATCACGTGCTTCGAAAGAGCCACTTAGGACTTATCTCGACGGAACAATAAATAACCTCCAGCTTTAAACTTTTATTCACTTAAATAAAGAGAGCCTACAAAAAGAAGTAGAAGAAAAAGATCAAGAGACGAAGGAAGGAGGGAGGGAGGGAGGGAGGGAAGGAGGGACGGAGTGGGTCGTTCCAAATTTAAATCGTTTAAAATAGCAAGGATCGCCGGGTGTGTTTGTGTAGGTGTATGCACGTTTAGGCCAGGATTTTAAAATAATTGCTTGGCAGAAGAAAGCGGCCAAAATGGTGGTTGTCTAGCTTTTGAGGAAAAGTACGTGTAAATTTCCTTGCAAGTGAGTATCGATTGCAAGTTTATTTGGATGAATATGCGTAGAGGGAAGACGGGAGGAAAAGGGAGGGAGAGGGCGCGGGGGGGGGGAAGGATTTTTATAAACCCACCGCATTTGTGAAACCTTCTCATCCCACTCTCTACAACCATCCCATAGACCAGGGGTCTTCAAACTTGGCCCTTTTATGACTTGTGGACTTCAACTCCCAGAATTCCTCAGCCAGGCACGCTGGCTGAGGAATTCTGGGAGTTGAAGTCCACAAGTCATAAAAGGGCTAAGTTTGAAGACCCGTGCCATAAACTTTTCAGCTCAAGGCTTCTAGGCGCATATTATGGTGGGGCAATCACCATCCATTAAGGCTCCGTGAGTTTGTTTATTGAAACATTTAATGCTGGGCCCAGAAATGGTTCCTGGTTCTTTCATCCTGGGGCATAAGGTTTTCTGTCTGCTAAGCAACTAGCAGAAGTGGGTCTCTTGGAAGAAAATGGGAAGAGGTGGGCTTGAAAGCTGCAAGAAACTGAGGCAGTATATTTCTGAATTGGGGGTGGGGGTGGATTTAGACCAGTTGAATATAGACCGCCACTTGGGTGCTTCCAAGAGGGATGTGGTTCTCAGAGGCACAAAGCTGGGTGAACTGTTCTGAGCTTCTCCCTAGAGCTTCTCTAGCAGAACAAGAAGGAAGACCATGCAAGATTGGTAAAAAAAAAAAAAAGCAAAAGGGTCAGGACTGCTCCTTTCTCCTTTCTCTGCCAGAAAACTTGGAGAGCTGATGCTTTGGGGAGGGCTGTAAAACAATAAAAAGTCTAGTGGGGAGGAAAAGTGGGAAGATGTTGAACGAAATGGAGGTTGGCAGTAAACCAAAGTGAACTTTAAAGGAAAGGAGAGCACAGGAAGTTACAGGTCCTCCAGAAAGACCTGCTTTAGCATGAAAAGCTTCACATCTTCCTTTATAGGTGTAACATTAAAAAAGGAAACAAGTTCTCCAACTGGACAAGGCAATATTTGTGGGTGGAATAAGGTTAGTAATCTTGTCCCAGAATGAAACAGAACAGGACAAATATGCTTTGCCACTGGAAAAGGAGTAGGCCAAAAAGATTGATTGGAAATGGTTTCCAGGGGCCTCCTCTTCCCATTGTTGCCTTGAGAACTCATCCCAAGAGCCCAACATTAGATTAGGTACAACCCCCACCTCCTAACGTAGACACAGTGCCATCCCTCAACAGGCTTTTAGTTCTGCAGGAGGTATTCTGCATCACTAAGGGGAGCACAATGTTGATGACCCCTTCAAGGTCCAAGGATTATTATTATTATTATTATTTTGAATAGATTTTTTTAAAAGATTGGTCTGGCCACCATCAGCATGGGGAACTTTTCAAAAGCGTGTGGTCGTTTCTTTAATCTTTCCCAACCTGCCACTCCTCATATATACGGGACTACAGTTCTTGCCATCCCTAACTCCTGGTTTGATTGTTGAGTAGTAGTCCAATATATTCGAAGAGACCCTGTTTAGAAGTAAGCTCTCTTAAAACAAGTAGATTTCCATGGGGAAAGGACTCCTTTCTTGCAGGGCTTCCAAAATGAATAGGTCCAAAATTAATCATGGATTTCAGTGGGTCTACTTTAAGTATGACTTAGTCTGAATACTGTGGTGTATAGAATCTACCTTTACTTCTGGATCCATCTGTGTTCCAATTTAGTCTATTCCATTCCATTTTTTTTGGTCTTTTGAAAACAGAAAAGTTCACAGCCCCATCTGTTAAGTCCAATTTTATTTTATGAGATATCTTAAGGAACACCATGAAACAAATGGTCAGAAGTTGGAAAAGGCAGGTTCTCGTGGTATTATTATTATCGTAATTTTTGGTAATAAGATAACACCAGTCAAAAAGAAAAATCCATTCTCTGTTTCTGTCTCTCTTTCTCTATTGTTAGATGGAAGGAAGGCTCAAGACAAGGAGGACTTCTGTACCCAATGTATGCCTACCACCTGGAATGAAATCCCTGTAAGATTTACTCCTGCAGACGGGAATGGAAAAAGAGACCACTGGATCTATCAAAATGAATGAGACTTGCTTCCTAATAACGGAAGTAGAAGAATATAGATTTAGAGATTTGTCTGCTTGGGTTGGGCTGGAAGAATTAATGCGCTGGGCTGAGAGAAAGCAGTTGGCCTGAGGTCACCTAACCACCTTTCTACAGTTTATTGTCTGAATGGCTTTATTGCCATCAGCCTATTTTATTACATAGTTTTGGCATAAGAGTTCTGATCTGAATTCAAGCCACGATAGAGAAATATCGTGGCACGGAGATTGGCTTCCCACCTGTATTTTGTCAATATTTTAGTACTTCAGCTCTGCTGTAACCCAAAATATTTGGAGGACACCCCATTAACACAAAAATTCAAAAAGCAAAGAGCCAAATGAAATGAAAATAATAAGAGTTGAATTTGATCTCACATAAAGTCAAGCCACCGAAGTCAATATCTCTTCAGCTGATCTTTTGAATGAGGCTAGGTAAATCTTAAGATTTACACTGCTTTGATACCACTGACTTCAATAAGATTTGTCCTAATTTTTGGAACACTTTCCCAGCTTCAATCCTGCAAGTGGAGTTTACACACCCTCTCACTATGGACAAGACCTCAAAGTGGGAGATCACACGGCCTTTATGTTCCTTGATTCCATAACACAGATTGTGGTCACGTGGTTTTTTTAATCTTGAAAAACTGGTTCCCATATATCAGTAAACTGAGATACAGGAAATTTTCTACTGCAGGTTCCAAAATCCCTTTCATGGGAACTTTGAGGAAGGATTTCTTGAGATTCTTAGGGAGGAAACACATCAAAGCTTCAGTGTAAATCCCAAATAGGTTCAGAATACAAAACAAGCCTACAAACCTTATTTTCAGGAAAGAAACAGAAGATGAAAAGTAGATTTGTGGCCTTTCAATCATTGTTTCCCCAGTCTCTTAAATACAGTCTTTGGGCACCAAAAATTAACATTGTGCCTTAATAAAATGGCAAACCTAGCTATTTATCACCCCAAACACTTTAACTGTGTTACTGAATCACAAAATAGTTCTGAAAACCAAAGTTTAATTCTGGGGGGGTATACTCTCATCTTTAAATGGATTGTAAACTTCCACAACTGGACTCAAGAGAGTAACCCAGCTTCTGCTTGCTTTGAGTGCTTAGGAGTTGGATTGTTACTGCAAGCATCCCTACTTAATTGGAATTATAGTATTATAATCTAGTAGGTGTGAAGGACATCTGTGTAGTTCTGGAAAGCCTGAACTACAGAGATGAACCATCATGGATCTTCATTTGGACATTTATCAAATGAGTGGCAAGCATTTGGTAAAGGTGATTTCAGTCCCATGGAAAATCTGCCTAAGTTGCTTCTGGTATGCTCCAGATTGCAGGCCTTTAATGGTTTGTGCCATTAGAATGTTAAGTTAAGACTAAAAAGATGTCTGCCCTTTATTAACAATTGTCTCTATGTGGGAGCATCCTTGATATAATATAATATAATATAATATAATATAATATAATATAATATAATATAATATAATATAATATAATATAATATAATATAATAATTATAATATAATTATAATATAATTATAATATAATATAATATAATATAAATGATATAATAAATATGATCTAATATAATATAATCAACCTCCTGCAGATCTACATCAAGACTGAAATCTATAATCTTTCTGTCTGACATCCAGTATCTTTGATGCACGAACATTTATGTGTAGTAAAAAGTATGGTACTTGTGAGTTTCTATCTGTCTGTAATCAAATTGCCCATGTGTCTTTTTTCCAACAGTGATAAATAGGTCAACAAGAATCCTGGTGCTTTATAAGGATGCAAAATCAGTGTCAGACAGTGGCTAAAAGGCACACAATAGATATTTAGAATTCTTCTGAGAGGTAGGAAGAAGGCTTCATGTAATGCTACTCGAAAGCAGTTTACTCTTTGATTGGAGCGAGATGTCATCACCGTCAACCACCTCCTGTAAAGATAGCACCCAGGGCAAGACAAAGTCTTTTGTCCTGAGGCAGAAATCCCACAAGAATCTTTCTCATTTGCCATCAATAAAACCTAAGTAGCAATAGCACTTAGACTTAATATACCACTTCATGGCGCTTTGAGCATTTTACAGCGTCAGCCTATTGCCCCCAACAACCTGGGTCCTCATTTTACTGAACTTGGAAGGATGGAAGGCTGACTCAAACTTGAGCCACATCAGGATCGAATTCCAGACTGTGAACAGAGTTTACCTGCAATACTGTATTCTAACCACTGCGCCATTAGGGCTCACCACCTTATTAAAACTGTGATAAGGTCAATTAAAGTTAAACGGTTTTTGAAATGGACTGTCCTTTTATAAGAAACTCTTCCCCCTAATCTCAGATATGCCCTGGGTTATTGTCCTAGTGAGGAAGATGCACTCCGTATATATTTGGAGAACCTGTTTAATCTGCCCCTGACCTTTGGCATAGCAATGTAAGTCCAGAGTCCAAACCTTGGGGTAGGTATTACATAGATCAGGGGTGTCCAACCTGGACAGATTTAAGACTAAGCATGGCTGGCTGGAAAATTCTGGGAGTTGAATTCCACAAGACTTAAAGTTGCCAAGGGTGGACACCCCTGATCTATGTAATACATATTCCAAGGTTTCAAACAACACATGAAATCATTACAAGTTGGGCCTGTGTTTTCTCAAAAAAGTTGTCAAACCTGTCAAAAAAGGACAGCATTTTCATCTGCTTTTTCTTTTAATGTTATCTTAAATTAAAACCAAAGCCATTTATTAAGCTGTAACCAGAATTTCAGGAATCAGAATGTTTACAGAACAGTCTAAATGTGTTTATAGTTAAGAGCAGCTTTTCAAATCTGGTGCTCTCAAAATCTATTGAACTGCAAGCTCCATCATCCCAGATTCCATGACCATGTTAACTGAGAAGATGGGGATTGTAATTCAACACTTGAGGATGATGCCAGATCAGGGAAGGCCAATTTGGAGCAATGACTAGGATTGGAAGAACCAGGTTTAGATTTATTTTCACCATCATTTACTGGGTGACCTTGGGCCATATAACCTCTTAAGCCATATCTCCATGACCAATTAAAGCACTAGCCATAACTTTTGGTGCAGAAGCAAAACAGCCCCAATATAACACTGATGTCTATATCAGGGATTCTCGATTGGAACTTTAAGCCATGTGGACTTCAGCTCCCAGAATTTCCCAGCTAGCCATGTTGAAGTCTATAGGTCTTAAAGTTGCCAAGATTGGGGATCCCTGGTCTACATCATCAATCCCCATATAGCCTGTTTTTTGTTTGTTGTGACTCAGTGCCCAATGGCATTATTCAGTTTGTAGGAGTGCATGTGGGGATGTTTTCTCTTCTAGCTTTTCTGCTCTCAAGTAGAGGGAATCCATCCATAAATTGGGCTATTGTGGCAGATGGGGACTGGATCTAACGCTATTCTGTAATGCTTCAATGTTGGGACTTGGTCTAGACCTTTTTTAAGAGTGGTTGATATCCCTCTCTTCCCATGTCCCATTTGGACATCTTGCCCATTGAAAGGAATGCAAAATTAAGAAACACAAGAAGATGGCCCCCAATCATAAACAGGTGCTTACAAAAATTTTAATACTTACTGAGCATCACCAAACAATTCTATTTAGCAGAGGTATAATTAGACACACTTGGAGAGAAAAACAGCTCCAGAAGAGAGACCGCCAAGCTGCAAGGTGACACTGTACTTTATTATTTTTTTTCAGGGGGAAGTGAATGAAACTGGCAAATTATCTATAAGATATGGTCATCATTATTTTCAGGATATGGTTAGAAGACAAAGGTGGCCTGATACAATTGTCTTGATTCCATTATAGAGCTGCGAAAAGTTGCACAAATGACTGTATATCCTCTTCCTAAATTGAATAGGAAAGGAGTTCTGCTGCTTCCCTTCTACTTTGCTGGAAGCCCAGAGAGAAACTGATTTCAAAAATAGATAGGTCTAATAGGAAGCACAGCACTAGCAGAGAGGACAAGGCCTGGAAAAGAAATAGCTGCCCTGGAGGCTGGCTAAGCCTAAAAGAGAGAGCTTGTGCCTATAGCTACTAATACATCTATACATATGCCTACGGTAGGTCACCTAACCTCATGTCCAGAGTGACAGTGTGTCTTAGATTTTGTCCATATTGATGCTGTGACATGACTATCACTCTTTTCTCCATTTAGATAGGCATCAGAGCCATCGTGGCGCAATGGTTAGAATGCAGCATTACAGGCTAATTCTGCTGACTGCCAGCTGCCAGCAGTTCGGCAGTTCAAGTCTCACCAACTCAAGGTTGACTCAGCCTTCCATCCTTCCGAGTTGGGTAAAATGGGGACCCAGATTGTTGGGGGGCAATATGCTGTCTCTGTAAACTGCTTAGAGAGGGCTGTAACGCACTGTGAAGCGGTGTATAATTCTAAATGCTATTGCTATTGCTATCATGTTACCTCGAGAACCAGTGTTGTCTTCTTGATTTGAGTCCCTTGCTGTCTCTAGCATATGAATTGAATAGCTTCACAGTTGTTTTTTTTAATTCTGTCTTGATCCACCCAGCCGCATCAGAGTCCAAAGTTGTGCAACATGCTTTGCCTACTGTTACCTTGGGAAAATTAGGTGACCTTCTGCATGCATGACAGAGGTATGTTTGGGCCTGTTGATAAGTATGGATGTGATTGTTCCTTGGGTCACAGGCCAATCCTCTCCCAGCATTTACCCTCTCATTCCTGGCTTTCCTGAGTTCCTTTTATATCCATCAGCTTCCTTGCTATGTTTGAAACCAATTTCTCTCTAGACTTCCAAAAATGTATGGGAAGAGTGAACAGAACTCTACCTGGAGACTGTTGGTGCAATTCCTGTGAACTGCAACTTGTTTGATGCTACACAATTACATTTTAAAAATCTGTACAAACTAATTTATGTTTGGGAGCCAGGTTTTCATGGGTTACTTCTCTTGACATGGGTTACTTTTAAATCTGCAAGATGACCAACTGGCTTATGGAAAGATGAGGCAAGAGGGCAGATAAACTAATAAAAAAACCACAGAATCCCAATTTGAAGAGTTGCACAACAACATTAGTTGTCACCCAAAATTGTGTAGCTGTACAATAAATTCAGATTGGCTTCATTTATTTTGTAACGTGCACACTAGGTTGTTTTCCCACTGGCTGTATGGAAGAAAGCATAGTAGAAAAGCCAGATGAGAAAACCACTTAGACAGTCTTTAAGGACCAGTACTGTTGCACATCTGGATAGTAACAGGGCAGGCAGAAGTCAGAGGTTCACCCAAGGACAGATAGGGATGTTCTATTTGGAGGTCCCCTTTTAGGCTGATATTAGTTTGAATATCCACAAAGAAGGGTGGGTGGCACTTGAAATCTGAAATAGGAAAATGGCCAACTATTGTAGGGAGTAGGGTACATTTATTCTAGTGCACAAAATAAAAATATAAACTGTTTTCAATCATGGTCTGAGCTAAGATGAGGCTGCATCAGATGTTCCAGATGTCAGGGCAAATGAACAAAAGATCTTAGCCTAATCTATATCCCTGGGTTGTTCTGCAATGGATGGATGGATGGAGGGAAGGAGGGAGGGAGGGAAGGGAGGGGTTTTCCAATTGCAGAGAATGGCAATCCAATTCAGAAATTTCCTATGGAAGGCATGATGAATGGTGTTTGGAAACAGATTACAAAGGTTATACTAAACAAAATAACACTTGCATTGGATCATGGTGGAGATGGCATAATCAATGACCTGTTTATTTCTCAAAACATCAAGGCCTAAAAAGAGGGCTCAGGTCCTTTGTAGTAATCCCCACATTTCAGGATAAATGCCTCCCATGGAAATTACAGACAGTTTAATATTCCAAAATCATACAGGGAGGAAATAAAGCAAATGGGCTAGAGGAACAGCTGATGTGGCTTTTCATTAATGTGGTCAGGAATGCCTCATTAGTAAGGGGAAGCAGAATGTTCTCAGGTGAAAAATGGGAGATTTTTTTTTAAAGGGCTCTGTTCAAAGCAATTGGAAGGTCTTCCCAAGAAGGTAAAGGCATGGGAGAGAGCCGTTCCAGCAGGGAAGCCAAACTCACACATAGTCCTTTGATCAAGAGACTAAATCAAAACCATGTTGATAAACTGATGTACCAAATATTTGGGAAGCAAAATCTAGAAAGAGAAAATATAGGGCCACTTTTTCTCTTGTTAAAGGTAAGTATTTTTCCCACCACGGGGGACCTCAAGATCTTTGAACTGCAACTCATCCATCCTGGAAAATACGATTGATGTTCACCTGGAAAAGGCTGGCTCCAATATATCTGGAGAACACTGTTAAGGGGGACTGTAATATTTTCTTGGGAAAAAGTCCAATTGCTTCCCGTGTTCCATCCTTTTGGATCTCCCCCTACTGGGAAATCTGTTGATCATCCTGTCTGGGGCTGAAGTAAAGACATCAAAGGTCTTCATACTTAAATTTATATTATTGCATTCTTTTTTATATACTCATCCATCCACCTACGTTTAATATTTTCATGTTATCTTAGATAGATACCCATTTACCATGTACACCGAGACTGCCTATTAAATATAAAGACTCAAATATAAAGACTCGCCAGAGTAAGGTTCAATTTCTGGTGATTCCATGGGTCCATGTAGGTTGTTTTTAAGGCAATGTCATAAAAGTGGTTGCCATTGCATCTTCCAGGAACTTTTTTTCAGCTTGCCAGTTTAACCTAAATTTTCTGGTGGTCTCCTATCCAACTAGCATCCAGTCCTGCTGAAGTTGCCTTTCTTTCAATCTATCCTATTTTTAAGGGAATCCCAACTAATCCACTGAAATAAACATTAGTTAGTTGGGGTTTTCTTAAAAATAGAACTTTCCTTCCTACCTTCCTTAGGACCTTTCCGACAGCTGTGATGAACTGGAACAAAATTTTGTTTGTATCCATGAGGTTACCTTGATCCAAAGATCAAAAGCAGGAAATACGTAATGGGCTTTTGTAGCCAATTGCATGGTTAGAAACAGCTAACTTTTACAAAGCTCTTGGTCATTCCAAGAACTAGGAATTAGCTCAGGGAGAAACTGGCAAATTACTCATACTTGACATAAAAATTTCTTACTTTTGGTCAGCGAAATTGAAACCTGGAACTTCTTGAAGACACCAAACTGAAGGAGGTTTGTTTATTGGTTTCTATTCACAGCATGCTTCTTCCCTTATGCTGCCCAGCCACCTTCTTCCAGCCCGGTGCTCCAGATATGTTTCATAGCAAGTTCTACTGACTAGCAGTAGGTGATTGGAGTTCAGCCCAGCTCATGTGGAAGGTAACCAATTTTGAGAAAAGCATTCAAAAAGAATTCTTCCATCATAAGAAATCAGAGATAATAAAACTCTGATCTTGGTGTTTTCACTTGGCTGTCAAAAAGATAGGTACAGCTTTCTTAGATCAGTAGATAAAATGGGATCCCTTAGTTCATTTCTAGGTGATTTGTAAGAGTCAGATTGGTGCATAGGGAGTCCTCAACTTACAAGCAGTCATTTAGTGACCATCTGAAGTCACAACAGTACTGAAAAAAGTGGCTTCAAATGGTCACTAAACAAATGCTTGTTAAGTTAGTGATACGGTTAATAATAATAATTGTTAAGTTAGTGATACGGTTGTTAAGTGAATCTGGCTTCCTCCTTTGACTTGGCTTGTCAGAAGGTCACAAAAGGGGATCACATGACCCTGGGACACTGCGACCGTCATAAATAGGAGCCAGTTGCCAAGCGTCTGAATTTTGATCAATCTGAATTTGGGGGCTGTTTTCAATGGTCCTAAGTGTGAAAAACAGTCATGGATCCTGATTCACTTAACTTAACAATTGCAGGGATTCGCTTATCAACAGTGGCAAGAAAAGTCATAAAACTCACTTAACAGATGTCTCACTTAGCAACAGAAATGTTGGGCTCAATTGTGGTTGTAAATCAAGGGCTACCTGTAGGGTTAGGGTGCCAAGCCAGAGACCAGGAGACCATGACTTCTAGTCCGACCTTTGGTACAAAGCCAGCTGGGTGACCTTGGGCCAGTCACTCTCTCTCAACCCTAGGAAGCAGACAATGGCAAACCATTTCTGAAATCTTGCCAAGAAAACTACAATTCCTGCAGTTGCTAGGAGTCAATATTGACTTAAAGACACACAAAAAAAAGGGGGGGGGGTTGTAAGAAATCAGCAAAAGTACCAGAAGATTGCCAAAATGCCAACAATTTAACAATTGTCTGGTTAATGTTAAAATCCTAAATAAACTCAGATGCATAGTTTTTTCATGGAGATAAGAAAATGTTTACCTTTGTTTTCTCACACCTGTATGGGCATCTCAACATCCTAGAAAAATAAAAATTATATCACGCAAATCCAAACTGTCTTTCTCTGAACTCAGTGAATCAGTTTGGGCTGTCTAATTCCAGGTACAGTATTCTAAAGGCATAGGGAAACGTGATGTGGATAGAAATTAGACATTTGATAGGAGGGCAGTGAACTATCCATCTCACCTGTGACAGTTACTGACTAGCAGAAGGGAAGTGGTGAAATGAGAGGCTGACTTTAGTAGTGAGGAAGTTCAAGCCAGGGCAAGTACTTGTGTCATGACAGTGGAAGATGAACCTTGAAAAAGTCAGTGAATGGAACTGGGGCAGGAAGACAGAAAAGGAAGGAGGGAAAGTTAGGCTAGCAATTTGCTTTTATCACCTTCTTTTGTGCAGGTTCTGCACCACTGCCCCAGTGGTGATTGCGGCAAAAGACAAGCTTTTTAAGAAGAATGACTGCTACTTCCAATCAAAGGGACAACATCAAAGTCCAGGCAGATTATGATCCCCAAAGTAACTAGCTGTGACCACTTGTTTGCCATTATACAAAGGGGCACTCATCTATACAGCCACATTAAACAGGCTGTACTTGAGAACTAAGGAGGATAGCTGAGGGTAGTTTAAATGGTACTGATCTAGTTAAGGTCTGGAAATACAGCATGATTAAGATTCTTTGTGGTGACTGTAGTGAGGCCAAGGGTGATACTCCATTTTTCTGAAAGAATCTGATGTAACTCTACATGTTTGTAGGTGGTCAAAAAAGAAAGTGAGATATAAATCTAGCTACACCGTTCTTATCTATTAATATCAAGAGCCAGTTGGGTGTAGTGGTGAAGATGCTGGCCTAAAAATCAGGAAACTGATTTCTAGGCCTCCTTTAGGCATGAAACCTGCTGGGTGATTTGGGGCCAGTCGCTCTCTCAGCCTAATCTACCTGAATGGGAAAAACAGGAGACTGAAGTATGAAACATGTTTGGTACCTTGAGATTTTATTTTATTTTACTTTATTTTACTTTATTTTACTTTATTTTACTTTATTTTACTTTATTTTATTCTATCAATTTTATTAATTTTATTTATTATTTTTTATTATATATGTACACACACACATATGCACACACGAGTGCACGCGCATGCGCACATACACACGCAATAATATTAATTCCTTCACATCTGTTGTATAATAATTATCAACCCAATCAGTGTCATGCAGTGGGGTGTGGGGTACACTGGTTGGTGAAGGTGGAAATTAAAGTCCAATGCACCTTTCAGATGCCAGGTTGAGAAGGCTATTAATATGGCTGGCTTGGCTATTAATTACACAAGAGTCCCATTTAGTCCCAATTCACTCCTATGGGATTTGCTTTCATAGGAACCTTCATAAGGTTTTGATTGACAAACAATTGTGTGACTCCAAAATGAGTCCAATATCTTTCTTTGGCAGATTAGTTTAGGACTTAACCCAGAGAAATGGGAAAATCCATGCATTTGCATTTACTCAGAAGCATGTGCTGTTGGGATTCATTCTCTTAGTTCTCAAGGTTTGGACCCCAACCCTTACATAGCCTTGCAGATAAAAGTTTGCAGGGCTATGTTCAGTAGCGCTGAATCCAATTACTGGTATTAAACCATGGCTTGTTTAACAATAGTTTATTGAATAAACCATAATTGAACTGAATTCATAAACATGTGAAGTCAACATAGAGTGATATAGAAACCACAATTCCTCGGTTCATATAACATGTTAAACCAGGAGCAAATCAACCATATTTATCATTTATCATCATGAGTGACTCCATCCTTAGGTATATATTTAGAGACTATATCTGTCAACAAGTCTCATAGAGTTCCACAGGCCTTACTTTCAAGCAAGTGTGCATAGGGTAACCTTCTATCTCTAGATGAGGACCAAGAAATATAAACTGGATTGAAACTAGGTCATCTGCCTCAGTTTCTCCATTTTTTTTCCTGAAATAAACCTGCATCTGTTTTTTTGTGTATGTTTTTTTTGAGAAGGCTGACAACACAGAGATTCTGATAAAACTACGATTCCCAGGATTCCCAGGTCCGTAGATTGTTTTCGAAAGGTAGTTTAAGCATGAAGCTGCGGGGGCTAAACATACATGCCATCTTGATCAAGTCCCCCCTATTCGATATCTAGGGGCCCTTGTTCTCCATCGCGGATGGGATATTTGGGGAGAGGGACGGTTCTTTAGAAGCCAGAGCCTGAAGACAAGTTTCTATGGCCGGCTGCGCAGCGCTCCCTTGAGGAGCTGCTGCTTCTGCTGTTGCGACCAGCGGGATCCTGTGGCCGTGTCGAGCCAGGCCACCGCGGCTCCTGCTCTCGGGGGTGGGGGGTGGGGGGCAAGGCTTCCGAGGTAGGCGCTGCAGGCTTGTCCTATAGCGCCTTCTCCTGGACAAGAGAGGGGACTCTCTTAGAGCAAAAGGCCGGCGGTGGGGAGGGGGCGGAGGTCTCCTGGTGCCGGGTTGCCCGTTCGGGTGGGGGGGAGGCGGAGGAGGGGCGGAGAGGAAATTGGCAACTGTTTGCGGCAGTGAAGAATCCCTTCGGGGAAATAATTAGGAGTCTGGAAAGAAAACTGCCTTCCCGCCTAGGGCTTTCCTAACTCAAATCAGGGCAACTATTGCGGGGAAGACTTATTCTTAGAGAGGTTTCCGGGCAAGGAGAGAATTGCATGGTAGAGAAAGCAGAGATAGTGGTATCTTAGACAACAGCAATAGTGCCATGCCTCCCCCCCCCAATTGCATCAGGAGAGGTAGCTGAATGCTTATGCCACAAACATTCCCGATTTTATATATATATGTTTGTGGCATAAGGGAATGTTTGTGGCATAAGCATTCAGCTACCTCTCCTGATGCAATTGGGGGGGGATATATATATCCCCCCCAATTATATTATATATATATATATATATATATAATATAATGCCTGGTGGCAGCCGAAAATCGGGAATGTTTGTGGCATAAGCATATATATATATAATACTCCTCAGGGCAGCGGCCTCCAACCTCAAGGGGCAATTTTTCTGGTTCCTTCCAAAAGTGCCCGTGTGCAACGTTGGACGGGGCTTTGCGAGCGAGGGGGGGGGGTTGGCTCTTGACTCGGTACCCGTAGGGCTCTCCCCCTTCCCCTTTGGAATTGCTTCGCCCAGCAGAGGTCGAGAAGGAAACACACGGGGCTGAGGCTGCTTTGTTGCCTGGGTGGGATTGTCAAGGCGGAGGAAAAGCCTTTGCGATTGATTAAAAGACGGCAAAGGGGAAGTTGAGGCACGCCCCCGCAGGACCGAGTTGCAGGAGAAAAAGCAAACCGGCAAAATAAAAGGCAGGGGGGAGGGCCAGTCGAGCTTGACCCCTTTCTCCAGTCCACTTCTACCGGGCTTCTCGTTTTTTGTGCAGCGAGCCAAGACATCAAATTCTGGGCTTCGCTGATGTCCTCTTTTGTGCAGCGTTTGCCAATCCACCACACGCCTTTCATTTAAAGAGCTCAAGGGGATAGGCAGCTCTCTGCTATGCCCTTCCTTTTGTTCTCACAACAACCCTGTAGTGTGAAGGGACTGTGGGACTAAGGAAACATAAGAATTGGCCCTCCCTGACTGATCAGAATTTGAATCTGGGTCTCCTGATCTCGAACCACTGATCAGTGCCAGCCACTGGGTGTTCTCTACCTTTGTTCAAGTAAAGGAAATCTTGTCGCTTAGTCAATTTCTGAGGCAGATTGGGGATGGACTCCTTTTTTTTTTTTTTAAGAACTGCTATCAAAGATACCAAAGTGAATGGCAAATTTCCTACAATAAGCCTTTCTGGTCCCATTGTATCTATTATTGGCACCAGTTTGGTACTTGTTCCCATTTCATTCTCACAAATGTTCCTAAACCCAGTGTAAACCTAGCCTTGTCTAGTTTCAAGCTGGAGTTGTAATGATACACTTGCCTGCTCCCCCTACAATACTATAAGAAAAAGGAACCATTGCTTCCCCATAATTAACAGAGCTAGCAGGGTTTGCTGAGAATTGTGGTTCAACAGCAGCTAGAGGGCTACAGATTCCCCACCCCTGCTGGGCAATCCCTGCAAAGGACTGCAGAAGGTCTGTGTCTTGAATGCCATCCTCACAATTTCCTGGACTCCACTAGAAAGCTTTGAAATGTGGTGGGCATAACATTATTACAGATTATTATTTAGCCCCTTACAACCTCGGGACTCATTTTGGGAGATTTTTTTTTTTTTTTTTTGTGGTTAATTTGCTTCCTAGATGTTCTTGGCCATTCAGGAAACTAAGCTTGCCTTGAACAGTTGGCTTCATACATTGTGCTAAGCTCTCACCAGGTGTTTGGCTTTGTGCGAGTTGCCTGCAAACAAAGCCATTATGATCAAGACATCTAAACCAGGGTTTATGGTTTATGGTGATTTGGGAACCAGAGGGCAATGTTCCCTCAAGCAGCAGTTAAAGCAAACTTCATCTAAGAGCAAGGTGTGAAACTATCCAAAAATGTGCAACACAACAGACAACTGAGAAGCAACAAAGTGCTTCCAAGGACGGAAAGTACCAGCATTAATGACAAAGAATTGAGCCCAGTGCCCGATTTCTTCTCCTCAAAACCATCCAGTTTTTCCCTTCAGTTCTGTTCCCCCAAGTTAGGAACACAAATGAACGTCCTCCAATTCACATTTGTTTTATTGTGGGTAGTTTGCCCCCTCGTGCTGCTTCCTCTTTAGAAGATAATGGAAAGGGGGGAAAATGCCCCCTTCTCTCCTATCCCAATTACTGTATAAGTACCAATTTGAATATAACTCCTCCTTAGGAAAGAACTAGTTTTCACAATGCAAAGTGTTGCAAAGTGTTCTCTTATTATCTCTGGGTGGGTGTATTTTTTTCTATCTTGTACCCCATCGACCAAATGAAGCCTTTATGGCGGCTCCTCCTCCCCCCCCCTTCACTTCCTGTTTTTTAGCTCTAACACTCGCTATAGCTGCATTCAGTGCCGCAATGCAGTAGAGCTGTAAATACCTTTAACAGCTGCCTGCCAGCCAAGGAGTGAAATACTGTCTTTGTTCCGAATCTCTCTCTCTCTCCCCCCCCCCACTCATCCCAGCTCCAGGATCTCATAAAACAGCCCACCAGAAATACATTTCTCTCAGAAATCACACGAACACAAAGCAATTCAATAAGAAGACATGGAATGAATGAATGTGTGTGTGTGAACACACACACACACTGGTGTTGCAGACCTGTGATTAATATACACACAACTGGTGGTTTAAGTGTTATTTTCGCCCTCCTTGCTTCACATACAAAACATCTGCAACCCTATGATCATCAGGAATGGGTGGTTTTATGCCATACAAATACCCTTTTACACAAATTCTCCATATGGCTCTTCTCCCCATTTTTCATATTTTAATTTTAGGCAGATGATGAAACCATTCTTTTATTATTCTTTTATTTTATTTTGCTTGATTAGCAAGGCTTCATTTTGTTAATACACTAAAGTTATGAATTTTCTTTGAAACATGAATAGAGCTTGATAGCATTTGTACAATTTTAGATACTTCTTAATGAAACTTAAAATCAGAAGGAGTCTGATAGCATTTTTTGCAACTAACAAATACCATATAAGCTTTTGTGAAGATCATATAAGCTTTTGTGAAGACCATATAAGCTTTTGTGTGGAAGCAAGCCATCTCAAAGATATTTGCTAACTACTTTTTTTAAAAAGGGGGAAAAAGATTGGCCTGAAATGGAATTTCTTCCACTGGAGAGATGTGTCCAGAAGCAGGAATTTGATCCAGAGTCTTTTCAACTTAGCCTATTAATTAGTTCGTATTATGTACTCCAATATAGTCTCTTTCATCCCCTAAATTTAGATAAGAATTTCTTTTACCTAAGTACTAATCATAATTGGGTTATGGATTCAGACAGATTTCCAGCTGAACAACCCCACTGCGAAAGGGATGTGAACAATAAGATTTCAGGAATTAAATCCTAAATACCTGTGGCTAAGGTATGTATTGTGTCATCAAGGCAGCTACACTAAACTCAATTCTAATGGCTAGAGTTATGGGGGAGGAGAAATGTTGTATAGCAAAAGAAAAAGTGGGCGGACTTCTCCAATCGCAGATGAATATTATTGTTTGCAATGCTTTGCCAATCTCAGATATAAATGGGAGCCATTAAGATATACAGTAATCCTACAGTCACCTTGCAGTTTGGACTAGAGTTTGTAATGATGTTTTATTCTTCCATCTGGAATGGTTAATATTTAGAAAGTGGTGTTCTATAAAAGTAATTAAAAATATGGGTTCAACTGAATATACATTCCCTTTTAATAATTCAAGAGAAGGACAAAATTAAGCACTTTATATTTTTCAGCATAAACTGCAAGCACATTAAAGAGAGGATTATTCCTATCTCTCTAGTTGGTTATTGAACCATTAAACATTTTATACTACAGTTTTTGTATATAGAACTAAAGCTCTGAAACAAAATTGATTTAGAAATAATATAATTCTAGCTATTACATCATACACATTTGTTTTTCAATGAGATAATAAACAACAGACTTTGGGGAAACTGTATTAATTTTATTTATGAATATATAAAAAGCAAAACATTTTTCCTTATCCAGGCAGTAACGCAGAATCTACCATACATTGCAAAAAAATAAATATTTAAAAAGTAAAAACAATATTATTGGGCAAATACAATATATTGTCTGCAATCTTACCTATATTTATTTAGCAACAAGCCTTACTGAAATAATTTACTTATACATATCAGGGATATAGCTGGGGAAAAAATCATTCTGCTGTTATGAAAATGAACACAATAGATCCTCGGATCATCCCAATACATGCATATACACACCCACCCACAGTTCATTCAGTTAGGCATATAGGCTGTATAACACACGAATAATGTCTGAATTCTAAATGTGTGTACTCCATTTCTAGATAACTATAATGAACATCATTCATACCTGTGCCATTTTCCCCACTGCACTGTACCACTGAAATCTATTTAGATTTTAAATGCAAATCAGATGTGCAGCATTGTATGTTACAGAACAGTTTAACTGCTCTGCTTTAAAATACACGCATTCAAGCGAGCAAACGAACAAAAAAACCAAACAAAACAAAAACAAGATCCAATTTTTAAAAGTGGCCAGGAATCCCAGCGTGTTTGGAGAGAGTCTTATGAACACCCCCAAACCCACCCTCGCCCTCCAACAGCAACCAGAAATATAACGCCAACCTGGGCTGTCGTTTTCTGCCTTGCGAGAGAAGGAAGGGTCGAGCTGTGGAGACATCTCGGCGCGGCTAGTCCGATCGAAAAGAGACGTTTACTCAGCCGGTGGGATTCCTGCACCTAATCTGCCCGAGGACCTCTCTGGCTGGCGCATGAAGCGCAATCACCCTGCAGCAAACCTGGGTGCAAGCAGCACCTCAGGTTTGCCCCTTCTTAGGGACCCGGATGAGACAGGGAGGGAGGGAGGGAGGGAGGGAGGGAAGGAGAGCCACCTGTTGCTCATTAGACGCTGGAATTTTACGATTAGTAGACCAAACATTATGAGGGGGGGGAGTGTTCTAAAATAGTGAAAAGGGGGTGTGGAAGAGAGGAAGCCGCAGAGGAGGGAATACGGTGAGGGTTTTTTTTGTTTTGTTTTTTGCTGGTTCTTTGCGGGTTTGCCCGCTGCTATGTCTTCCCTTTCCAGCTTCTCCGAGGCTCGGCGCACTTCACAAAGCCGCTGAAGCCCCCTCGCAGAGAGGCGCGGGTGGGTCTGAAGGGCAGGGTAGCCTCCGTAGGTAGGTAGGCAGGTGGCACAAAAGGCGACGGAGCAGCCCCTCACCTCTCCCTTTCTTCCCCCTCTGGGAGTGCCCTACTATTACTACTCATACGGGGCGAACGGCGGGCGCTTGTTCTCTCGGGCTCCCCCCCCCCCTCCACTTTCTTTTATGACTTCTGGAGCGGCGCCTCCAGCGCCGAAGGGGAAGGGAAAGGGAAGTCCCCGAGGCGAGAGTCTGAAATGAAAACGAAAGGATTTCCTTACCCGATCGCTGCCACGGCAGAGCGGCCAGGAATCCGGGCGCGTCCCTGTAATCCATTGCGAGGCGCCCTCGGTCGGAAGCCGCGTCCAGTTATAACCTGAAGAGCGCCAGGGAGGCAGGCAGGCAGGCAGGTAGGGCGTGAAGGAAAGGGAGCTTTGTGGCCAGGGCTAAAACAAGCTGCCCCGCTGGCTAGGCTCGCCTCCCCCCCCCGCCGCCGCCGCCGTTCCCCGCCCACCCGTCTTGCCCGCACTCCGCGCCTCGTATGGGGTGGAAAAGGCGAGGAGAGCGGACTGCTGGGGGGGGAGCTTTGGGGGACGCCGGCTTGCAAAAGCCTCCCTGGCTCGGTCGGATCGCCGAGCCTAGCCAGCCGGAATGCGCCACACATCGGAGACAAAGGTTGGAAAAAGAGGGGACGAGGCGCCGGGAAAGGAGAATGCAGGGGTGAAATTCGCCAGGGAAATCAAGCAGGGGGGGGAGAGGGGAGGGGGAAGAGGGCCCGGAGAGCCAGCAGCGCTCGCACATGACCAGGCGCAGCCAATGACGTGCCCAAGTCGGTCGTAAAAGGTCTATTACCGAGCTGTAAATTTTCTTCAAACAAAAAGGAATTTACTGCAATTCCTTGCGGATTTTTTTTTTTTTTTTTTAGTAGCTCAGGCCCCTACAGCTGCCCCCCACCCCCACCCCCGCCCCCAGTAGAATACGTTTTCCGCTTTCTCTCTCTCTCTCCCCTGCTCCCGCCATTGCGCCGTCCTGGTCCCAGCTTCATCAGAACCCCGTCCACAAGGCCTGAGCGAGCGTCTGCTGAGTGGGCCCGAATTACGCAGTTAGAAAGAGGGAGGGAAGCGAGAGGGAGGTCTGTAGAGCCAAGCCTGCAGAGGAGTCTCCTTCGACGCTGGATCTCCTCGTCCAGGCCCAGCGGGAAGCGGCGCGATCCCTGGCTTGTGTGCGAGGCGAGGCGGCCTTTCTGTCTCCTTAGCGCGGGGCAGAAAGACCAGCCGCCCTCCCTCCCTGGCTAATCGGCTCTAACAGGCCTATCAAGGGAGAAACCCGGCCCGCTCCGTTCTAACCCTTTCTTGCCCCGTTTTCCAAAAGTGGGAGTTCCTTCACATCAAAACGTGGGCATCTATCTATCTATCTATCTATCTATCTATCTATCTATCTATCTATCTATCTATCTATCTATCTATCCTCAATTTGGAGTACAGTATTGGAAATTGTTGTTCAGGGAGGAGCAGTGGCCCCCTGGTTGAGGGGCTACTTCTAGCTGTGGTGCCTAAGCAACTTTCGTGGGGGACACAAATAAAAAAAACACAGGCTCTCATGACTATCTTTCTAGTTGCAGAAAACGGCTTTCTCCAACTTTTCCAGGCCATACAGATAGGCCTTGTGGGGATCCAGTAGCCTTGCAGCATGGAGAAGTGTGGAACTCTAAGGAAGGAAGAATGCACCAAGAATTGCCAAAAAAAAAAAAAGAAAGAAAGAAAAGGGAAACTACTGACTTTCCAAATCTCAGCTAAACCTGAATATATGACTCGCCACAGTGACTTGTTCCTCTATTCTTCTTTCTTATGCTATTAGCCATCCAAGATGCTCTTTTTTTAATCGCCATTGCCTAAATCTACTGGATACTGTTTACCTACAGTGGAGTAAAATGAATCTTTTAGCAATTGTTGAGACTGCAATTATTGACAAGTTGGTATATGATTCTTTTCGAAAAGAAAAAAAAACACTCCTAAAAAACGAAATCTTAATTGGTTGTTGGAAATAACTATTTTATGTGGATATAAAGTAGGGCTGAAATTGAAAAGACTTTCTTCTAAGGAAGGTATTAAAGCTGGAGATGGAAGCTAAGGAAATCATTATTTTCACTGTCCTAGATCCAGAAAAGCAAACAAGTGAAATCTGCTGTAGTAAATGTTTTTGCCTCTTGTTGTAAATCCATTAATGCTTTCTCTCTGTGTGTAGTTGTATGAAATAAACATTTATGGGTCATATTATGGAATTGGTTTATGAAGGGGACTGTAGAAAGCAAGTGGCCATCCTGGCAGGTTCATGCCCACTTGGGTTTTACTCCCAAATCAGTAACACAAATAGATTCAGTTTCCATGTTTAAAATGCAGATGTGTCACCTTGAAGGACTATATACTCTCTGCTTCCAAAATGGCTGCTGCCTTCAAAGAAAGGACAGAAAGGGCGGTGTTGCTTTTGATTCCAATTTTTAGACTTGCCCAGAAGAGGAAGCCCACTTTTGGGGCGATTTTACTGAATGCTATAGAAAATAACACTTTACGGTTACCAAAAGAACAGCAAAGAATAGGACTTTCCTCATTCAAAAGCACCCTAGTTTAATTTTGAACTAGCTTTGCATAAAAGTGAGGCATCCTCTTTGTTCAATTTGGAAAAATGGGTGTCTCCTTCAGTTAAGATGCTGCCCATTGTATGAAATCTCCAAAATCCAACACACCGGTCCCACCCACACCATTGATTCTATAAACCTTGAAACAATCCTGCATGCATGCATATATTCACTTGGAAGTAAGTTCCACCTAACCTTTCAAAACTTAACTTCCAAGTTAGCTGTACTTGTACAAAGCCTGCATTGCAACCTTCAGCTAAGTCTTGCTGTTCTCCAGCAAGAGATATTTCACCTCTATTTTATTATTATTTTTAAAGATTTAATATAGGCACCCACTCTAGTGGACTCTGGACGGCTTACAAAATACAATACTAAATTAGAACAATTAAAAATATTAACTACAGATTGTTCATTGTTTAATATGTATATATAGAACAAATGGACTCTCTCCTTTGCCAGGTTTTTGGGGCTATTTTCCTAGACTTAACCTGTATAAGTTAAGGGGAGAATGACCAGCAAGGCGTTTTGCCGCATTTATGCAAATTCCTGCACCAAACCCTCTGCTTTGCAGTTTTTGCCGCAGACCCTTCACGTGGATGAGCTCCCAGCCTGCTAGTGTAATGCTGGATATATAGGGTGGGGGTGTGTTTCAGGCAGGGAGGGGCCCCTTTGGAACCAAGAAAGAGCCTAGCTAGGCTAATGGTTCAGCAGAAAGTCCACAGCGCAAAGAGCTCTGTGTGTGCAACATTCATTCAAGCCCAAACTAAGTTTCTTAAAAGGAAAGGGAATTATATGGTTGGGGAAAAAAGAGCTTCTATACACAAGATAAGAAAAAACAGTGGCAGAAATGGTGTTGGGGATGATACACAAGGCGATGACCCTCAGTTTCTAAGTTTTCAAAGTGTAGCATATTGCAGAGGTTGCCAGAGAGAGTTCTCTGCTTGCCTTTTAGCATTCTGGAGGACTTTGGGCCTTTGGGGGAGAGAGGAAGGAAGGAAAGAGGAGAAGAGGAAGAAGAGAGGTGGCAATTTTTTAATATCTTAGTTAGCAGTGGGACAAGAACAAGATTCCTATGGGCTAGTCAGTGTGTTCCTGGTTTCAAAAAAGATGTAACCCTGATTCATTGTATGTACAGGTCAATTGTAAACCTACCCCATTCAACTTCTGGTTTCTAGATACAGTGGATGACACCCATATTCCTCACTGCCAGCTGGGGTTCATAGCTGCAGGAGTTCCAAAGACAGGGCTGTGAATTGCTCGGGAAGCGCTATTCTAAACAATCATCTTGGAACTGTGAAATGAAAGCAGTTCAGATGATAGCCTTCTGAACCACAATCAACCAGGGGCTTCTCGATGGAGAAAAGCTCTTTGTTTAGCTTAGCTGCATCTTTAAGGCAGAAGAGCATCCTGTTTAAAATTGTCAGGAGAATACTAATGGTTTCTTCCTTGGGTGATGTGGAAAAAAAAACAGTTGCTCATTAAAGGCTATAAATGCTGGTTTGGACTGCATCATACAATTTCACTGCAATAAATGGAGCTAGAATAAGAATTGCCCTAGATACGAAAAGGTGCTGTTTCTTTTTTTTTTCTTGTATTGTGGGGAGGGTGGATCTCCCCACACAGGTTGAGTGACAAGAATTATACCAGAGAAAATAATGTAAAATAAAAGAGTTTACAAATCAGAAAAAAAACAGGGTAGCAGGCCAATCCCTCTCAGTAATTCTATTGTGAATTATGAATTTTGGGGAGTTATTTGTAAAAAACAATAAAGGCGGGATGCAAAAAAATAAAAATAAAAATGTAATAAATGCACACAAGCAAATTCATTCCATTCTCTAAACAGAGGAGGGAGAGGAAATGAATTCCCCAGAGAGAAGTTTAGACAAATTCTGGAGCAATCTATGAACCTTCTACCTATTGTCTACAAATGGGGGATGCACACACTGTCCACCCTCCAGCATAGAGGAAAGTTTGCTGAAGGTGCTTAAAGAGGCTTCTGTCTCTCCCTATGAAATCTGGGGCTGCTCCAGATCTGTGAGCCTAATTGTTACTAACTGCAGTTTGCACCTTACTTATGGGTAACAGCAGGGTAGTTAAGCGCCTGAGCTGCAGAATCTTGTGGCTGTCTTTAACATAAATCGCCTTCAAATCTTGACCCAGTTATTCCAGAAGCCTTCAGATGGTTTAAGGCAAGCTAGTCTCTCCCTTTCACACTGCAATACAAGAATCCCACCATATTGGTCCCTCTGACAAGGCTGCTGTAAGGCTTTCCAGAGAGAAGGTATGTAGGAATGTCCTTGCTGTTGCTAGGACCGCCTCCTCAATGTTCCTTTGTTTCTGATTCCTCCAAACAACCAGGCTTCTGAACATCTCCATATCTTCCTAGATATAGACCAGCATGCTTGGGCTGCTATTTACAGGAAGAAAAGAAAGAAGATACTGCGCCAATCGATCCAAATGAAAGTACCACTCCCAAAATGGAAGACAATCCCCGCAAATCGCCTAGTAGCCAGAATGACCGAGAACAGCAAACATTTTTTTTAAATAGGGGATAACTGATTTTGGAAATATCCAGGTTAAAGATAATCCCAGCCGATCTCCTAGTACTCAGAATGGCTAAGAAAGGCAAGGGTTTATAAATAGGGAATGACTGATTTTGGAATTGAGTTATCAATACGAAAATTGAATAAAATCATGTTTCTAATGAAGCTTCTATTTCACCCTGAACTGTAAAAAAAAAAAACCATATGTGCCTGCAGGTCTGATAGATAGATACACTATCCACACCGGATGTGTAACTAGACGGCCTTTTCAGATAGCAAAACCCAGTATTTTGTCTTCAAGAAGATTCAGTCAGAACTTGTGATGGTAGCGATAGTGGCAGTATGCGGTGAGCACAAACTAGCCCACCTCATTTTAGTCAAGCGTATTAGTAAAAGCAGCCCAGTGTACGGTTCAGTGGGTCATGCAAATGCAGAACATTGTGTTTGTTCATTTAGTAAACCATGGCTACGTTAACTAACCTTGAATAAGCCTGCGCCAAATGTTACAAGGACTCCTTTGCTGGTAAGAAAGAGAAACAGAAAGAGAAAGAAGTGTGTGTTTAAATTTATATACCCCCATTCATTCTCAACAATATATATGAGAATACACAATGATCATTCCCAACAATATATATGAGAATATACAATATTCTTTCTCAACAATATATATGAGAATATACAATATTCATTCCCAACAATATATATGAGAATATACAATGATCATTCTCAACAATATATATGAGAATATACAATATTCATTCTCAACAATATATATGAGAATATACAATATTCATTCTCAACAATATATATGAGAATATACAATGATCATTCTCAACAATATATATGAGAATATACAATGATCATTCTCAACAATATATATGAGAATATACAATATTCATTCTCAACAATATATATGAGAATATACAGTGACCATCCTCAATACTGGACTCATGCAGAAGCAACATTAGGTGTCCCAAAGGCAACTGGACTCTCTTTTTTCTTTGAAAACGTTTGGCTTCTCATCCAAGAACTTTCTTCAGCTCTTTTTCCAAGAGAGAGAGAAAAAAAGTCCAGTTGCCTCGTGAAAAGGCACCTTTGGGACAACCATGAAACCTGGATGACTGAGAATCTCCATAGACATTAGGTGTAAAGAACGTTTTTTGGTTCGTTGGCCTTCGCTCTCTCCCAAATCAGAAGCAATCGGCGCTTGCTTTGAAATCCCATGAAAATCAATGGGAAGCAGACCTCCGCACTCGCGTGTCCCCGGCTGGAATCTAGGCGGCTTGGCGCTTACAATGGGGCTCCGCGGCCTGCTTGGGCAGAAGCTGTGGCGGGGCCTTAATCCGTGTGCTTTCAACTGAGCACTAATCTAGCTGTTCTTTCCAGCGTGCGCGGCGAAACGCGTTTACCTGAAGCAGGGCCGTGTGAAACCAAACGGGCCTCGCCTTCCTCCCGAAACCTGCGGGTAGGGAAGGGAAGGGAAGGGAAGGGAAGGGACTTCATTTCCCGTCGCAGGCGCTGCGCTCACGGCTCGGTTTCTCGAGGCAGGCTCGGCTTTCCCAGAGAGGAGGACAACGGACGCTGGAAGGGGGTCCCCGGAACAAAGCGGTTTCGAGGTGCCTTGGGGGAATCGGGGCCCAAATGCCTCCGTAGCTTGCCCGCTTGCCTTTAGTTACTTTCTACGATAGACGAAGACATGAAGGAAGAAGCCGGGTCATAAATAACACGTCGGATTTTTTTATTATTATTTTGATTATCGGTAATGGAAAAAAAAATCAGTGTTTAATTAAAATATTTTCTTACGTCCCTCATCGGTCCACAAATTATTTCCTTTCTTAATTAAGTTAATTTAGGAGAAAGAAGGGGGGAGGAATTGAACAATTTTAAGCGAGCTAAAGAAGTGCACTTAGCTGGTTTGATTCTTAAAGTAATAGGAGAGGCCTGACGTTTCCGCCCTTGGAGGAAAAAAAAAGAAAAGAAATCCCTAGTAAAAATCTGCAGGTAAAAAAACTACTAGCTTTTTTAGTATCAAAGTCCAAGGAGAAGAGGAAGGAAGGGAGGAAGGGAGGAAGGAAGGAAGGAAGGAAGGAAGGAAGGAAGGAAGGAAGGAAGGAAGGAAGGAAGGAAGGAAGGAAGGAAGGGCAATAACAAATGTAGAAAGTGCAGCAGTTGCCATATGGGAATCGAGCTAAGGCGCCCAGTGCAGTAACAAAAGCCTAACTCTCATCTAGCCCAGAAATGTCAGAAGGTAGTTTCAAAGAAAACAAAAGGTGCCTTGAGAGTAGTCCAATCATGGTGGACGTGGCAGAGGATCAAGACAAGCACCCGGCCTGTCCATCCATCCGTTGATGCTCCAAAGTCTTTGGCCAAGGTTCCCAGCAGCAGAAGGAAGACGAGCTTAATTTGCCGGGGCCGAGGCTTGTCCTTCCAGGTCTCTGTCGGCTTCCTTTTTGACCTCTCCTTCCTTCCCCTCTTGCGGAGTGGCAGGGAACTTGTCCTTGTTGTTCTCTTTTTTCCATTTCATCCTCCGGTTCTGGAACCAGATCTTGACCTGCCGCTCGGTCAGTCCTAGCGCGTGGGAGACCTCGATCCTCCTCTTCCTGGTCAAGTAGGGGTTAAACAGGAACTCCTTTTCCAGCTCCAAAGTTTGGAAACGGCTGTAGGTTTGCCTCCCTCTCCGCCTCCCGGGAGCTGCTGTTGGAAACAAAAACCACAGCCTTTCTTTACAAAAGGAAAAAAAATAATAAAAAAAAATAAACCAGGAAACAAAGCAAGCAAAAGCAACGGCTTGGCTGGCGGCCCCAGCGCTTTTAGCTTTCCTGTCCCAGAGAGTAAAGTAGGTCGAACAAATTATTTTCCAATGCCCAAAGCATGAGCTCTGGCTGTTTATTCAAATCTCTTCCTCAGCTACAACTAACAAAATGAATTAACTTGCTATAAATCCAAGTACTCTGAGTGTACCGTACGTGATCCAAACGCAGTAACACTCAGAATAAAATCTGAAATATTATCTGGTTTGTTCTGGTTTCTTTCAAAATATCGGTTTAATTAATGCCACAGTTCAAATAGTTTGTGGTTTGGGCGTCTTAAGAAATCCTTATATTGTCAGAAACAATTGTACTGAGTGTGTTGTTAACAAGGAACTATCACTATAACAACAGTATAATGTAACTGTAAAAGGAAAATGAAGGAAAGAAAAGGGGGATGGATGGAATAACTGGCAGCTTAATTTAAGAGGGGAAGAAAAGAAAAGAGAGAGAGAAAAGTAGAAAGAAAGAAAAAAGAAAGAGAGGAGAGAAAGGAGAGAGAGAGAGAAAGAAAGAAAAAGAAAAGTGAGAAAAAAGAAAAGAAGGAAAGGAAAGGAAAGGAAGAAAGAAGTTAGTTCACCGCCGCCGAGAAAACGAACGGGAAGAATAAAGGCAATCAGTTTGGGTCCAACCTTGTGGTCTCATCCAGGGAAACACTGGAGAAGGAGACGCGCTCTGATTTAAGGGCCTTGGTTCCTCGCCAATATTAGCACAGGACGATTTACAGTCGGGATACTGAAGCAGCTCGGCCTCTTGGTGTGTCGTAAAAATCGTCGGTCGCTGTAAGTTATCGTATCCGTAAAACTTGGTCGGCTCGGCTGAACAAGGCAGGCCGGAGCAGGGGGCTTGCAAAGGAGGCGGGGGAGGCTGGTAAGCCGAGGGGCTCCCCCCGGCCAGGTGCTGCTGTTGCTGCGAGTGGGGAGGAGGAGGAGGAGGAGGAAGAGGAGCGTGGGGAGAAGGGTGGAAGTAGTCCGCGCCGCTGACGGCCGGGCCGGGCCCAGGAGCCGGCGGCGCAGGGGGGTAGCCTGAGGCGGCGGCCGCGGCTGCAGCGGCGGCGGCGGCGGCGGCGGCTGCAGCGCTGTTCCCGTAGAGCAGGGCGGCGGCGGCGGCGGCGGCGGGCGCAAAGTGACAGTCGTAGTAAGCGGGATTGATGGGCGGCTCGCCCCCTCCTGCCGCCGCCTTGTACTTGGAGTACAGCGGATTGACAAAGTAGGAGCTCATCGGAGGGCGGGGGGCGAGCGGAGGCGCCGCCAGCCGCAGCAGCAGCAGCAGCAGCAAGTCCAGGAGAGCAGCAGCAGCAGCAGCGCCCGCAGCCGCCGCCACCACCGAGGCCTGCGCAGCCGCCGCCGCCCGGATAACCCAGCTGCTCGGCCAGGCTGCTCCGGCGGCCGCCTGCCTTTGCGGACGCACTGGCGTCGTGGAGCAGAGCCGGGCCGTAATCGCTGGCCGACTGACCTGCCTCACTGCTTTTACTATTTCCTATTAGGCACACACACCAGCCGTCCCGCCGCCACACACTCACTCACTCACAGGGGCCAGAGTTCAGGGCAAGGCAGGAGGGCGGCTTGGCTTAGCTTTGCGCGCTCAACCTCCGCAGGCCAAAACGAAGCCCCAAACTAAGTATGGAGAGGGAGAGGGGAGAGGGGGGGGATCCGAGCCCGCCTGCCCTACTTCCTAAAGTAGCCCCCTCGATGCCCCTGGCAAGCAACCTCTACTCTCTGCGGCCCCCCCCCCCCCGCACCGCCCGTTGGTAAGCGCCGGGTTCTCTGCTGCGACGCCTGAGCGCAAAAAGCGCGAGCGGAGAGAGAGAGATCAAGGGCAGATAACGCAGAGCGCTCGAGGGGCCGGAGGGGAAGGCAGAGCTAGGGCTACGCCGAGGATCTCCGGCGGGGGAGGAGGAGAAGGAGAAGCGATCGCGTGGAGAAGGCCCTTTGGACTTCTAGGGAGGCAGCCTTCGGGACAGGCTAGGGAAGTGTAGTGCTGGGGGAGAAATCGGTCGCGATGCGCTGCCGTTGCGATCTAGCCGCTCAGCATTGAAATCGCGTCTTCAAGAAGCCACGTCTCTGAACATGTGCAAAGTGCTGGCCAGCCTGGATAGGGAAGAGGGCTTCTGCTCTCGGATCAAACGGCCTTGCCGAGCCTCCAAAAAACAAAACAAAACAAAATAAAAAAAAGACACCAAAGCGTCACCGATTAGAGGAGGCGGGTGCAATTCCCCGGCCGGCGGCCTTGTGCAAGCGGGGTCCCCAAAGGCACAAGGGCACCAAAAGGGACCCGGGCGACAGTGAGGGCCCGGGGGAGGGACTTACGCTATCCCGCGACCGCTGCCGTCGAGGTCACATTAGTCGCCCTTTAAATGTATTTGCTGGGTCGGGCCTTGTGTATCTCGGCCGAGTGGGCTGCTTGGGTAGCGCGGGTCGGAGGAGGAAGGCTCGAGGCGAGCGCGCAGGAAACCCAAGCCGGCCGAGCGGGGGAGGAGAGGAGAGGAGAGTGAGGGCGGCGGATGCAGCGGGTAGGCCGCGGGCAAATGAGATGCCCATTTCCCCTTGACGCAGCGCTGCAGCTCCCGGGTTCATTGGCCCTTAATGGCAATCATGCCCATGAATACGCTTTCCACAATTTCCCCTCCAAGGGCGTCATTAGCCCAGCCAAGCAAGCGAGCGGCGTCCCGGAAGGGGCGCGCTGCGGAGGTGGGGGAAATGTTTCCCCGGGAGAGGAGAGGCGAACCCCGCCGTCCCGCACGGCCCGTACCTTCCTTTCGAAAGCGGAGGCGAGGACTGGGGCGGGGGGGCGGGGAATTGTCTTCGGCCAAAGCGTGTTTCTGGAGCCCGGGCGTTGCTCTCGAGTCGGGCCGAGGGTCTTCGGGGAACGTCCCGGCAGGCGCGCAGGCAGGGAGTGGTGTGACTCGGGCGAAAGATCGGAGAAGTCTTTCTAACCCCTCCTGCCGAGCCGTGCCGTGCCGAGCCGAGCCTCCTTAAACTGTAAGGCCCGGCAACTCCCCAGCTCTCGCTCGGTGGAAAAAGGTGTGGTGCCCAGGCAAGAAAACAGGACCTGCAGAGGGCATTTCTTTTAGCGCCCTCCCGGCCAGAGAGTCAAATCCTGGATTTGGAAAGCTGGCAGACAGCAGCGATTATGAGAGACGTTCTGCCCCAACACTCAGCCTGCACACTGAGCAAGGCATAAAGTCCAAGCCCCGGGCCCAGCAGGGTCCTTAAAAAGAGCTCCATCACCTTGTAAGGCTCTATCATGTATGTCTTCTTGGGGGTGGGGGTGGGAAGTGGGGGAAGATCTGAGCCATGTTAACACATGAATGCTGTTTCTCTGGATTATTCTCTGGATTGTCATGGGCTGTGCTTTCAGATAAATTGTCTCTTTTTAAGGTATGTAACCGTGTCTGTGTTTTTATTCTGAACTCTCTTACAGCAAGAGTATTATTACGTGCCACAATATTGGCAACATACCAGCACAGATTTTGGACTGTCTTGAGACTTCCCCCCCCCCCCATTCTCACACACAGAGACTTAAAGAAGGCCTTATTTGTCTTCCAGTCACCCTGTGTATTTCCAGGAATGAAAGAAGTCAAGCTGGGCTCTGTCACTTCACAGGCACATTTGAGCAGTGCTCTTAGCAGCAGACAGGAGTGGTTTGCCATTTGGCTTCTTCTGGGACTCCCCGGCCTACCCCTGCTGGGTCTCTGCTTGAGCTTTCCTGATGGTGTTCCTTCCAAGTTGTGTCCCTGCTTAATTTGGGCTCATCCAAGTGCTGCCATCTGCTGAGAGCTTTAACTGAATATTATAGCTGCTGCATTTGAAAGCAGAATGGAAGAACAAAAGATTACAAAAACTGACACCAGGTTTTGCTTTTCCCCCCCTCTCTCTCCCCCCCTCCCCCCCTCCCTCCCTCCCTCTCTCTTTCACACATGACTAACTGGGTTCCATGGTTTTTGCTTACCATTATAAATTTAATATGTAAGCCACTGTAAGTTGCCTCTGGGATTGAGTCAGTGGTACAAGTTTAATTAATAAAATGTCCCTAAGCGCACCTTGAAGCCCCTTGGGTGGCAAAGCTGCTGCAAGCTCTGTTTTGTTTCCATAAAATCAACATTGACCTCTTGATAAAATAAAAATAAACCATGTACACATTTCTATAGGTCTCACTTAATTTCCTGACTTGTGCTTTAAATACAAAAGAATGGCCTGGAAATTCATATTTTTCATTTACACCTATGCAATCTTTAATCATTAACTTTCATTGATATTTTTAGAAATACTGAATTGCTTATTTTACCCCATAATTAATTAAAACATACTAAAGAACAGTCATGTTCACTTATGCTGATGAAAAAAAAAAATCCATGTATTTTCTTCTTTTCTGTTTATTTCCAAACAGATTGTATACATATTTTTAAACAATTATTCTGTTGGACAAAGCCGGGAAATTATAAGAGAATAGAGCGATATCGCCCTCTAGTGGCAAAACAAAACAAAAAATCTAAACTGGCTTTCCGAATAAAATCCCATCTTTATCAGTTTTTTTCTACAAAGATTAGGAAGTTAACTCTACTGTCTTTTAATCTCCATTAATAAGAAAAAAAAGATCTGTGCTAATTTTCCTTGTATGAATATTATTGATCTAATCCAAAATTTAGAGCAAAGTGTGCATTTATTACAAAATTACCAATCAATTTTATAATCAGCATTGTAAGATAAAGTATTATTGTATATGCCTTGTTTGGCATTTTTAGAGATTGCAAAATAGGTAACAGTGAATTTCAGTGTTGTCCTCTATTAGCAAGCATATAAGATATTTCATTATTAGGTATTTTTCTTAAACAAATGTCTTATTTAGGAGGGAAATATAAAAATAATTTAAAGACACTATGAAGTCTGAGCTAATTTAATGTGGTGTGAATTTTTCACACTTGTTTTTGTTTTCATATTATACTCTTTCCCTTTTGAACTTGATTTTTAACTTAAAATCTTGACTGCAACCTTCATTTCCCTGCCTATGCGTGATGTTATGGTAAGAATCCTTCCCTTCCACATCATGCTAAAAATGGTCTTTCAAGCACATGTAAGAACAGGCAACTTGGAAGGGATTTAAGATGCCCATATTTCCAAAGAGAACCCACCAGACTAGCTAGTAACATTTTGAAATCAATACACATGGACTTGGATTAACCCTGGGAAGTTTAGATTCAGCTCAGCTCAACCCCGAAGACCAATTGGCTTTTTCTTGCTCTAAATTGCTACGTCTGGCGAGTCTGAGAGAGGTCTAACTTTGTCACGTCTGTTAACTTGCTTTTAGCCCCTTCCCAATCTGTTTAAAAATGATTTCTGGTTTTCTAAACTGATCCTCCAATGGCAATCCCAACCCAAGAATTGTCCCAACTTTTCCAGTGTTGGCGTCTTTAACAGTTGATGTTTATGGTCCAACTTTTGAAGACCTCATTTTGTTAGCGTTTGTGTTTTTGCCCTTTCCAAAATACCCCACAAACATCAAAATAATGATGGTCTCAAAGTACCATCCCATATCGTAAACTCATTAGGTCCAGACGTCTGCTCTTTTCAATGGTTTTATTATACCTTGGCTCTTCCTGTTTTCAAAAAGAATGATAGGCAGAGAGTTGGCGATGAATAGAGCAGCAATCCAGCACCTTTTTCTCCGGCCTTTATCCTTCAGGCTGCTGGGTAGAGAGCAGGGGAAAGGGAAGTATGATACCATCTCCAGATCTAAGAAGCCTCAAAGTCCCCGAGGCAGTTTCTCTGTGTTTAAATATTTGTTCAGATGCCTTAAAAGGCTGTATTTATTTCTAGAGTCTTAAATTATTCGGCATAGAGCTTATCCCCATTTTGTCTATTTATCATCTATCTATCTATCTATCTAAATCTGATTTCCTGAAGTCAATAGGACTTCACAGTCAGTTAGCGGATTTTAGCAAACTTTTTTAAAAACACAGGCATGTAAATATAGTCAGAACAAGTTACTTGGGTAAATATTTGATTGACGTAAGCCCAGGATTAAATAGGCATTAAGTATTATTGGCACAACTGACCAGGTAAAAGAGGGATTTATCATTTTTTTCTGGCCTAAGTTTAGTTTACAAAAAGAGAAAAAAAGTTCCAGGAGATACCATTTGGAGATACAGAATAATTATAACTTGATTTCTGCTCTTTTTTTGATCGACAAATAACGATTTGTTAATCTCACCATTCTCCCACCTCATAAAAAGAAACAGTTCCAAAAACCTTTGTACTTTTTTTTATTTTCTGAACAAGTAATACGTTTGTAGGATGCCATCAAGAATAATACTGTTGTTTCCTAGGTTGGTAGCCAGCTGGGAGTGGAAGCAGCTCCTTCAGTCACTGAAAAGACTTTTGAAGAATGGAGTCGGTCTTTCTATACTGCCAGTCACTGTATTTTAGATTAAGGGTAGAAACCGTGGATTTGCAGACAGTTTTGGAGACAGAGAGGGGCAAGCTGTGGCCTTATAGCAAGCAGCCAAAGGCACTTATGTCACACTTAGATCTGTCTTCCCACTTGCTTTCCCCTTCAAAAGCTGAAGATTTTGTTTTCATGAGCCCAAATTTTATTCCAGAACCTAGGACATATGCAAGCAAATAAACAAACAAACAAAAAACAGGGAACAAGAAGCAAATAATAATAGAAGATAACAAATTGGAGTTTTTTTTATCACAAGATATCAGGATCTGAAAATCAAAATTGAAAGATTATGGCATAAACCAGCCATAGTTGCCCCAGTGGTTATCAGCATGCCGGGTGCCATATCCAAAAATCTTGGATGACACTTAGAAAATCTGTGCATTGACAACATATCCATCGGTCAAATTGTAAAAGGCCACACTGCTTTGAGTCACATATATACTATGCCAATATATTATGACATCTTAGGTTATTGGGCAGATCTCGATATGTATAAAGGCCAACACCAGCTAAAGAACTGGCGGTTGTGCTTCACATTGTTGTGAACAGATAATAATAATTCATTCTTAAATAGAATCACAAATAAAACAAAAATACAGACTGTGAACCAAAGTGTTTTAGGCCTACAAACATTAATAAAGTTTCAAGTACCACTCTTAATACACTACATTGAAGAAAGGAAGCTGTGCTTAAATAACAATATATTAATAATAATAATATTGGCACTCTGGATGCCATACCAAAACATCTTGGATGGCATTTAGAAAACTTCTCAGTGACAAAATTTCCATCTGCCACCTACAAAAGGCCACTGCTTGGATCCACAAATATAGTATACAGATTATGATTACAATTATGACATCCTAGGTTGGGAGGAACGCCATGAGAATGAAGGCCAATCTCATAACTGGCAGCTATGATTTCACTTTTAAAAAAACATCTGGCTATGTAACCATAATAATAATAATCCCCCTTAATTTTAGAAAAAAACTACCCTGCTTGGAATTGCCTATATTCTTAAGAGACTACCTTAACAATTCTTAATAATTCTTAGGTTCTTGGTTAAGACTTGAATTATTAAATTTCCACCAGTCCTAGACTGTGAATCTAATTGTAGGTTAGCCATACATAATAATCTCCATTCTCATCCTTCTTTCTGACATGAGTCTTGGAAAACTAAGTATGCAGAACCCAGAGAGATGGGGGAACAGTCAAACTGTCTTTGAGGAAGTGCAGGCTTTCCGTGCTAATGCATTAAAACAGCTTGCTTTATAATTCAGGATTATCGTGAAGCTCCTTAACTTTGCTATAACTCTGGGCAAGACACTGGAAAGGGGGGGAGGTGTTCTAAGTCAGTTTTGCAAAGCACTTCAAACAATAAACTCCCCCCAAATAATATGCACTCACTATATGTCAAAACCAAGTGAAAGGTGAGAGAAAAAACAGCTTTTCGAGAAAGTATTCTCTGCCCCAGAAGGCTTTCCCGTTCATCCCTTTTCATTCTAAAGTATGAAGGGTCACATATCTTTCATTTAAAAAAATCCTCTGATCTAGTTTGAATCAATGCACCTGGGAAAATAACATTAAGAATAATTAATTGCTGCAATTCTCTGTACACATGTGCATTTGTGTGTATCTGTGTGTGTATCATAAAAAAAATGCTACAATATTCTCACAAAAATACACCCATAGTGTTAGTCCCCTTTATTCCCTTTTTCCTTTATTCATTTTTTTCATTTTCATTCTTCGGTTCTGAAACCAGATTTTAACCTGTCTCTCTGTGAGGTTTAAAATCCTAGCAACTTCATAGCGGCGTTCTCGGGTGAGGTACATATTAAAGAGGAATTCCTTTTCCAGTTCCAGAGTTTGGAATTTTGTGTAAGGACAACGCTTTTTCCTGGTGGACCGAGCATGAATCCAGTTTGCAGCGGGGTTATCTGAAAAGGAGGGAAATAGGAGAGGGGAAGAAAATAAGGGAGGGGAGGATTTGGTGAGGGGAGAAGGGCAGCCATGGGGGGGGGGGGAATGAGAGGAAGGTTGTTAAATTAATTTCAGAAGGATCCCTGTGCTTTTCACAACTGAGGAGAGATTATCATAAAAGCCTGAAAAGCCTGTTGGCTAGACCCCAGTGAGGTCTTCTTGATGACAGAAGGTAGTTATGGGGTTCCCTTTTTATGGGTGCCTGTTGGTGCTTTGCTGGGATAGGAGTCTAGACGTTTTTATAGGTTAGTAAAACTATCCCTTTTGCACACTGGAGCCTTACAGGTTGGGGCAATAAATCAGCTTGTGTGTGGTTTCTTTTCTTTCTCTTTTTCCTTCCTTCCTTCCTTCCTTCCTATCCCAATTTTCTCCTTTTTTAAAACTTACTTGGGCCGAGCTGCTGCTCCTGTTTTTCCTCCTTCAGGTCGCTGAGCGGGCTGGGGTTACGGCTGCCTCCAGAGGCTGGCTTGGCCGGGCTGAGGCTGGCGTTGCTGGCGTTGCTGGCGAGGGCGGGTGCACCCAGCCCGGCAGCCGCCGCCGCCGCCGCCGCCTGTTCGCTGGCTGCTGCCAGAAAGGAGCCGCACGTGTAGTCGGGCCCACGGGAACGGCCGGCGGGCGAGGAGCTCTCAGTCCGTGGGGCCGGAGAAGCGGACGCGGAGGCAGGGGTGCCACTGGTGGTAGAAGCGAAGGCTCGGGGGTCAAGCGAAGCGGAGGTGGCAGCGGCGGGCTCCGGCTTGCCGATCCCGTAGAGGTGTCCGGCGGCGGAGTCTCGGTCGGAGACGGCGGGCGCAGCCGAGAGGGCGGCGTGGCTGCCGCGAAAGGCAGCATAGGGGTCGAGCCAGGAATGGACGTACCTGGCCCCCTCGCCCGGCCCTCCAAGGTGCGGCGGGGCCACGTACGGAGGGTAAATGCCCGGCAGCGGGGTGGAGGGCTGAGCCGGAGGAGGACGGGCGGGCCAGGAGGAGAAGACGGACGGCTTGAGCGTAAAGCTGCAGGGGGCAAACTCCGACCCTTCGGTTACCGCACCTGAGGGGGGCAGGCGGGGGGCGGCGAGGGGGTGACCCCCTGGTAGGAACCGGCCGGGGCCGCCGCCCGCTCTTCCGCCGTACCCTTCCTCGGCGTCAGGGCCTAGGAGCGAGTCCACGTAGTAGTTACCGAGGGTGCCGCCCGACGACATTTTGGGGAGATTCCCTCCGTGGCACGGCATGGGGCGAGGGGGGGGGGAGAGTAAGAAGTTGAGGAAAAAAAAAAAAAGGTTTAACACTGTGAACTGGAGATTTTTCGCCCGGCCCGGGGAGCAACCCTGGGATTTTGCAGCCTTCTCCGCCTCAAACTATTGGTCCCTCCGCCCACGTGATCATATTTACCAATACTCGTAAGTAAATCAATCCGCTACATTGGCGTTCGGGAAGGTTTGCTGGTGTGATTCAAATATATATATATATATATCCTCCCCCCCCAAACTCATCTGCAACACATGAAGAGCTCCCCCCCCTCAAATTGCACTTGAGAAAACGAAACGCCAGACGCGGCCCTGACATTGTGCGCCGGGGGGGGGGGAAGAGAGCGAGAGAAGAGCAGCCGAATCCTTCCACGGCCCTCCTGCCTCAGCCAGACGCCCGGAGGGCGTGGCCCTCCCGCAGAGGAGCCAAGCGCAAGTTGGCGGACTATTTCTTCGCCTTCTTGGGCCGGGTTTCGCCATTCGTTCCCGCGCGTCTCCAGCGAGCGGAGGGCGCTGACAGAGCTGAGCTCGTCCCTCTCGCTGGCAGAAGCCCCTGAAAGACAGCGAGGAGGAGGAGGAGGAAGAGGGAAGGCCGGGTGGGGGTGGGGATGGAGAGAAGGGGAGACGCCAGGGAGCGAAGGAGAGGCTCCCAGCGCGATCCCGGCCCCCAGAAAGCAAACGCCGAGAGCGAGCAGCTCGTGCAACTGCGCAGTGCGGGGCTCGTTTGCCGGAGCGAGACTCGGGAATCTCTTCGCAAACCGAGCAAGAAACGACAAACGCCGCTGCGCAGAAGAGCCCGAGTGAAAAGGAGCCCTGAATGAGTGGAAAGGAGGAGAGGGGGGGGGGGAGAGGGGAGAAGGCAGGGTTGCCCCTCGTCTTGTTTGAAAACAGGTGGAAGTCGAGACCTTCTCTCTCCGCGATGATTTTATGCTTTTCAATAAATTTTTTATGAGATGCATTTGATTACAGATTAATGCGTTCCGTCGTCTAATAAAACGGACTGGTGGCACGGAGCCTCTCTCTCTCTCCGTCTCTCCCTCCCTCCCTCTCTCTCTCTCTCCTCTCTTCCTCTCTCTCTCTCCGTCTCCCCTTTCCGCCTTCAGGGCTAACATCAAGCTGAATGCCAGCGCTTCCCAGAGGTCTGAACCGCCAGGACTTCAAAGAAGCGGCAGTATAACTTCCAGGAGTTGGGGAGAGAATAAAAATGAATGAGTGCACCTAGTGAATGGAGCGGCCTCGGCCTTGCTGCGCCCCAGCCCGCTGGAAGACGGCAGCCGAAAAGAGGGGTGGGGTGGCGGCGCCCCTGCCAACTTCCAGGAAGAAATGCTTTTTTTACTAGTTGGGAGCCCCCGGCCACCTCTAGTAGCTTCCCCCCACCATCCAATTAAATCGAGGACTTTCATCCGTATTTTACTGCCTTTATTATGGACTGGTGGAGGCCAAGTTTCCGGCTGTAGGTTTTAGCACTAGACTAGAGGAACAATGGTCTCGCCCGTCTTCCAGTAATTCAACTCCTTTTTCATCTCTCTCTCTCTGTCTCTGTCTCTCTCTCTCTCTTTTTTTTTTGCAGACGCGCCCGCGCGCGGCTTTTTTTCTTTTTCAGAAAGGCTAGACCTGGGTTTGCTTGAATGGGGGACGAGACCCTTGCGAATCCAGTGTCTTGCGTCAATTAAACAAGCCGGACGCTGCTGTCCCGCACGTTTGCCTCCCGAAAGGCGGAGAAAGGCGAGGTGGAGCATTTTCCTAGTACGGTATATATACCTCTCCTTTCGGAGATGTGCTAGAAGCCGGCGTGTCGCGAGTTTACAGCCCTATTCCTTTTCATTTCAAACAACGTCGAAGCGCTCTGTTTACTATGGCAAAGGCACACGTTTATAGGTGGATGCGCGTGCCTGCGTGCCTATGTGTCTATGCACAAGCACGCACAAGCAGCCAGTCACGCGTAAGGCCGAGAAACATACCTATCCTAATTGGTGTAACAACGTGGAAACCATTGGCCTCGGCTGGCGCAGAATTTATGTTCAAAATAAAACCGGGCTTGGAGACGCTGCCGAAGAAGGAAACGTCTGGGTGTTTCTTGAAAACACCTTTTCCCTCTTCACCCCTCAAAGTATGTTACAAATCCAAATTATCTTATGGGCAGCAAGGTGTCCGGATACCAAATTGACTGACATTTCAGCCAGTAACGTATAAGGGAAAACATGCTCGATCCACCAGATCGAGAGGTATGAGTTTAGAAACATGTGAGGTACATCAGCATATAAACAAAAAAAAAAACACTCATGGGTAACTCATGGGTAAAGTCTTCGCAATACATCCCTGGAAGTTAGTCATGCTCAGACCGTTTCCTAAGGAAATTTCCCTTCGCCAGATCGAGAATTCTTCTCAAAAAACCTCCTTCTCGGACTAAAAGCAGCGGAGGGAGCCAGAACAGAGAACAGAGATTCCTTTACCGACCGTACTCAGGTATCATTAGGAAAGCAATGCAGTATTTTCGTAAGGACGGAGGCAAGGTCCTGGTTTAGAACGCAAGGTGGGTCAACGGGGCGCCTGCTTTTTGAAGCTGAACACGGGATCCAAGCCTTTGGACTTCTGTGGAGTCCTTGGTATTCTCTCAGCTTGCTTGTTTTCTTGCAGACATTACTTTGCAATGAAACGTCTGCAAGAAAACAACCACGCTCAGAGAGCAGCAAGGACCCCACAGTTCAGCCCTGAGCTACAAATGTTGGTACCATTTGGACTTCATTTAAGAGTCACGTTCATTTGCAAACTCCCACTCAACGCCCCCAGCTTTCTCTCTCGACTTCCTCCTCCTTCCTTCCTTCCTTCCTTCCTTCCTTCCTTCCTTCCTTCCTCCCTCCCTCCCTCCCTCCCTCCCTCCCTCCCTCCAGCCTCCTTTCACAAAAAATAAAGTGACTGCTGGTAATATTTATTTTGCAGGAATGTGGGATGCAAAAAGTCCCAAGCTCCATTATCTTGACATTTGGTGCAAAGAACAATCAAAACGGCCAAGATCGCAGGGAAACTGAAACAGATTTGCATTGATCCATGCCCAGGCAAATCCCGTACACCCATTGCAACTTTTGAAAGGGCTATAGCGTTCAGATAGACGGACAAAATTATTCCTCTGATTTTCAGAAGGCGACTGAGTAACACTCATTGCAGGTTCCTCTGCCGAGTTAAGCACGCGCACATACACGCACATTTAAAGAAAATAGAGCACAATGTGTCGGAAGTTTCACTTAAGTTTCCCTTGCCTGCTAGATTGCCCATGGCCAATATTTACAAAACATCCTGTTTATCCTGCTCCAAAGATTGCCTTACTTTGGTTTGAGGTTTCTGCTTTGCTTGTTTTTAAAGCCACTGACCATGTAATCGTGGAAAGGAGGCTTGTGTCGGGCCTTAAGTCAAAGATTTTGTCAACCCTGAAAGCTTCCTGGCAACATTGCAACCTGCCATTGCATTTGCTCTTACACTTAACAGTCTATAAAAAAGAAGGAGGAAGAGGAAGAGGAAGAACAAAATGGGAACTAGTCAATGGCGAGCAGCTTCCCTTTCCTGCATGTCTGTCTTTTTCCAGGAAGGGATTCAGCCAACTCTTTGCTGCTCAGATTTTCTGGAAAGATGAATGGAACTCAATAACTTTACAGAATTTATTGCATTATACATGCAAATAAGACATGCACAAAAAGGAGACATATTGCTTGTAAAGACCACGATTCCACATATGCACCACGAGGAGAGAGAAAAGGATACACCCATAGCTGTAGATGAAAGAGACTTTGACATGAAGCACACATCTAACACAGGGGAGGATGGAGATGGAGGTTTACATCGTCAAATGTGCTTGTTTGTCCTTTCTTTTGCTTCCCAAACCCGGGAAGCACATTTATTAATTTATTTTATTCAATTATTGTTAAACGGTTGTATATATTCCAAATGTTATGGCCCATGTAGTAAGTAACCCCCCACATAAATACCCCTTGTTTAGTTAAAAACATAAAAAAATACATTGTCCGAATAGGCAACAGCTCTAATAAGTTAAGACCAAGTTATAAGGATCAATCAGAATTTACCCTGCATTACGATGAAGGAAAACAAACTATACATGTGAACCCAAGAGAGGTAGAGAGAGAGAAATAAAGAGAGAGACAGAGAGAGAGAGAGAGACAGACAGAGAGACAGAGAGAGAGAGAGAGACAGAGAGAAAGACATATCATAGGAACATACATGGACATTTGCATCACTAAAAATAATAACAAAAGGTCACATTCTATCAGAAATTTTAAAAATGGAACACGAAGGCATGTACCCTCCGCAGCTACCCACCCACCCACCCACCCACCACCTGGGCCAGTCTTTCTTAATCATGGGGCAACCAATGGTGACAGCATTATGGGCCAGCCCAGGTTGTGCGGTTTAAGAGAAGGTCAGATTAGCAGTCAGTTCTCGGATTCGGTTCTCCCTACTCATCTTCTTGAGTTTCATTCTGCGGTTTTGGAACCAGATCTTGACCTGCCTGTCAGTGAGGTTTACGCTCTTACTGATCTCTAGGCGGCGCTCTCGGGTGAGATACATATTGAACAAGAATTCTTTCTCTAATTCCAGTGTTTGGTGTTTAGTGTAAGGGCACCTCTTCTTTCTGCCACTCTTTGCCGTTAACCAATTGCTGGTTGGAGTATCAGACTTGGCTTCCTCTAGTGAAATCGAAGGGAGAAGGGAGAGGGGAGGGGGAGGAAGACAAGACAAAACAAAACAGAAAAGAAAGGACCTCAGTCTTTTATACTGTAGCCTTGGCCATGAACCCATTTCCATTGTGTCTGACCGAAAGGATGCCTTGCCTTGTGGATATGAAACATTGCCAGAGTAGGTGCCTACATGAATTCAGGAAGAAGTGTGATTTTTTTTAAAAAAACACACACCATTCTTTCCACATTAGCTTTCTTAAAATGCCAGCAACACACAATTTACCATGATAGGGACTGTTCAGTTATATTCTTTGTGGCATACAGAATATATACTAGAATATAGAATGCCTTATTTGGCCAAGTGTGATTAGGCACCCAAGGAATTTGTCTCTGGTGCTGAAACTCTCAGTGTACATGCAAAGCAACAAAGTAATCATCATCATCATCATCATACCAATAAGGGAGGGTAATAAAGACAATAAGAAGGTAATAATAATAATAATAATAATAATAATAATAATAATAATAATAATAATAATAATAATAATAATAATAATAATAATAATAATAATAATAATAATAATAATAATAATAATAATAATAATAATACATGGGTAGATATATACATAGACAGTATTGTGAGAAAAAGGTGTTCAGCACTCTGTTTGGGAACAGACACATTTTGGTTCAACTACAACCATTTCATGGGGACTGTTTCAATCCTGCTGCCTTGTCAACAATGCTATCTTAATGGGTGTGACTTTTACAATCAGCCCACGTCTTGTAAAACACTGATTCTAACCAAAAGATTGGAGGGAAGGCCTCGGTTAAAAACCTTCTGATCTCACTCCTGCCATTGAACAGGGATGTTTCAAACTCTCAGCTAACCCCAAAGGTTGAACAATGAATACCAAATTGAGCAAAGGTATTTTTTTTTCATTTTCCTGTAAGCCTTCTCTCCACTCCATCCTCACATTAGATGTAGAATTTATCTTTGATTTGTGTGCAATGCCCGCTGTTGTTCTTTATTTTAAATGTACACAATAAGGTCAAATTCTCACTAGGGGCTGCAAAATTATTTGTGGACGGGGGGGGGAGGGGGCTTCTTCTCCCTCCACCCCTCCGGAGATGAAATCTCCTGTGGCTCACCACCCATTCCTTTTAAAGAATAATGAACTTAGCCCATTTATGTTAAGTATTGAATAACATTCTCCTCCAAACTATAATCAGCCGTTGGAGATTTAAACTGGATCCAAATGCTCGACTTCCTGTCTAATAAAAAAAATAATAAAAAAAAAAAAACCCCACACACGCAAAGTTGTTTCTAAACTGCCTCCCTCTTTCAAACTTTATCTGGTTCTGCGCCATCTCCTCCGAACGAAAAACACTCTTATTTTGAAGGGTCTGTACCCCAGTGAGATTAATGAAAATCCACAGAGGAAAGGCTGGGTGTTAGTGGGACTTGGGGTGCTGAACAGACCGTAATTTCACAATTCTTGGAATGTTCTCTTTGAACGCCCAGCCCAAGGAGGGGGAAAAGCAAGTTCCAGAGCCGGGAAGAAAAGTAGGGCACAGGCTGCAGCGAGCCCCGAGCTGCCCCCACTTTCCCTGAGCGTCTAACACCTGGAGGACCCAACCGAGGGGAAGAGGGCGAGCGGGCGAAGTGAGGACAGGACCGGACGGCGGAAGGGAGGGAAGGAAGGAGGGAGGGAGGGACGGCGGGAGGGAAAGAGCGTCCTTTCTGCTGAGCAACGATGGCTGCGCTTTTTAAGCAGCGTTTTCCTCGCCTTATTTACGGACGTTCCCAACTTGGCAAGCATACCGACCTTTGCTTTCTTTCTCTTGGCTTTCTGGGCTGGAGACGGCGGCATCGGCCAGGCAGCTCCGCTCGTCCGGCAGCGCGGACTTAGACTCGGGACTGGCCACCCGGGAGGCTTTGGCGGAGTTGTCCGGCTGGTGCTGGGGCTGGTGCGGATGGCCGCCGCCGCCGCCGCTGCTGTTGCCCGGGGTGGCGTTGGCGCTGGCGTTGGCGCTGGGGTTTTCACTCGTCTTCTTTTCCATCGGAACTTGCGAGGCGACCTGCGCTTTGGAAGCGCCGCGTGGGTTTAACTGCAGCATGAGGGTGGAAGTGGCTTCGGGGCTGTTGTGGTACTCTTGGGCTTTCCCCCCGGCGTAGGTCTGGCTCAGTCTGAAATACCCCGGGACGGGGACCTCGGGGTTTTCAATGGGACACGAGTCAGAGACTAACCTCTGGTAGGAAGAAGGAACGTCGGAAGGGGAGCCCAGCTTGGACCGCTTGTCCGAGTACATGCAGCAATTGGTTTCTTCCTTAATATTGGTCGCAAAGGAACAAGCGGGCACCTGCTGAGTAACAGGTTGCTCTATGCGGCACGGCCTGCTGGGGTCGGCCCAAGTGTCTACCGGAGGGATGTAGGGATGCACGTTCATGCCCATGTTTGGATGACTGACTTCTCTTTTGGCCAGAGACGGTAGAAGCCCACAGGTCTGCATCCCGTACGTGCCAAGGTCTGCGCTGGGCGGCATGTACATGCTGGCGCCGTTGGAGTAAAAGCTATCGCTCCTGCAGGCACCGATCAAGGAGTCGACTAGGAAGGTGTTGGCGGCGGGAGAGCTGTTGGGAAAGGACATTTTAGGCAGGAATTGGAAGGCGAGAGAGGGTGTCCTTTGTAGGCTGACATCTCTACGAAAACATGCCCGGTGTAATTGCGGGTGCCTCCGCGCGACCACATGACAGGCGAGCCAATGAGATTTGAAAACGGCCCCTGAGCCGCGGCCTCCCCGCCGATCACGTGCTCTCCGAGACACGCCGAGCCGCGGCGCAAAGGTGGACAACAGCGACACCTGGGACAGCCGCGAGGAAACGCAGCCGCTCAGCCTGCCCGCCGCAGCCCCCTGCCACCTTTCCTCCTCTTCCTCTCTTCCTCTCTCTCTCTCTGTGTGTCTCTGAACCCCCTTTTTTAAGGATGTGTGGATTTGTAAAAAAAAGTCAAATCCGGTGCAGTGTGCTGGTTTAAAACAAGGAAATGCAATAATAAGCTGTTCTGAGTAGGAGCTGAGCCTGAATTTAAAAGCAGTTTCTGTTGTGTCCGTTTCCAAAAATGTAGAAACACCTATTTCAGTTTATAAACCTGGATAAGCTACACAGAGGGTAAAAAGGAGGGTAGGGAGAAACACGGAGGGGCACCGAAACAGGCAGGGAAATGATGCAAAATGCAGAGCCGTGGTTCAATTTTCTGTCTCCAAATGCATTGTGGTCCACTTCCATGAACTGACCTCAACTGTGCCCTCAGAACAACTGTCCTTACTCTTAGACCACACCAACCTTTGTCTTTCTCCTCAGAATTAAACTCATTTTTTTGGGGGGGGGGGAACCCAACCAGTAACATCTCCCTTACAAAAGAAAGGCATGGAGTTGGGTACAGAGAATATCTGCGGGATGTTTGGTTCCCCAGAAGTGCCATTGTTTGGAAAGAATACAGAAGTGGGAAACATTTTCCTTTTATGGGTTTTCTAAAAGCATTGGCTTCTGACAAGATCCAAAAGGTAACAGAATTGATCAATACAGATTAAGAGGAATCAGGGCGATCAATACACTCCTCATCTACATGCTCCAGCCAGTTGGTAATTTTCTTGCTTCTGAAGCTTTTTCAAGAGTTATTCCCTCTGTAGCCACACACAAGAAAGATGTTTTATTAACAAATCAATCTAGACTTTGTAAAGGGTAAGATTAATAGTTGGGATTTAGCATAATAGTGTTCACGTTATGAATTATTGAAAATTATACCATTGATTTTTCCTTTTTTCTCCTAAGCAAGAAGGTCAACTTTTGTTTTAATATAAATTGTCAGATATAAAAGCTGGCCTATTACGATAAGGGCTTACTTTGTTTTTTGTTTTTTTTTAGTTTTAGTTTTATTAGGTTAAAGAAAAGGGGGGAAATCACTTTTGTTTTAATCTACATATGAACAATATCGCATTGCTCAGTACAACAGAAAAAAAGGTATTATGTTAAAAGGTATTTTACAATAATTTTATATAATGCTGATGAACTGATCAAACACCAATGCATGAACTCACCTAAAATAAAACTAGGCAACAGCTATAATTTTCTTGGCCTAATGTATAAATGTATAAATGTATAAATGTATAAAGATACATTTCAAAAATGGCAAGGATGTATAAACTGACCAACATAAAAACAGAACATTACCTCTGACTGTTTGAAAATTTAGAGGTTTTGTCTTTAAATATACTTTTTCAATGTAGCTTAGGATAAAGTTCTCTCTCTCTCTCATATGAAATAAGGTTGATTGTGAAATGACTGGATTTTAATTAAAATTTCGAATATGCTTTTCTCCATTCTCCAGCCCTCTCCCTTCCTTTCCAAAATGTGTCTGATATGCACAGCCCAGCATACCACATTCATGCTCCATGTTTGAAGAATAAATATTGTGCTGCTTCGTGGACCATATTTTGCGGCCATCAGCTCTTCTTTGTTAATTGAATTGGTCCCCTCTCCGTCTCCTCCTTTCTTTTCAAGCAAAACCTCAGTCCTAACAAACCTCAAATCTTTCAAAGGTCGGTTCATACGTCCTTGACCGTCTATTGTTGCCAAATTACTCCTTCACCAGCCTACTATCTTCAAAATCATTTTCTGTCCTTGGGATTGCCGGGACGGTTTGCTTCCTTTCTCTTCCTCTCTCTCTGTCTCTTTTAAAAATACTTCCGTGGCCTTTTTCTGCAAACCTCCCCCGGTTTTTTTTTTTTTTTTAAATCTCCCTGTGACAATGAGACAGACCTTTCAGAAGCTGATCCGCAGCTGTTCAAATACAACATCAATGCCAGGTTAAGAGGCGGCGGCGCCTTTTACAGCTTTTGTCTGCAAGGATCCCTTGCGATCCGAGAGTCGAGGTCTTGTTTTTACCTTCCTAACTATATTCCCACCCAACCCCAGATTTGGCCAAAACTCTTTCCCCTGTTGGGCGACTCTTGGCCGTGTCCTGAGTGGGGTGTGGGGAGGAGAATCCAGACAGACGGTCCCTCACCGGAGTCTCGAGTGGCGGCCGGCATAGACAGATCCCGCTTGCTCACCTTCAATTTGAGATCATTATCAGAGCCATTGCTAAGCGTTTGGCCCGGGCTGGGAAGCAGACAAAAGTGGAGGTCACGACGCTCTCTCTCTCTCTCTCTTTGGGGGCTGGGGGTTTTATGGGCTTCCCAGCCATTTTCCTCCCCCCCTCCCTTCCCCTCTGAAAACAAGAAGCCAGACGGCCCGCCGAGTTTAAAGCAACCCAATACCTCCTTTTCCCCTTTGCCTTGCCTGCGCTTTTTAAGATTTTGCCCTGAGATCTATAATCGGGGATTTTATTCCCATCAAACGGGCCATTGGTACTCAGCAGTCGCCTGAAGAAAGAAGGGCCCTAGCAGGAGAGCACCGTCTGCGGTTTACTTTTTATTTTATTTTATACCTATTCTGTTTTATTGGCGTTTGTAGTAGCCCAGTGGTAAAGTTAGAACCATAAGCCAGGAGTCGCTCGCCTTTATATCCTGAGAGACTTTAACGAGTTGACTTGCTTTCGATTTTGCATTTTTCTGTATTTGGGGTGTGTGTGTGTCAGATATATTACCGCCACAATTATTGGGGTCCAGATAAAGATGAATCGGGGTGGTGCCCTCCTGCTCCTAAGGCAGCCTGTGGCTCCTTTAAAAAGAACCTGTTTTCAGCCGAGCAGGCAAAAGTGACTTTAAAAGAAGAAATGGGTATATAAATCCAAAGGTAACATTTGTGTAGCACTTCCAGAGAGTGAATAAACATCCTTCTAAGAAGCTGATCCCTTAGACTTTCCGTGCTTAATGTCACTCAAGTTTTAAATCACATTAAGCTGGAATTGTAGTAATTAACACGAATAAATAAATCAATATTGTGCCGTAAATGAGATATACAATCTGCATTACCCGCAAAGGGTTTCCTCTTGACTGTTCCATATTTTTTCCTCCAAAAGAGTGAAAGCCTTAGAAGCTCCGTTTATAAGTCCATGATTATTTGCAGTAAAATATATGTTGACGCTACTCTTTTCTGCCTGAATAAATAACGGAATGTAAAAAAACTGGGAGGAATGTCGTTGCTTAACGTTTTAATTTTAATCCTTCAGATTTATGCCATGTGTTATACCCGGGCTGGGTTTCCCCACTCTCACTCCCATCCACCCCGAATTCTTGCTGGTGTGTTTTGTTTTTTTTACTTCTCTTTTATTTGCCTTGATTATTAAAGAGGAGACGGGAAGAATCCCATCAATCGTGAAACAGTAAACTGTGAAAACGCAAAGCGGAACTTTTGATCATTAAATATCGTGAAAAGACTGGAATTTATCAGAAACCAGACAGAACCGTGCCAAAGCTGTAATACAGATGAACTTCTTCATTTTTTTTTTCCTGTAGGAAGAATTTATAAACAGATCCATTTGCTTACATTTCTCCCCGGTGTGGAGCTGGGTGCATTAGGAGGGTTTCCTTTTAATTAAGACCCGTTAACTTATTGCCGAACAGCACCAAAGTGCCCCACTCTTAATAATATGAGAATTAAATTACCCCATCTTCCTCACCTACTCCACCGTAGGCAACAATCGCAATATTTCTAGGCAGTGAGGGGAAGAGATATCATTACAGTATTCTGCAAAGCCAAAATTTGCAGGTAAAAGTCCCGATCATATTTGGACAGCTCCCCCTAATTCTTCCAGATTTTTCTTACACAAATAATTTTTACAGATGGGAGGTGCATAGGATCCCCTTAGAGAAATTCATATTTTGCCTTTGTTTCACAGCGGACTGGGAAGCTTGGAGTTCCATATCAAATGCTATAAGCTTTTTCCTGGCGGGGGGGGGGGAAGCGGGAAGGGGTCTGGAAAGATGGAGTGGCTTATAGCTGTTTATATATAGTCTTTCTGTTCATTAGAAGCCCTGGAAAAAAACAGGACATACAGCTATAAAGCTAGTGACTGGGTAAGTCTTATGTTTAAAATCTCAAGCCCGTGTAGCTTTGGGAGGGGAGGGGGGAAAATAGTCATCATAATTTAAAAACTGATAAAGATAGACAGACAGACAACAAAATAAAATACAAGATTTTCACTGGCTGAGTTTAGCAATCATGAAGAGAAGTAACGAAATAATAATCTAGCAAATCTAGCCAGAACCAGGATGGCTCATATTTTGAAGTCCCCAAAAGGACAAAGCAAATATTACAAATATTTAACCAATTTAATAGGCAGAGGACAGGCATACTTATAAACACAAAAATCCTTCAGTTAATATTACATTTTAAAAATATAACAGAAAGAGTGGAAGAAAGGATTCAGGGGAGAAATCTGTTGTCATCTTCACGTGAAGGTTTACAGCATGTGCTTTAATTGAATAAGGAAAGGCAACCACAGGTTTTGACATTGTCTATTCTCAGAATATTCTCCGTTTTCTTTATTTTTTTTATTCAAACAGGTCAATGCCAAGATTTTCAATCTTTCATGAGTGTCTTTTAAAATTTATTTTGTAATTTTAAAAAAATCATTGTTTTAGGTAACCAGAATAATCATGGGTTTCCTTTTAAATTTAAAAAAATATTAAAAATCTATCCGGCAAACAAAGAATCCTGCATCTATTTCTCAAATATGACTTTATCTGGTTTCTTATTCTTTTTTTTTTTCCTTTTTTGCCTCTCCCTTAGTTGTTAGGTCTGTTAGGGAGAAAGTGGGGGAAATGACATCCTTGTCCTTTGCTGTATAATTTTTCAAAAATGCATCTTTGGAGAAATTTAGCACTGAACAAATCACTGGCCAATTTCAGAGGCAGATTTCTCTATCTCTTGAGGGAAAAACAAATTACATCTTAGATATCTTTTGAAAAACTGTTGAGATTCTTCAACCTGCTATGAATGAAATTTAGATCTCCAATAATTCATTTAAGAAATGTTTAACTTTTTTCTGGTAAATAATTCTTTTCTTTTCTTTTTTAACCAGCAAGGAAGCATACAGATGTCAGCCAACCATTTCTCCATTAATTAAGATTACATATTTTCCAAATTGTTCAATTTATCATCTCATTAAAAAACACTTTACGACTCATATTTCCCCATCACAAACTATATATATATACACACACATATACACGTACGGAGATATAGTTGTGTGTTTGTATTTTATGTGTTAATAACACAAAATACATTTTAATTAGTTTGTTTGTATTATATTTGTGAGTTACCTCTGTTTTTTTTATTTGATTCTGCTATGTTTTCTCACTTCTAGTTGCTTATACATTTTATTAGTGGCATTATTATTGTGGGGAAATACCAGAATATCAGGACAAATATATATTCTGGAATATAAGTGCGCCCTCAAGTGGAATGTATGTGTATAACATATGGAGCATTCTGTTTTTAATCCCTGTGTTTTCTTGTTTTTTTTCATTTGACCATTTTGTTCTCATTCTTTTGTTAAATAAGAATATAAGGATGAGCATATATATATATGTACAATATATTTAGAATTATTCTTTTAAATTCTTACAGTATTTATTGATTAAGGAATGCAAATGCAACTCCCCTTTGTAAAAATGGTTAGACACTGAGTAGGGCTGATATATATTTTTCATCATGTAAAGGTAATTTTCCCTCAAGTATCTTAAGGCAACAATTCAGATTACTTACATTTCCTGTGAAAGTATCATTTTTTAAAGTAATCAATGTTCCATAGGAATCCAAAATTCTCTCTTATTTATTTTTAAGGGGATTGAATCAATTTGCTTGTTGCTTTCTTTTAAACAATTTTTCATAAGGCATGATTTACCTAGACTGAGAGCAATAATGCTTTTGCAGTTAATAATTTACATAGAAAAACCCCTTATAACAACATTTTTAAAAGAAAATGGTTATTTAAAGGGCAATTGAAAAGGCTTTTATAATACACACACTGGTGAAATATTCTGCACGTTTCATTCTAGATAAATACAGAGAAGGGCTGTATTGATGGATACAGTGGATTGATGGGTCCACTGATTTGAATTGATATGCAGTCCTTTTCTGTTATGCACCTATGAGTGAATAATGTATTTGCCAGTGTGAGACAGAAAAAAAGGAAAGGGGAAAACAGGAAGTGAGGAATGGGTGGGAAGCCCAGAAGGGTGGGTGGTAGTTGAATATAAGAGGCAAAGCTTTGAGGCTTCTAATTATTCAGAAAGGTTAAAGGTGATGACCTTGACATCTCGGAAGTTCAAAGGCATATACTTAATTTTTTTTTTGTTTAAATTAAAAAATTAAATTATTCTCCCAGTCTTCTTACATTCTCTTAGTTTAAGGCATACTTTGTGCATTTCCTGGTATTTTATTCCTCCAATCTGGCCTTTAATGAACACAAAGAAAATGCAAACTGTTTCTTTGCCTTTTCTTTTTCCTTTTCCCTTTCCTTTTTCTTTCTTTTAAAAAAGTCAAACTGTTTTCTCACTTGCTGCTTTTATTGCACTTGTGGAAATCTCTTTCTTTTTCCCACCCAGCACAAGGTGTACAATATAGCCTAATTAAGTTGTTACAAACCCCGGGTTTTTATGGTGTTGTCTAGACAGTTCAAGGTTTTGTAAACAGCTTAAACAGGCCAGGACAACAAAATGGAGAGAAGACCCTCTACCAAATTCCTGTGGTGGTGGTGGGGGTGGGGGAAATAAGTGTTAGCAATTTAGTAGCAAAGCAGAGATTTTTCTCAATTCTTTTATTAGTTTGTCTCTGCGTGTCAATAATATGGAAGAAATGCCTTTTAAAAAATCGCTCTCTTTAATGTAGTTCCTCTCCCCCCCCCCCCCCCCCGCCCATGAATAAGTTCAAGTTTTGGAGCTGGAAGTTTCTAAGAGCGGAATGCATCTAAGACCACAGCTGAGTTTCTCCAAATCTTGCCACATAGTGAAATTTCATCTTATGGCTTTACAGCTGAAGTCTAATCGGGGTATTTTTATGAGCCCATTTCGGGTCCTAGGATAAAATACTGGCAATGTTTAGTGATAATAGTGGCCTTTGCACATGTTTGGCTATTCGTCCCTCAGTTCTGAAACCATTCCCCTTTCTGGATTTGCCCCATTAAAAAAATATAAGATAATGGGGCCTTCTGAAGGCACAAAGGTTCAGTTTCATGTGGGCTCAGAAAGGACACAGTGGTGCTTCTTCAGAAATGGACAATTTAGCAGATAATTCAAGCGGAAGATACAGCTTCAGCTTTTACCAGCAAGCCACTGAGACACAAAAAACGAGACAGCATCCCAACGCCTTGATATGACAACAGACTTCCCACCCCTCTCTAACCAGCATGAAGTTATGGATCCAATGCACATCATCCCCTTTACAATTATTTGTGGTGCAAGGGGAGAAATGTATTCCTGTCTCCAAGCCCAGAGGAGGAGGAAAGAGTAACCAAGGATGCTTAAAGCGCTGGTTTTAAAACTGTCAGATTCCCAGGAGGTCTCTAGTTACAGCCATGAAAAGCCAGTGAGAAAATAAAATAAATGAATGTTGTGGGTGATTTAAAAAAAAAGAAAAGAAAAGAATAAAGACAACGCTACAGCATTAAGATGGAGTGTTGGATTTACCCCAGTTGCTTTTAAGGAGGGTTCTGCTCTATCAATCCCACGAGAGCACCAAGAGACACGGAAATAGTACTATAGACCAAAATAACAATTAAAAAAAAAGCTGCTTATGTCCTCAGGGTGGACGTCATGTTAACCTCTGGGGTTTTTGCGCTCAGATGTCTGGTTGGATAATAAAGGGAGATCTGTCCTTCCTCCTCACTCTCCTCTCCGGGGCTTCTCCTCTCAAAATAAGGGGTTTCCTGTGAAATATTGCATGCGGTCTCGGTTGAGTTTCTTTTCTTTCATCCTTCGATTTTGGAACCAAATTTTGACTTGGCGATCTGTGAGATTCAACATTCTGGACAGCTGGAGTCTTTTCTCTTTGTTGATGTACACGTTGAAGAAAAATTCCCGTTCCAGGACTCTAATCTGGTACTTGGAATAAGGACACCGCTTTTTCCGGGATCTCCGGGGGAGTGCTGGAATGGCCAGAAAAAGAAGGAAAGAGGAGGAATGGCAGTGGCGGCAATGGGCCCATTCCAAAAACTTCACGGACAGCTAGACTGACTGTTATTCCCTGGAAAACTGACTCCTTTCTCTGCCCCCCCCCCCCCGCAACTGCCGGCCTCCCTCCGGGATAACTTCGGCGTAGCGGCTTGCAAAGGAAAGGAAAGGAAAGGAGGAAGAAAGATTTCCCTAAATTCCCGGCCCGCTATTAGGTTGCTTTCTAAGGCTTAAGTCCCACTGGACTCAATGGGGATTGGTCCCTTTGGCTCGCGCTTTTCTGAATGGAAAGCGATTTGGATGGGGTGAAACGAAGGCCGTTCCCTAACTCTTCCCTCTTTTCGGAAGCACCCTTTCGCCCCGTCGGACAGCCTCCCCCCTCCCCTCTTAACAGCAAGACTGAGTTCCTTTGTCGGGTTGGGGGCTTTTAAGGGGCCAGAAATGTCTTCGCAGAGCTCCTTTCTTTCCAAGTTCTCCTCCCAAAAAAAGAATCGAAGCCCAAACAGGCTTTATGGCTGGAGAAGTTATAAAGGGTGCTTTTTTTAAAAAAAAAAAGTGCTTATAAAATGGCACCTGAAAAAGCTGAGACTTTTGGATTGTAATCTGCCTCTTCTCTCTCTCTCTCTCTCTCTCTCTCTCTCTCTCTCTCTCTCTCTCTCTCTCTCTCTCTCTGTCTGTCTCTCTGTCCCTCTCTCCACCTTTCTCGATCTGTGATTCCCCCTCCTGAGCCAGGAGGAAGCTGAGGGCCGAGCCACCCTCCACCTTACCTGAGCAGTGGCTTTTCAGAGTGCGGGCCTCCCCCGAGGAGGAATCCGCGCTGCCTTCGTTCCCCGCTTTCTTCTTCGGCCTGGGAAGGTGGGAGCTTGGGCCGGCGGCGGTCCTCGGCGGCGACGGAGGCTTGAGGTCCCCGTTGCTCTCCCGCTCTGCCTCGGTCGGGGAAGGGGCGCCGCCGCGGGCCGCCTCGTAAAACTGATCGAAGCCCTGCGGGAGAACGCCATTCCTGCCCACGGGGCTATAGAAAGGCGCGGGGTGGGTGCCGCAAAGCTGATCGCTTTTGAGGAGGGCGTCGCTCCTGCTGGCGGGCGGCTGCAGGAAGTCCCGGCTGTGCAAGACCTCCTCGTAGTAACCCGGGCTATAGGCGCTCCGGTAAGCCCATTTGCCGCTCCCACCTCCTCCAACGTAACCGCGGAAGGCGGCGGGCACTTCGCCCACCGGTTGCACCTGGCCGGGCAAGGCGGAGGCGTAAGGCAAAGCCACTTGGCAGGAAGGAGGCGGCTGGGACAAGAACGGGGGCTTGCCGGAGAAATCCGCGGGGGGGAGGTAATAGGCCGCGGGGAGGTAGACGCCGGGGGCCCCGTGGCTGCCGCAGTCGTCCGAGTTACTCATGGCTGCTTCTTCACCTCCTCCTCCGCCGGCTTTGGGGAGAGTGGAAGCCGGCGGGAGCACCGGCCAGGGAGCTGAGCTCTTGGGATCTTCCGAAGCCCCATCTAGGTGCCCGCCGGGCTTTGGGCACGAGCCGCCCCGGAGAAGAGGGAAGCAATCCCGCCGCGGGCTGACGCGCAATTCATCTTGATTGATTCCAGGGGGGGGGGGTAATTGTGTCACGTGACGAAGGCGATGGAGAAATGCCCTTATATCTACATCAGCCTCTCCTCCACCCCACCCCCCCAGGCCAGCTGCCTGTCTTCCTGCCTTCCTCGCTTCAAGAGCTCTACTACACCAAGTCCCCGGCCTCCGCGGAGGAGGCCAACCGCGTTCCGGCTCGCCCTAAAGCGACCATTTCTAGCCCTCGCCCGCTTTCCGCCCCCCCTCCCCTCTCCTTCGGAAGCAGAAAGCGAGGGCGACCTATAGATAGAGCGGCGGGTCACCTGGGCTTGTTAGCATTACCGAAGGATGCCAAGCAACGCTAACCAGGCCGTCTCTGCCATCCCCCCTCCTCTCCTCTCCTCTCCTCTCCTCTCCTCTCCTCTCCTCTCTTTAGGAGCACGAGTAGCCCCCGACCAGGCAGCCAGAGAGCCTGTAAGTAAGGCCAAAAAGGTACCCCAGGGTAATTCTTCCCTCCCCTCCCCTCCCTGCTCCGCGAACCAAACCTCTAATATCAGATTATGGCATCTTCATTAAAAATGACAGGCTAGCTGGTTGCTAAGCTCTTCCTCCCCTCCCTTCCCCTCGCTTAAGAAAGCCCTCTCGCTTTTCCTCTGACAGCCTCGCTGGCAAAGGTTCTGGGAGCGGAGTGGGGCTCTTCGCCCACCATTTCACCACGCCTAGGGCGCCCCCCCCCCATGGTCCTTCCCGCTTTTATTTTTGAAACGGATTCCCCAAATCTCTGCCGGGCAGAAGGACCTTCCTCTCTAGCCTTCTGTTCGATTATTCTCTCACATACACCGAGGAACATGGGCGCTCCGCTCCGTACCCTTTGGTGCAGGGCAACCCACAGAGGAAGAGGGGGGGGGGAGATGACACCTGAATATCTGCAGGATGAAAGGGTTCCGCGTCAGATATTTTTAGGGTGGGTGCAAAGGAAGATTCCTTTTTGAGAGTCAAGGGGCTGTTTGCCCGGTCAAGGTCATTCGAAGGAGAAGGAGAACATTCTCCTCCCCTTCGGATCTGCTTTTCAATAGGGAATGCAGGGAGCACCTTTTGTTCCCCTTCCATCTCAGTCACGTGCCCTTGAAACAGCCCCTGCTTCTCCACCCTCTGTGTGTTCCTCTTCCCCTTGGGCTGCACAGGGAAGGAAGGAAGGAAGGAAGGAAGGAAGGAAGGAAGGAAGGAAAGAAAGAAAGAAAGAAAGAAAGAAAGAAAGAAAGAAAGAAAGAAAGAAAGAAAGAAAGAAAGAAAGAAAGAAAGAAAGAAAGAAAGAAAGAAAGAAAGAAAAAGAAAGAAAGAAAGAGCACAGCCACGGAGAAAACCCCAGCAAGAAGAGACACATTCCACAAGTCAGAATTCAAATGTCTCTAGAAGACCCATCTGTTTCACTTCCTTTCTTTCCTCACCTAACCTGATTAAGCTTCCATAGTCAACACTCCAGGGTGTTGCTTTGCCTTCCAAGTGAAAAGACGTCTTTCTAAACAAGCATCTTTTTAAGGACACCAAGCTGAAAAATAATTCCAAATTATTCCAAAAATAATTCCAAATGTATTTCTTCTCTCCACATTACATCTAATTAAACAAATCTATCATCTAGAAAGCAACTAGCTGTTTCTTTTCCACCTAACTTGATTAAGGTAACCTTTCTTTACTGTGGGCACAACTGCACACATCAAAAATGAAATTTAGTTGCCCGCTCTCAAAGTGAAACACATACATGGCACACACCTAAACATACTATGCACAACATATGTATAGACCCACCTACATAGCCAAGTTTAACTCCAGAATGTTGTTTTGCCTTTCAGATGAAGTACACCTTGCAAAGATGTACTTTAAAGTACATCTTTAAAATGCATCAAACTGAAAAATAATTCCAAATGTATTTCTATATATTTTTTCTCCAAATTACATCTAACTAAACAAATTATATCAGACTCTAGAAAGCAAACTAGCTGTGATGATTCTAGCAATAACAATCCAAAATATGTGTGACATATTACAACCCAAAATCACTGTAAAAGGTGGTTAATTGATGAGAAGGTTTCTTTTGTTGAATATTAGCAATATGGTGGAGAAAGGAAAGAGGAAAGAGGGGAGGAAAGAGGGAAGGGAAGGGAAGGGAACTTGTAAACTGTAATAAGGAAAGACAAAAGCCAAGGATACTGTAGACAAGTATAACATTCTATGCCAGAAATTATTTGCTAGCAAGGCTAATCGTAGTCTATTTAAAATGTTTTAGTTAAAAACTGTTTAAGCAGATAAGCATGTGAAGCATTGTGTATATGTATGTGCGATTATATAATATTTTCCTTTATACAATTATATAATACATATTACATAAGCCGCTCAGGCTCGCTTCGAACCGCCATACGGACAGCAAATGAATTTAATTATTACTATTATTACGGTTCCACACACCTACCAACAGATGCCAAAACAGGTGAGCCAACAAGTGTTTTCAGCATTGTATACATAAAAATATCTTAGTAACTCTATGAAATTAGTTGGAACACATCAATATTGCAACGCAGACTGGTGATGCCTCTGGCTTCCTCAGCAACACACACACACACACACACATATACACCCCCCCCCCGCACTTCTCCTCTTTGCATCCCGCTCTAGAAAAGAAAGAGAGACTGGCCAAATACTTTTCAGCAGAGCCAAATCAAAGCCACTTTCCCTCTTTGGAAAAGGAAAAGGGAGGGAGGAGGGAGCTATTCTGCGCCTCAAGGCTGTCCAGTCTCCGGCTCTCCTGCTCCCTTGGAAACGTCCACCTCGGACGCGCCTTGGATCCATCAAACACCTGAGATTCGACCATCACCTACCTGCCCGGCACCTTCCCTCACAATGACAACCAAGGGACTGCAGTATCCCCTCCCGCTTTTCAAGGCGCAGAGTTTTTGGTTCTGCTTATGCTGTCAATGGACCCGTCCTCCCCCACCTCCCCAAACCGGCAGTGGCTTAAAATGGCCCCCGTATTCCAAAGCGCAATAGCGAAGGCAGGGGTGGTGTTCTCTTGGCTTTACCCTTCCTCCGGCAATCTCCGGACTAGCACGTGTGAATCTTGCCCAGACGGTTCCAACCAGGACTTTTTCCTCATTCGACCGACCCCCTCCCCTCCATTCCCTCTCCCCCACACACCTACAAAAAAATAAAATAAAGAATCCGGACACCAACAGCTCAGCGCAGAAACTAACCCGAAGCTCAAAGCCAACCCGAAGCTTGAAAGACTTACGCTTCTGGAGCTGCGGCGAACTAGTTTCCACCATTTCAAGTTCAAGGACGCGGCTACCATTTGCTAACCAGAAAAGGAAAAAAAAAAAGCAGGGCGGGCGACGGGGGCGATCAGAATAAGAGCCTTCCGCTCTTCTTCCACCCCGTAAAGCCGAGGAACCGATCGCAACTGCGGGGGTCTTCCGGGTGGCTCAGACCTCCGGAACTGGAAGAAGAGGCTGACTCGCTGCGGGATTCGACCGCCTCTTATATAAATACATCTCTGCACACACACACCCTTTCCCCTCCCCGGCTCCTCACTCGCTGCAAACGAGCGCCCGAGGTAGCATATCCTGCGCAGACGTTACCGTTCGCCGTCTTGGAAGCCCGCCGAGGTGAGGCGAGTGACAGCTCCGAAGAGCCTCCAGGGGAAACGGGGACGGGTCGCCCGGTCTTCGGAGAGGGCGCGCCGGCTCCTGCCCCGCGGCTTTGCCCGCTTCCCGCGGAGGAGAAGACGCAGCAGCCGCCGCCGCCGCCGCCGCATTTCGGTGCCACCCAAGATAAGGCACTAACTTGACCTTAACTTTGTTGTGGCGCCCCTCGTATCTGGCGAAGAACGTGAACAGACACTGTCTGGCATCTCTCGTAAAAGCTGACTGGAGAAACGATCCTGCGTCATTTCATTTATGGCCTCTTCCAGGTCTGCGTCTCTCCTCCCTGTCAAACTTCACGTGATTTATGCGCTTTTCGGAAGCACAAAAGCGCCCACCGCCGCTGAAAGGCGAGCCGAGCAGCCTGCCCTCCCCTCGTCTTATCAAAGTCCCGGGGACTGCACCAGCCTCAGCCCAGCTCAGCCTATCAGAGCGAAGGGCAGCTCCTCCGCGCCAGCCAGATGCGGATTTGGGAAGAAGAGCGATTTGCGCGCCTGTGTCACCGAGGAAGCCTTGCCTGACAATCCAGTTTGGGCGTGTTTTTGCCTCGAGGGGCGCGCGCGCGCGCGCGCGCGCTCGCCCCCACCCCCCCAGCCCGCGCGCGAGGGCATACTTAAGTGCACACTAGCAACAAAAACCTAGAGGTCCAGCACACCACACCACACCACACCCGCGGAGGATCACCCAGATCCGACGGTTACAAACTCGGCTAAGTTCCAAATTTATTCTTCTGGGGAAAAAACGAAGAAGATCATTATCCCCTGGGCCCGCTTAGGAAACCATCCGCAACCTTTTTTTAAACGAAACAAAAAAAACCGAAACGAAACAAAAGCTCTGGTCTCTGTAAGGGAAGGCTGCCATAAGTCTGTCCTTTTCTTTGTTGTATGTATATATGTGTGTGGGGGGGGGGAGAGCTCTGTGTTTTATTACGGAGCTTTTTTTTCATTGGAGTAAACAAGTGCGAGGGCTGCATTTGTGGTAACCGAGGAGGAATTGATTTAATGTTGGTGAAGAAGAACAAATCCCCATAGACGTGAATATCTGCCTTCTTACAGAGAGGTGTTTGTACTGCATTAGTCAGGATTATGGGAAGATCTGTGGTCCTAATGAAAAAGGAAAATATGTATTGAAAATACTGAGAAGCTGACTATCAATTTATCTACCAACCAGCTATCTAGCTATCTCTAAATTAGCCCCAAATAATCTAGGATTATTAGCTTTTCTATGCTTACCATCGCACACCGAAATACGTATATCAAATATGCCTGGGTGTGATACAGAAAAAAGCATTTTATATCCTCGATGAATAAACATTTTGTTTCTATTTCACTGGCCTAATCAAAATAAATCTATAGACAAATCACCTAGCATGCATACTAGACAAGGCGATGTTTCTGCTTCTTCCTTATTTTTAGTTTAAGTTTATTGGTAAAGATAAATATTGCAAAAAGACGAAAGCCACAAGGGCTCAGGAATGATTATTCTAAATAAATAACACATTGCTACAGCTACAACTGTAGAAATGAAAGAAAGAACTCATTGATTTTACAGTCTATAGGCTAATATGAAAAAGTGCTTGGTTTTTTTTAATGGCTTTACTGCTTTACTAAAACGCTGATATCTATTGGGCCCTTGGTAGCGTAGCAGAAAATGTATGCTATAAAATTCAGAGGAAAAGGGTAGAATCTTGTTCTTGGAATTCAACTATTTGCAGATTTTGGGGTGGGGTTTTATTTAGGTGTTTTAAAAATCATTAAATATTTAGACTATTATAATAATATGAAATCAAACCACAGTATTTGTGTTTTCCCTTTAGAAGCTTGTAGTATTTTTAAAGCATTTTGTATTTTGTAAAATGGCTATAACCGCAGTCATTCTTCCTGAAATATAATTCTAAACAGTCCTTTAAAAAAAAAAAGTTTAAGGGAATCTTGTAAGTAAATGAATCTTGTAATTCCACATTAAATAAAATATAACAGATGCCTTCACACACATATCATTGTTATTTACTAATTTAAAATCAAATTAAATCTCAGCACAGATGTGGCATAAATAATGTTAAACTGATTTTTCAAATTAAATTAAGATTATATATAATATAAATCGTCTATTATTTTCTCCTTTTAGGTAGATAGCAGAGATTTTTTTTTCTTACAGAAGACATTGGTAGAATTTTTTTAAATCATGAAAGTTCAGAACAGAAATATTGTCGGAGGAGTGCAATCATATTGCATAAAATACTTTACTCTCTTTTGTGAGAGAAAGGAAAGAATGCATGCCCGTGCCTGATTTTTTAATATAATCCCACTAAGATGTCGTTCAGAAAACGACCCAATTTACAGGGTTATCCAGCAAAGCACACGGGATTCTTCTGATCTCTGCGCCTGAGAGGCAGCGACGGGATGAGGGGGAGGGGAAGCCGGACTGGGGGGAGCTTTTTTTGTGTGCCCTGCTTGTTGTCTGTAGCTCCGGGACAAGGCCAAAGTCAAGCTAAACCACGAAGAGACGCCTGCGGGAAGGAAAGGCGGAGTGCATAGCCAAGGGCAGCGGTTGGGGAAGCGGGGTGAAACTTGGAAAAACCGAACAGCAGGCTTCTTCTTGCAAGACAAAGTGGGACTGGGGGCCGGGTGAATGAAGGACGCGTTTTTTAAAAAAAGAAAAGAAGCAAAACGCAAAATAAGGAAGAGTTTGGGAGCCTCTTTCTTCTGAGATAAAGAGAAAAAAAAGAATTTGCCCTTGACAATGGGTGGATTGGGTCTCCTTTCCCCGCTCTTGCCGGAGATGCTTGTTGAGAATGAAGAGAATCTCTCTTCCCCTCCCCCTTCTTCTCCCCCTCCTCCCCACACATTCATCCCACACCACAGGGCCCCCACATTTGCCCGGCGTTTCTTCTATTTAAAAGGGGGCCAGAGAGCCTGGCGGACCCAGGCGAACCGCGAAGCTTGCGAATCACCAGCAGCATTTCAGAGAACTCTGGAACAGACCCAGGTGTGTGCAAAGAGCCGCCTTCGTCTGCCCGGTCCCGCTCCTCCGACAAAGCTCCGATTCCGAGGTTAACAAAAGGTCTAATTCAGGTTGCAGGAAAGATCTTGTGCGGGGCAATCAAAGAGGAGGGGAGGGTCTGAGCGAGGGGTAGTGCTCGAATTCCAAAGACTTAACTGCTTTCTGATGGAAGAAAGCAGGTTAGGCTCGGAAAGAGGTTTCCCGAGAGCACAAGCAATTAGGCTTCCAGCGCCCGCCGCCCTCCTTTGCCAAAGGGGAAAAACTCTCCTTTGCTTCCGAAGCCGTAGAAAGTGAAAAAGGAAGGCTGGGGACACTGGCCGGCCTCGGCGGCTCCTGGAAAAGAAATAGCAGGCAGATTAAGCGGAAAATGGAAGGGAGGATCGCGTGACACCCCTGAAGGCTCGCCCCGAAAGCCAGAATTAAAGCGCAACCACGCCAGACAGAAAGCGGAGGTGCTGAATACCAAATACCCGGGTTACCAAATAATCTGTGCAAATTTGAGGATGGGGGGGGGGCGGTGGATGCTTTGCAAAATGTTTTTGATTTTGTGAAGCCGAAAACCAGAGCTTCACCCGCCTTCTGTAAAAGAAACGAGGAGTCCCAGGTTATTTTTGCCCAGACTGCCAGTCGGTTCCAGCCAACCCGCCCTTTATCCTTCGGCCCCATTTCGTTTCTTCGCCTGTGAATTAAAGGCGGGATGGAGGCGGGTGGCAAGTAGCAAATCGGTCAAAGAAAATCGGAGGGAAGGCCCACGTTTTTGTTTTGTTTTTTGTCTTCTGTGGCTACACAACCACTTCATGAGAAGCCTTCTGGAAGCGGAAAAACCGCAGTCTTCCTCACCCTTCCTCTCTGACGAAGATGAGTCCGGCCAACCTGCGGACCTCATGAAGAAAAAAGATCTGGCCTTGCCTCCCTTCTAAATCTCCCCACCGGAATGCTACTCCGGAAACAGCTCGGAGATCCAGAAGGAAAGGGTTGCCAAGCTTCTAGTCCCCATCGAGCGCCTGCGGTTGGCATGGTTGCCATCTACACCTTCCACTTCTAGACCTAAAGCTTCACTCTCTGGTCGCCGAGAGCGAGTCTGCGGGAGGATCCTCTCCTTTTCTGTCGGCTGTTGAACTCTTGGAGGAGGAGCGGACCTTCCAGATTGGCCCTCTGCTGCTTGGAGTCCTTCCTCGACCAGGATCCAAGGCAGCCCTGCAACAAACAGGGTCAGGGATCGGGCAGGGGTCGGGTTTTCCCAGAAGGAACCGTCTCTCAGCCTGCCGCCGGTGAGCGTCGGGGAAAGCCGCTCAGGAGGCGAGACAGCCATCGTATCTGAGAAACAAGAGGGGAGCAAGGAGCCGAGGCCTCCGGATGAAAGCAGTTGAGGGATGGGCCGGACACGCCAATGCACTAAAACCCTTTCTCGGGGTCTAAGCCCACCTAATACGCGCGCCCTGATACGGAGCATGGAGCGAGGATCCCAACCCTTTCCTTAAAAGAAGCGCATTTCTTGAAATCGGGCGCTCCTAAAGGTTGGCTCAGGACATCGGCGGGCTTGAAACCCGACCCGCTGGAGTCTGGCAGCGGGGGCGGTGCTGCCGCGCTTGGAAGCGAAAGCAAAGAAATGTTAATGGCCTCGGGGGGGGGGGGGCTTTGAACGTACCGTCGTGCCGGCAAGGTCGCCGGTTCAGGCTGGGCGGTCTGGAGTGGTAGTGCCAGGTTCAAGTTGACGGCTTGCTGGAGATCCACCCAGAAGCCCGAAGCGCGGAGGGCCGACCTCGCCAAAGAACCGGCGCTGGCCACCCCTGCGGCTCCCGCGGGATCTACCGCCCGCCGCCATCTCCCCGCCCCGCGGTTTTCAGCTACAGCTTCGCAGCTCCGTTGTCGGTCGTTCTTCTCCGGGTTTAACGGTCTTCGGTGAACGGTGTTGCGGGCGTATCCGGGCGGGTTTTGCTGTTGCGGGAAACGGAGGAGCGGGAAGAGGTCAGCCGCCTGGGCCGAAGTAAGCCGGACAAGGGCGACGGAACACGCGTGGGTGGTGTGGATGGCCCAGAGCAGCTCAGCGTCCTGGAATTCTGCGCACGAGAGAAGGCGGAAAAGTAGAAGGAGTCGTAGCCGAGGGCAAGTTCAAGAGGGAGGCCGGATAGCCGAGATCTCCTGGTCGGATGCTGCAATGGCGATGGCTCTGCGAGTGAAGGAGCCTTCCCTGATTCCTTAAAATCGGAGAATGGAGTCCTAAAAGTGCTAGAGATCCCAATCTTCTCGCCAACCCCCCCCTTTTGCCCCCGCAGCCTGGCGCCCCTGCACGGCTCTTCTGCAGAAGTTCTACAGGAAATGCGGTGAGAGGGCCACAGTGCCTTGAGGAGGAGGGGGAGGATACTGGCACAGGGAGGGAGGGGGAGGGAAAGAGAAGCGATATTTCCAGCAGAAGGATAAATGGATGGAGAAATGCCTTGGTAGGGAAGATGGTGTATGTGTAGACCCTCCTCCTTGCCCCTCCCCGCTGCCCTGGTCTGATTTTGCCCAAAACGAATTAAGACTCGTTCTATTTTGGACTACATCGTGGCTTCTCCTGGGACTCTTCCAAAATTAATAACAGCTCTGTACACACCAGTTCATCTGGATCCAGACCCCTTCTGCCCTGATTGGGCCAATTGCACAAGGGCCATCCCGGGGAGGTAGCAAATGATGGCCGTCTGGAATCGCTTAGAATTTGAACTTAGCAGCATATCTATGCAAGCCTGGGCCTCTGCTATCTGGCTTTCTGCAAAACGCAGACTGATTGCAAAGGACTGCGAGCGTAAGGCGAGCTTTTAGTGGTTTGCGGAAGATGGATGATGTCCAAGATTTGCAGATAGCCCAGCGAAATCGAAATGTATGCAAATCGAAAAGATGCTTGTAAACCAACTCACAAAAGATCACTCCACCTTTGCATACCATTGGTGACTATAATTGCAGATATTAATACAAATTATTCCAGGATAAGGGAGATTGCTTGCCTTTGATACTGTAAGCCACTCAAGAGTCGCTTGATATAAATTTAATTTAACAACAACAACAACAACAATAATAATTAATAATAATAATAATAATAATAACAATAATAAATAACAACAACAACAACAACAACAACAACAACAACAATAATAATAATAATAATAATAATAATAATAATAATAATAAATAATAATAATAATAATAATAATAAATAAAAATAAAAATAAAAATAAAAATAAAAATAAAAATAGAATCTCGCTTTATACTTATGCTGAAATACCCAGACCAATTTCTCTGGGCAGAAACGTCACTGAATTCTGTTCTGTTATTAAACCAATATCAGCAGGATTAAGCCTTAAAGGTTCCTGGCGATTTAGTATTGCAAATTTTCTTTTTTTCTTTTTCTTTCCAGGATTTCCATTAACACGACACACAGGGTACTGTAGAATATTATTTCTCTCAATGGGCGTATGTATTCTTTCCAATGAGTTGTAGATTAAAAATCGCTGGGCGTTGTTTAGAAAGATTCTAAATCAGGGTGGAAAACAGCCATCTTGCTAAGAACCCCCGCCGGCTCCAGACTTCCCTAATCGTTTCTCGGGGACACTAAACGTTAGTGCCCAGACTATGTTTCTGCCAATCACTACACTGAGTCCTGGAACTCTTACTCTGAGTGGAGAGGCTGCAGGAGGAGAGAACGCAGCGGCCTTTTGTTTGGAAAACGAATTAAACTATTAATGCTAGGGAAATGGAAAATGTCCCTTGCCCCATTCCCACCACTGCCTCAAAATAAGGGGCAGAAATATAGCGCCGATTTGTTCAGCGGGGAGACGAGAAGGGACGGGGGGGGGGGTAGATAATCTCAATTTTTTCCTGTTTTTTTCTCTCTCTTTCGTTTCATAACCCTCTCTACCCCCTGAAGCAAACTGAGGGGAATTATTGTTCTAACCCGCCTTGGAAGCACAGTTTGAAGCAGGCACAATCTCCGTCGATGGAGGAACAGTTCCCAACAGATCCTAAAACAAGGGTTTTTTAAGACCATGCTCAGGAAAGGCGGGCCTAAGCAGATAAAGAAGGTGGCCGAAGCATTGTTGGGGAAAAGGCCTCGAATGCTTTCTGAAATGTCTGTCCACAGCCGCCTTGAACCCTGATGGACGGTTTCTCTCCAGATGCGACCAAATGCTAAGCCGATAGAGGGGAACTATCCTTGGCAGGCACCGGCCGGAAAAGGGATCCGCAAAAAGACCGAATCGAGCCAGGCCTTCGCGCTTGGTGCTCAGAACTACAGGCAGGAGGCGCGGAAGGACGCAGCGTCTGTTGCGCGGGACTGTCAAAACCCTCCAACGCGCCTTTCCAACGGGTTGGACTCCCGCTCCATCAATCCCGGCCAGTACACACTTCAGGCTGATGGAAGCTGTAGCTCTACCCATCTCTGAAGGCAAAGTCTGGGCTCCGTGTTTTAAATACTGTACAGCAAAGCTCCGTTCCGCGGGAGTCTCCGTTCGGGCGGCGGCGGCCTGGTCTTTTCTCCGCCGTTTCCCCGTCACCTTGCAGGAGAGCTCGGCTGCCCTTCGGCTTTCAAAGCCCCGGGGCGCCCTGGGGTGCCTTTCTCGAGAAATGAAGCCGCTCTCCAGATGGGCCTGTGAGAAAACCCTAATGGCAAATCCCCGGTGCGTCGATCTTCCTTTGGACTGAGCGCCAGAAGCTCGGCTGCGGCTTTGGTTCCTCCCGAGATCTCCGTGAACACCAAGGCGGCGAACCGGCCCTCTCTCAGCCTCCAGCTGGCCCGAACTTCCCATTCGGGGCTACGAATGAGACTGTTTTCCTCGATATTTTAGGCTCACCGGCCCTCGCTTTAAGGCCCTGGTTGGACTGAGGTCCTCCGAGTCAACCTCGCCTTGAACCCCCGCTTTTCTCCTGGGAAATACACAAATACTCTGAACTCAGACGAATTCGCGCCTTTTAAATTGGCTTGGCCTTTTGCTTCTGCGTTTTATTTATAACCCGCCTTTTCCGATCAGGCACTTCGAGGGTCTGTGGTTTGAATCTCACATGATCTTTATTATTATTATTATTATTAATTATTATTATTATTATTATTATTATTATTATTACTACTACTACTACTACTACTACTACTACTACTACTACTACTACTACTGCCGGCACTAGATGTGGGGGCAATACTTCAAAAGACATTTCTTTGAAACAACAACGAGTCGCTGCTGCGTATTTTGGAGGCGAGGTGGAACCCAGTTTATTCGGCGGGGCAACGAATAATTCATTCAGTTCACTTCACTATATTGATTATATTCGGAAGCTGATGGTTGCATTCGCTTGAGACTCCGCGTCTTCAGTTTTCTCAGTAAACTCCCTTTAATATCTACAGTTTTGACTTCCTTATCTTAATACGGACATTTGTCATTAAAAACTTCACTGGAAAGATTGCGAGTCTTTAGTCGCTTAGTGACTAAGCTACCGTAGTTAGTGATCTAAACACGAAGATTCACAGTAGCAGGAGCGTCCGCGGGGTATATGGCCAAAGAAGTCAAGATGGCGGCCAGGATGGTGGGACGAACATAGAAAAACAGGCGGAGCTTGTATGGCACCACCGTGACTGCCACCTTGACTTTTTTTTTGAAGATGCCCCACGGGCACCCCCCACGGCAGCTAACTTCCCAGATTTCTTAGCCGGAGGGGAGAAGTGTTGGGTGGAAGCGGTATGAACTTCCCAGCTGAACAAAGGAACGGGGAAAGATAAGCCTTGCTGATGACAGTCCTCGTAGACCTTTCTTGCTGGGAAACCTTTAGAAAAAGGCTTCCCACCTTGAGGGTTTGAATTAGGCACAGCCCCACGCCCGCGTCTAACAACGATAACTTACAGCCAGGTCACCTGTTCTCCCTTCGGGGGGGGGGGGAGAGCCCTGCGGCACACGCGGATCTCTGAAATGGGAATCCGGAGGGTACTTCAGTCCACCTTACAGACTTTCTGCATTAAAGGCCAATCGAGATTAACAAAACACAATTCTTTCTTTTCGTCCAAATGTATTTATCTGGGTTGCTGCACTATGGAGGAGGGGGGGGCATTGCCTAAAGTAAAGCATTTGTACAAGTCTCAATTACATTCACGAGAAATATCAGTGGGACAGTAGGGGGGCGGCTCCCTCGACACGAATAGGACTTCAGAATGCTTCAGCGAGGCTAATTCCTGTGCTTGCTTATCCGGAGCCCAAAATGTGGCTGACTCCTTTGAAGAGGACCAGGTAATCTCTCCCTCCTATGGTACATCCCTAATATTTGGGGGTTGGGGGAGACCGAAAAATAATGAAAAATAAACGGTATTGTTTAGCATGGCGAAAAGCCCTAGGATTGCCACAAAACAACTTCAAGGCCCAAACCCAGCCAGGGACTTTTACCTTTTGCCAATGAGAAGCTCCGAGCAAGTCCGTAACAGGTCAACACATTGAGATCCTTTCCCCCAGCAATAAGGAATCAGAAAAACGCTGTCAAATTTTACTGACAGTGTTCTTCTCACCGCCCCAGCGTAAAATAGAGTGCCTGTAGGAGAAAGATAGCCAGGTAAATAAATAAAGCCTGCTTCCTAACTGCTTTAAAAGAAAAGAAAAAACTTGTGGAAGAACTGAAAACGGGATCGTCCCGTATCTGCCGGTCGCAGAAGTTCTGTAGGGGAGCAGCGTCTCAATTTCATTTTAGCAGCGGCGGCAGCAGTTCCGTACTTCAAATCATTTATCAAATAAATCATGGTCGTTATTTTTCAGATCGGAAGGCCGGGAATCTCTGCACGTGTGAATGCGGCCAGTGCATTTCCGGAGGAGAAGGTTCCTCTGCTTTCCGGTGGCGTTCAGAGGGAGATGCAAACAGAAACCTCCTTTGTGGGTCTCTTCGGAGGGTAGGGGCTCCGGCAGCCAGAGGGCCGTCGTTAGTCTGGGGGATGGAAGGAGGGGAGAAAATGTCTTGAGTGTGTGACTTGCTTTGTAAATAGATCGAGTGGAAAGAAGGTGGTTTTGCCTGTGTGTGAATGAAGAAAAGGGGGCTTAGCGTTATTTCTTCTTTCTTCCCAGTTCTCTGTCTACTGTGCACATGCGTGGTATGCACGTGCTTTTTAGGTGCGATAAATGTGTACGTGCTCATTTGTTATTTTCTCGTGTGCAGGTGCCCACCAGGCTCGCTGTCTCTCTTCCTTCCTCTCTTTCTGACACACACACACCAGCAGCCCGAAAATGGGCCTCTCTTCAAATATTTTTTTTCTGATTTAGAAAAACAAGTCTTAATATATTATCCATCCTACCGCTGAGGGAAAAAAAAAAAAGGAAAAGCTTCCCTATTTCTACCTCACTGTAACCCCATTTAATTCACCGAGGTTTTCTTCTGAGTAGGACCGGCCAGTTTCAAGCAGAGCCACCAGAGCCGTAAAACGAACACAGTCCAGCTTCCACTGACGCCTTCGCGCTTTTGAAACCCCCCCTGGCGTGCTACTGCTGCTGGCGCGGAGGAGCCATCTCAGTACTGGCCGTATTTGCTGCGAACAAATTTCCAATGAATTCAGTGGCACGTGTCACACTGCAAAAGCCGTATAAATGAGCAAAAGAACGATATATTACAGGGCTCGGCCCATTTCGGCTGGCAGAGCTTTGATACTGATCGGCTTAGAATGCCCCTGTTTCCTTTCCGGTGGTTTTTGTTTTGTTTTTTCTCTCGACAGGGCTGCCGAGGAAGGCAAATTTCAAATGTCCAGATATGGAAGACGTTCACGCTCCCTTTCACTTGGCTTGGCCGATTCTTTGAATTAGAACAGAATCCTTCATTAAAGATTCCGTTTCTGGAACCGAGCAAGGGCGAGGAAAGGTTTCTCTTCGTTTCCAAGTAGGGAGCTATACCACGCTTTGCCCAGCAGATGGCACCATGGTTCCATTCATTGCTCCCGCAGAACCGAGTCCTCAAACCAAACCGCGACGTTGCCTTTGTTTTATACCGAATCTCGGGGAATTGTCCACAATCAGTAATTGCAGGAAACGCGCGGCTTCGCAACCGGGTGGCTATTTTTAGGTTGGGGTGTGTGTGTGAAAGAGGGCCGCGAGGTGTTACACACAAAACTCGAGATAAACTTCTCGAGATAAATCCGACCTCGACCGGATTTCAAATCCTAACAACTGTGGTTTTAAGAATCGGACAATGGGAGGAAAGAGGGAGGGAATTGGCGCGGGGGGAGGGGGGGATGTTGCCGTAGCTCTTCCATTTGCTCTTCCGGCTGGCGCCCCCGTTGCATTTTATGCCAGGAATAGTCGGGTGGGGGTGGCGATAAGGCAGCCAAGGCAACTGGTGGAGCGGCCTTCCCTTTCTTTCCGCAGCTTCACCTTCAGTCCAGGCCGGAGAGGAGCTGAGCCTTGCTCCTTTCGTCCCTTTTCTCCGGAAAGAGAAGGGCGGCTGCGGGAGAGGCTCGGCTGCCGTTTGACGCGCTGCCAGTCCCTCTCGACCACGGAATCTGCTGCTGCTGCTGCTGCTGCTGCTGCTTCTTCTTCTTCTTCTTCTTCTTCTTCTTCTTCTTCTTCTTCTTCTTCTTCTTCTTCTTCTTCTTCTTCTTCTTCTTCTTCTTCTTCTTCTTCTTCTTCTTCTTCTTCTTCTTCTTCTTCTTCCTTCTTCCTTCTTCCTTCTTCCTTCTTCCTTCTTCCTTCTTCCTCTCCTTCCTTCTCCTTCCTCCTTCCTCCTTCCTCCCTTCCTCCTCTCCTCCTTCCTCTTCCTCCTTCCTCATTCCTCCTTCCTCCTTCCTCCTTCCTCCTTCTTCTTCTTTCTTCTTCCTCCTTCCTCCTTCCTCCTTCCTCCTTCTTCTTCTTTCTTCTTCCTCCTTCCTCCTTCCTCCTTCCTCCTTCCTCCTTCCTCCTTCCTTCTTTTTTTTTAGGCTTAGCTCTTTCTTGGGAACCTTTGCAAGTACAGTATTTTTGTCCAACCCCCCTGGAAATAACTTCTGTTATTTCTCAGGGAACTGAGAAATATGTTATGTTCACAGTTTCAGTGAATCTTTGGGGCAAATGCGCCCCTCCCTTCTCTGCAGGAGTAAAAAAAAGAGTCAGGGGGGTAGAGTATTCCGCAAAGTGAAAGTAAGAGTCAGCGGAGCTTTGTTCTACACAGCTGTGGTCAGAGCTAACCAAAGCGTGGAGGAAAGACGGGGGGGGGGAGGGAGAGAGAGAGAGAGAGAAGGAGAGAGAGAAGGAGGGAGGGAAGGAGGGAGGGAGAGAGGGAGAGGGAGAGAGAGGGAGGGAGAGAAAGAGAGAGAGAGATTATTCTGTGCTTAGAAGACAAATTAGAAAGCTGTTGTGAAAAGCCATAGCTTTGGACTGTGTAAAAAAGATCATAATATATTTCAGAAGGCTGCGAAGGGTAGCTAAGGCGGAGAAACAAAACCATAATTGTGCTGCTTCTTACTTTCCCCAATATTTATCCAGACATTAATTCTTACCGCTGGTATGGAGTTGATCCAACCAAAATAAGGCTTGAAAGAAAGCTCCTAATGAAACTCAGCTGAAATACATTATTTTATTTTATTTTCTGTGATCGTAATATTTATTATACGCGTTAATAGGAATATAACGAGGGATAATAAAACGTGCTATATTATAACCATCTTTCATTCTTTCCTCTTCTGTTATGTTTTTAATCACTGTGTTAAATTCAGTTCTCTTTGTGCTTATTTGTACAGCTACCTTCGCGGTTCTTCAGGCTTCCTTATGGCCCCTGGAGGCTTCTCGGGAACCTAAGCTTTTAATGTGTGTGTTTTTACACTGAAGGAGAAACATTTCAATCTAGGGAAGAAGCAAAGTTGAAGAAAGGATGAACATGGTGAACATCCATGATCCTCGAGGACAGATCGTTCATCCACTTTCTAAAGAGGAGGATTGGGAGGACCAAAGGAGAAAATATTGGCCAGATTCTCACACACACCCCCCCAAACTACGAGAGACTCCTAGAATATGCTAGAATCGTCATTGTGAGCCCACCAAGGAGTTGAAATCCATGGCTGGAGTCAGCTCAATGTTCATTTAAAGGAAAGTTGAAAACAGAATCTCTTTAGCGCTCATTTCTTTCAATTGGCTTTAAAGAGTTGGAGGAATTGCCCCCTCCCAGCTTTATCCATATATGAGTTTTGAGCATCTGGGCAGAGATCATTTTTATTTATCTTTATCCTGTTTTTTATTTTTATAGATAACTCAGGGTGACTAATGCTAATACCCAATACTCTTTCCTCCTCCTAGTTTACACACAACACCTCCTGTGAAGAGGGTTGGATTGAGAGGGACAGTAGTTTTGATTTATTTATTGTTAAATTTATACATCACCCATCCTGTCCAGAGTGACTAATACTCAAAGATGTGCCTGTCTTCTCGGAAGGAGAAGCGGGACTCCACTGAATACAGTTTATTTTTACTCTGAGCAACATGTGTGAAGGCTTGAGAGCCCTGGCCGCTTCTTTGAGCCGTGGGAAAAAGTTTTCAGTTACCATCCTAATGTTGTATGTTGCCTTCCCCCCCCCACTCCCCCAAACTTTAAGTCTAAGGGAAAACTTGTTAAAAAGTTACTATGTTGCCAGAGGAATGAAAAGAAAAGGAAAGAAATGAGTTAAATCAGTTTCTTTGTTTGAAATAGTACAGCAATATTTGCATAAAAAGAGTGATTAGGACAAAGCGGTATTTTTTGAGTGTATATTTCAGTAGTAGAGTCCATACTTGCGCATCCAGAGTTCACTTGTGCCTCTGTTCTGGTAGGTTACGACCAGCTGGAGCCCAAAGGGCCAGGTTTTGGCTGCCCTGAATGTTCTTGAGGACAGGATGTTTTCTTCCCTAGCAGGATCAGGACAGTGAGTTCATCTTGAGGGTATCAGCCTTGCTAGCTCATTGGCATAGCAGCAACAAGATTTTCACTAGGCATCGGTCAAAGCCCTCCTCTGAACCTGGCTAGTGGTGGCATATACATTTAATAAATAAACAAACAAATAACAACATAGAAGGAGGACTCCGGCTTTTCCATTCCTTCCAGGAAAATGGATGGCCACTGCCAGGGTATGCTATGCCCCTCCAATTAAGGGCTTAAGAAGCTTCAAGCTGAGTTAAGTTAGTTAAGGGGCTTGTGTGCCTGCAATTGCTGTGCAAGATGCTCTCCTAGTCTTTTCTCTTTGAAGAAGGGCAGCTCCTCGTTCAGATGCCTTGAACCCAGGTAAAGGACTTCCCCGTTTCCATCTGGAACAGAACCTGTCACCATCTCCTAAGGCAATAAAGAGCATCCTGGGAGAAGATATGCAAGTGAAATAAAACACCAACTCTTAGGACCACTTAATCAAGTCTCTTCTTGTAGCTGTTTAGCATTTATTGCTTCTTTCGCTAACACCCGTTTCACTTAGTAACAAAAGCTATCAGTGGCGTTCAACCTTTTGGACAATTTTTTTTCCCAGTGCCCAGAAGGGTGAATGAAGGCAACTGTGATTGTGATGAAGATAACAGGGCATACAATATTTATATTAAAATACACATTGATTTATACACATCTTTATATTGCTAAACATATAGGCACAATTGGCTTTAAACCTTTGAAATTTCATGCCACTGGGTTTAGAATAAATCTCAGTGGGACCAAGACTGGAGAAGGTTGTTGTCAGGGCCAAGATCCCATTGACGTAGGCAAATGGGGGTAAGGGGCTCCATCTCAGTCAGAGAAACAGGACCACAGTTGTTTTATCCTGAATTAAATTGGGAGGGTGGACCAGAGGAAAGAATACAGGCACAGGCATATGTTTGTGTGCTCACACACCTCTCTCCCACAATCCTGCAAGCACACTTTAGCACCTGAATGTTCTTAGCCTGATGGCCATTGAAAAGTGTGTGACTTAAGACTCTCTACCTACACTGCTCTTTGGGATGAGGGGTGTGTGTGTGAGAGAGAGAGGGAGACAAGAAAAACAAAAGAAAAAAAGGCTAAAAAAAAGGTATAGCGATGGAGAAAAACTAAGGAATTAAACCAGAGAGTTAAAAACTTGCAGAGTTCCATTAAATCCAGAAATTGCAAACAGGTTATCGAAAGCGCTTCCCCAAATCTGCCCCTTAGCACAAGGAGATATTAAATATATTTCAAGTCTTTCCAAGAGTCGTTTTGAACGGAAGACACTCCCAACTTCCCCCTTAGCCTCGGATCAAGTAACGGTGTCCTTCAGTTTGGAGACGATTTTCTTGTCTTTGACTCGACGGTTCTGGAACCAGATGGTGACCTGCCTTTCGGAGAGGTTGGTGGCTGATGAAATCCGCCTCCGCTTGTCCTTGTTAATGAATTTATTCAGGGCGTATTCGCTCTCCAGCTCCTTCAGCTGCAGCTTCGTGTAAGGCACCCGCTTCTTCCGCCCGCGCCGGTACACGCACAGGTCTGGCTGGTTTAGTGCAACTTCCCCTGCCGGAGAAGAAGGGCAACAAGTGAGCGACAAGGAAAGGGGACATTTTCCCCCTTCGTACGCCAAGAACCCAGGGGAAGTAGTTCGAGAGCTTTGGCCCTCTCCTCCCCTTCCCCTCGGAGGTCTCCGGAACAGACGTTCCAAGCAAGCGTGCCAGCAACAAATAGCTGCCTGGCATATATATATACCCCATGTTCTGGGGTAATTTCTGTGCAGCCCCCAGGAATAAAACTGCAGGTTCCCGAAGGCTGTCGACCAATTCCAGTTTAATTAAGAATGGCTGATCTCTCCCCACCCCCTTGCTCCATACTTTCACACCTGTTTTGATTGGGAAAGAATAGCTGCAGAGACTGGGAGCATCCTCGCCCCCCCCTCTCCACCCCAAGAATAAATCCAGGGGAATAAGCTTAGGGTAACCTAAAAGTGTTTTTTTTCCCCAAAAGGCAACTGGCCTTTTTTGTTTGTTTTCCTTTTCTTGAAGATTTTTCGCTTTTCATCCACGAAGCTTCTATACAGTTCTTTCAGCTTCTTGGATGAGAAGCGAAACGTCTTCAAGGAAAAAACAAAGTCCAGTTGCCTTTTGAAAAAAAAAAAAAAACACTTTTGGGACAACCGTGATGACCTGGATGGCTGAGAATCTCCATAGAAGCTTCGGTCAGAGGACACCAGTGCAGGATCGGGCCACGGCGCTCTAGTCCTGCTCCTGACCTAAGTTTAAATAACTACCCGAACTAGAGTGGGTCTGGCTCTGGGGAAGAAGGATTCAGTTCCTTCTTAGTTATTTATCCCCTCGTGCGATGATTTCGCTGCAATTTAGGAACGCTCTGACGCCACAATCGTTAGAGGGGAAACGAACCGAGGACTATACGGGACCAGGCTGGCGTCTGTTTTAGGCCTGGCCGAACATTTCGGCCAGCTCGAGGGAGCAGAGAGTCTTTGCAGATTTCGGACAGGCAGCCATTGCTTCTTGGGCCTTCTGCGCGCTGAACTCGATGGGGTTTTAGCACCTGGTTTTCAAGCCCTCCAGGAGAGGCGAATAGTGAAAGCAACCCAACCCGAACCTGGCCGATGCGCGAACCTACCTACCTACCTACCTACCTACCTTCCTTCCTTCCTTCCTTCCTTCCTTTCTTCCCAAACGTGCAAGACAGCCTTCTCTCGTCCGGAGCCCTTCAGAGCTCAGACTACCATTCCCATCATCCCTGGACATTGATAGGCTTGGTCGTCCATAGGATCAGGAAGCCACCAGACAAAGGAAGGCCCAGCAAAGGTCAAGGGCTTCTCAAACCGCCAACCTACCTACCGCCTGGTTTCGATCGGCCGTTTTAAACGGCCCTGCCTCGACCTTTCCTGGGAACCCCCAAGGCTTCTGCCCGGCTGCGCCTACCTGGGAAGGAAGACTTCCAGAAGTGGGAGCTCGGGGCCTGGTCCTTGGGGCAGTACACCTGTCCGTTCCAGCCGTTGGCCAAAGTCCAAGACTGGTAGCCCTCCATGGAGATGTAGGTCTCGTGCCGGGGTTCCCCCGAAGGTGCCGCCGGTCCAAAACTAGAGACCACGTCCAGGTAGCCGGGGGGCACGTGCTGGTAAGGGCCGGCCGCGTAGCTCTGGTAGAAGGAGACCTCCTTGGCCCGCGAGGAAGCGTCGCCGCCGCCCGAGGCCGCGGGGCCGCCCCCCAGGCCGGCCACGTCCATGTACTTCTCCGCCGGGAAGGCGCCGTGCGGGGCCGCCTTCAGGGCCGCGTTCTGCTGGAGCCCCACGCCGTGCGCCATGCGGCAGCTGTAGTAACCGTGGCCGAAGGGCGGGTAACCCGGAGGGTAGCCCAGGGCGGCGGCCGCGGCGGCCGCGGCGGCCGTGGTGGCCGAGGGTGGTGCCGCGATGGGAGGTCCGGCGGCGCAGTCCTTCGACGAGGAGGCCACCTCGGAGGAGGAGGAGGGCGCGGAGCGCGCCGCGGTCCCCGGGCCGGAGCGCTCGTAGACGAAGCCCGATCTGGTCGAAGCCGGCGGCGACGACCCGAAGACGGGAGGGGAGAGAAAGTTTCGGCTCTGCGAGCAGCCCCCGCCGCCCGCCCCGGGCTCTCCGCGCAGCGCTTCCATCTCCCCGGGCGCCCGCAGCTCGGCTCAGGCTTCCCGCGCGAAGCAGCCCCGCTCCAGCTGCCTCCGTCGCCGCCGCCGCCGCTGCTGCTGCTGGTCCTCTTCCTCGCCGGCTTGGCCCTCAGGGGAAGGCCTGCGGGCGCTCATGGCGGGCGGGTCGGACGGGACGCGGAGCGAAGGAGCGGCAGAGCGGCGGCCTCCCTCTCCGAGCGCCCCGGGATGGTTTATAAAAACCAAGGCCACGCTGGGAGGGGGGAGCATCGCAGCCGGCCGTCCGAGGAGCTCGCCCGGGGCCTCATTGGCCAGGCGGCGCACGTGTCCCTGCCTGCGGGGCGAGGGGGGCGGGGCGGGGAGCTGAGCCGGCGGTCCCAGGTCCCCGCTCCCCTCCCGCTCCCAACTTCGTTTGGGACTTCGCTGGAGTTCTCTCGAGGCAAGGAAAGTGGGGAAAGGAAAGGAAAGGAAAGGAAAGGGGAAAGGAAAGAAAGGAAAAAGGAAAGGGGAAAAGAAAGGAAAGGGGAAAGGAAAGGGGAAAGGAAAGGAAAGGGGGAAAGAAAGGAAAGGGTGGGGAGAAAACAGGAGGTAATAAAAACGGAAATACGAAGATGCATCTCTACACTTAGACATATTTACATATGTACCTGGGCGCTCTCTCTCTCTCTCTCTCTCTCTCTCTCTCTCTCTCTCACACACACACACACACACACACACACACAGCCTGCCTGCTCTCGCTTTTTCACAAAGACCTGGGAGCGACATAGACTTCCAATAGTTCATCAAGAGGAAGGAGCGGGCCCAGAATCGACAGGCCTCCGTTTTGAGGCCCTGGCTCTCGAGCGGCTGCTCTTTCGCCTTCCCCTCCGCTGAGATTAACCTTTGGCCTTGGGCGGGGGCAGGAGCAGGAGGTCCCCAGGATTGGGCCGAAATGTTTGATCCCATGTTAGATAAAATTTTAAAAAAAAGACTGTTAAGAAACTGGACGTAGTAGGGCAGGAGGCGGGAGCGGGAAATGCCTTTTTCAGTTCTGAGCGTCCTTTGGCCATTGAATTACACTTTCGCTCCAGGGAGCTGTTTCGGTTACTCTCGGAGCCTTCTGATCTCTGCTCCCCCAACCTGGGGCAACCTGCAGAATTACTCTTCTTTTCCAAGTAGGGCGGCTGCGGCAATTCTTTTGGAGTTTTCCTTTCTCCGACTCGACACATTTGCGTGCCCGGCTCACGCTCGAAGTACTTCGTTTATTTTTATTTTTTTCTTCTCATCGTCGGGTCGGTTTACTGATTGTTTTATTCGACTGGCAGCCGCAATAAGGATTAAGACCCTGGATAGGCGCGTGCGGGGCGGGGGAGGGGGGGGAAGGAAAGTGATCTGTGAATGTCTGCAATGCTATCGCCGGTACAAGTCGCTGAGAGTCAATCAGGGGCGCCCAGAATAGACACCCCGGAATCCCTCCATCCATTTCTGGACGCCGAAAGAGCTGAGGTACATATATGCCACTTTCTGCACCCTCGCGCAGTAAAGTTCCAAATCTCCGTTTGGCGCAGAAACGCTGGGATTTTAAGAAGACAGCAAAAGTCAGCCGTTGACTTCAACCCTTTACATGAAAACAAAAATCCCCCCCCCCGAACCAAACAACTGGTGTTGTTGTTGGTGCAATTTTTCGTGGAAATGATTTCCCAACTATCTCTCGTATTCTGGGTTCTTCTGGCGAACATGAATGACTTTAAACAGCCACCCCTGCATAGTCTTTCTGGCTTCCAACACTGGGAAGGCGACTTTTCACTGAAGCCGCCAGAACAAGGTTCTAGCACAGAACTCACAGCAGCCCAGTTTGGCTAGCAGCTGCTCTCCCCAGGCCCGGCCGATTTAATCCTAGCCCATTGAATTCTGGAAGGCTCTAGTTTAGGGTGGACTTTGGGCCCCCCGAAGAATACCATAAAGCTGGGCCAAGGAATTTTGTCTTCTACGACGACAATGTGTACTCAATGGTTCATATGTAGTAGCTGGGTAGAGAAGAGAGGGAGGCGGCAAGAAAGGACAAAGCCTGTGAAACTAGTTTTTTTAGTTTTTTTTTGTTAACATGCTCTCTGGCTAAAGTGCCTTTCAAATCCCTTAGCACCTCTGCAATGGGAAAGACCCCCTTCAAGACTCCCTTGAAGGAAGAACTGCTCTAATAAAGCAGACAAACTAAATCTGTGATAAAGTGGGAAAAGCCTGAATCTTTGGTTTGCTGCGAACCCCAATAGCGGGGCAGCCGAACAAAGCAATCCGCTCCAAGCGATTCCCCCCCCCCCCCGGAGTTAGAAAAGCAGTAAACATCTTTCTGTTGGATCAAACCCATCTTTGGGCTCATGTTATTAGCCTTCCTCATGACTCTGCGTGGTTTTACAGAAGAAGTGAGGAAAGGCAGAGGTTGGCAACATACACACAACCACACACAGAAATCCACCATTGTTAGTTCCTGGGTGCTTATTTTAACTTTCTACAAATTGCTCCTAATCCACCCTTGAAGCCAATAAGCAAAACTTAATACCGTACTTGTAGTTTATGTTAATTTATTGCATCGTTACTGCACTTTTATCCCCCTGCTTTTATATTCTCTATATCCTATATATGTACTGTATATTCGGTGACTTTTAAATTTTTATGGCCGTGTTTTCTGGCCTGATGGCTGCAATAAAGTTATTCGATTTGATCAAGGTCTTTGCTTTCCCTCCTGTTTAAATCTAGCTCAGATTTGTTCCTTGACTTGTAAGGCAGAAAGTGTGCATTTATGTGTGTGTGTGTGTGTGTTTGTGTATTTCAGCTCAGCTGTATCCCACCTTTTCTGTTGTCCTTTATTATACAGACTTCAGCTACATTCCTCATTTGGAAATAGTCTTGAGATAAAGTAAATCTTAGAATGGAAGGTAAGCCCCACTATTTTTGGCAGTCATCCCCTGCATTTCCTAATCGGGGGAATAAGCCGCTCTGAAATCAAGCAAATTTATTCCCAAATCCAAAGGTTGCATCTGTTGCGTTCAGAAACAATCCATTATGAATGGAGCATCTCTTCTGTACTGAATTATATAACCTTCAAAAGTTTTTTTTTTGGGGGGGGAGCTGAGAGGTATAGGAAAATAAAACAAAAGAAACAGAAAACCTGCTGCATGCTCTCAGCACTGGAGAATCAAAATCATGTGCTAGCCAGGGAGAGAGATCCACTCTAAGCCACTTTCTGCCCTTGTGACAAACCCGGGGCTCTGATTTTGAGGGACCTGTTCCAGATGAGCCATGTTTTCTGGACAGTGTCACCAGCTGCCATTGTGGAATAGGGGAGTTCACCCTGCCCTATGAGTTTCAACAAACAAGGGCAGGAGAAAGGGATATTAAAACAAGGATTTGCCAAGCCTGACCTGCCCAACCAGATCGCCCACTTTGAAAAAGCAGCTTTTTGCTCCCAACTCCACCCTTGTGGAATTTTTTTTCTTTCTCCGTCTCCTGGGCACTTAGACAAATAGGCAAGTGTCGTAATTTAATAGCCTCGACAGGCCATTTCCAAAACCAAAAGCTATTTTAATTTTTAAATCTCTCCCAAGCCTCTAAATCCCCCCCTATCTCTTTTAACCACATATTAAGAGGCAAGGACTAAGTTTCAAATTATTGCCTTTATTAAGCCAAGGTGTTTTCAAACAGATGGAGAAGTGGTAGCATTTAAGGATACAAGAAAACTCTGGCCAGATTATCCCTTCAATTGCCTAACTTGCATCATTGACTTTTCTTTAGGAGGAACCTCTTCATTTATTTTCAGTGTTTGGTCCCCAATGTTGTATTGAATGAGATTGCTTGAAGATAGTACTGAAGATTTTTAAAATAGTGTCATAGGGACACAATCCTGCTTATTTTGCAAATCCAGATCTTCTTCTTCTTCTTCTTCTTCTTCTTCTTCTTCTTCTTCTTCTTCTTCTTCTTCTTCTTCTTCTTCTTCTTCTTCTTCTTCTTCTTCTTCTTCTTCTTCTTCTTCTTCTTCTTCTTCTTCTTCTTCTTCTTCTTCCTCTTCTTCTTCTTCTTCTTCTTCTTCTTCTTCTTCTTCTTCTTTCTTCTTCTTCTTCTTCTTCTTATTCTTCTCTTCTTTTCTTCTTCTTCTTCTTCTTCTTCCTTCTTCTTCTCTTTCTTCTTCTCTTCTCCTTCTCCTCTCTCCTCCTCATCCTCCCCTCCTCCTCATCCCTCCTCCTCCCTCCTCCTCCCTCCTCCTCCTCCTCCTCCTCCTCCGTATCCGGTTCACTTTCTTTTTCCTCTTATTTTCCGTTTTTTTTAAAGTTCAGAGCTTGTACTTCCTCAGAGGGAAGTCTCCAGGATTCCACTGTGATTTAGGTTGTAGATCTGACAGCCAGACAGAATGAAAAGCAGGATGCTGCTTAACTTTTGGCTTCTTCTGCCCTTAAGGGGTCGTTGGGTCTGTTAACTGTGTGCCAAAATGGTAACACTTGCAGAATGAGATGCAGTGCAATCTATTGCTTGTCCACTTGAAGTCATCCCACTGAGTTAAATCAAAGGGAACTCCATGAGATTTAATGCCAAGGTCAGGAGGAAGGAGTTATCAGATCCAGGGCAGAGCAGTCAAAATTCTTCGCAAAAGATTTTGCTCCCTTTCAAGATTCCCTTTGCTTAAACGTGACAATGAATTGACTTAGTGACTTCTGTTGAATTCAGCGGCAGACTAAAGACACTTAACTTAAATATTGTTGGAGTGGCGTAAATGCAAAGTCTTCAGAGTCTACACTGGAAACGCATTTTTAACAACACAGTATTTTATATTGTTGTATTGAATAAAGTAAAATAATATTTTTTACTGTATTTGAACTTTGTTCTTGTGCTTATTCATCCAAATGAAATACCCAAAGATTACTTGTTTCAGCCTCTTTTACTGTGCTGGATTTTGATTCAGATGGACCCTATGCAATTCTTCCCTGAAACAGGAGAAGTCTCAGTTTAGCAGAGATATCTATTTTGGAGCAGGTATTTCCAAATTCCAAACATTATAACCTTATCAGGATACCTCAAATCCCATAATGCTAAAAATGTTTGCTGATTTAAGTCATGGAGCAAAGCTTATCTAGCGAACTGGTATGTTAGATTTCATGTTAGATGACTCTGAAGCCTTCCTGCCTCTGAGTTCCCTCTTGATCTGATTGTACATTTTTTTAGTAGGACAAAACATTAAGAATCCGGAAGATTTTTTAATTGTCTTTCCCAACTATCACATTTTATTAAAAGGTATAAGCCTTTGTGAGCTGCCTAGACCCAGGGGTAGGCAACCTCGGCTCTTTTATGGTTCATGGACTTCAACTCCCAGAATTCCTGAGTCAGCTATGAGTCATAAAAGAGTCGAGGTTGCCTACCCCTGGCCTAGACCAATGTAGGGTTTAAACTGGGATGGCAGGAAGGTAGGTGGGGATGAAGGGTGGGGAAATTAGAGCCCATCTCCTGGTTGCAAGGATGATAGATTAGATAGTCCTTGCCTGCTCTGGGTTTTTATTTCTTGCTTTATGTTATGATTTTTGTATTTTTATTTGTTTTATTTTAAGCCAGGTGAGATAGGCAGCTGTATAAACCAAGTAAACAAACAGAAAATAAAAGTTATGCAGATGCAGGCTACATGTGAGATTACAAGTATCTTATCAGTTAAGAATTGCAATGAGTTAAAGACCCGTTGTGTTCATTGAGACCCGAGACAGCCGGACACTACGAATGAGAGGTATGTGGAGTTCAACAATTTCTCCCATGCTGGTGGGAGAGCATGCCTGCTCTAGGACCAGGGAAACCCGCCTGGATTGCCTTCTACCGAGTCCAATCGATGCTCAGTATCCAGGCTTCAACACTAGGTGGCCCTAAAGGTTTTCCTGTGGAAATCCAGAAGGCTGATAAATGCTAGATTCACTTTTTTTTTTTTTAAATGGGCAGCTATAGGAATCAAATAAATAGATTCTGCCAGACTCTGACCTGGGATGACGGTGAGAAATCTGAAGCGTTTGAATATCCAAATTAAAATTATTCTAATTGCAGAGAGAGAGGGGAGAGGGAGAGGGAGGGGTAGTGAGGGGGGGATAGTTCTCAGAAAAACAAATGGATCTTCCTGTGGGTCAATATGGCCTTGTTCTTCTTTAGGAAATGGAGGGACAGAAAAGGTAAAACTAGCCAGGAATCTCAAAATGGTGTGCATTCCTAAAGAAAGAAGCCAAGCACAAGATTCCTTTGAAACTCATCTCAAATCTATGTAACTGGGGCATTTACTTACAAGTGACCTGTTAGAAATAGCAGGATGGTTTTATGTTGGATTGTTTGGATTTAGAAAGCACAGCTTCTCCCCCAAATACACGAAGTGGGTGGGCAGAAAGAGAGGAGAGCTGGAGAAAGTCATATGCTTAATGGTGGATGGCCCTTGTTTAAGGTGACAACTACATGATTGATTAAAATAATACTTGTGTATGCATACATATTGTTTTCTCTAAACAACTACCAAGTTAGGTGGCCTTATTTGTTTATGGCTATTAAAGAATTATATCCACACTTTCAATGGTTGAACTAAACTTTGCTAGGAATCCAACTAACTCTGCCCCAGCTTTCTGCAATTATTGTTTTGCTTGCTTGGTTCTCTCTCTTCTTGAACATACTCATTATAAAACAAAAACAAAAACCAGTAAATCTAATGCATGTCGTTATAGAAAAGGAACGAAACGTTTCCAGAAGGATGAAATGAATAGTGGATACCGCTCATCAGCCAAAAGGAGAATGTATTTTTTTTTTCTTGTAAGGGGCTACATTTATATGTGTGTGTGTATGTGTACGCGCACGTGTGTGTGCGTGCGAGAGAGATCTAGAGAGCGCTCCCCAGGCCTCCTTCCAACCCAGAGAGCAACACGAGCGAGTTGACCCTCCCTTTGACCTCTCTTGTTCCGGCTGACACCCGCGGTGAAACCAAGTTCATCCCAATGTAACGTCTGGCACTCGAGGGGTCTAGACAGATGTAAACACCGCCGGGACTTTAGGACGAGCTTTATCAGGGAGCCCCAGAGAGGACGCCATTGTTTATTACCTGTCTTAGCAGAAATGCTCCCCAGTTCACCTCAAAGAACCCGCGCCGTAAAGCTGGGAAACAAATATTTGCTCAACCTTCTGCCTAGGAGCACTTTGAGCTTCTACTACTTTTAGTGGAGATTCAGGTCTGCTTGAAACAGGCCTTCCATTTCAGCGGAGGTGGGCGAGACTGTCGCCAAGAAAGCAACAAACAGGGCAGCCTCTTCGGTGGTCTCAGAGGGGAGGGTCCCCTAGAAAATCCCCCTCTGTGCGTGTGTGCGTGTGTGTGTGTGTGTGCACAAGCACCAATACTTGAAGGGGTGGGAGATAGAAAATCCAACCCCATACAATGCCTTTCAACAAGACAGCCAGAACAAAAGTACAATGTCTCCATTTTGTCCTCTAAAGATTTCCTCTTGGGGAAAATGCTTCTGAATGACAAGTATGAGTGTGTGTTTGTGTGTTTGTGTGGCCACCTTTTACAACACCGTAGGAACCCGTTTCTTAAATAAACAGTTCTGAGGAGCGTTCAGAGCAAACTGACTAGATTTCAAATAAGAAGCTTCTGGGGATGTTTTTTTTTTTAAATGAATCTATTTGGGGAAGGGGGAGATAATTAATTAAAAGGCATTGAGATACTACCCAGCATCCACTTACAACGAGGTCCTATACCTGTTTACTGGGAAATCAACCCTACTAAATTCTACTGCAGGGGTCTTCAAACTTGGCCCTTTTATGACTTGTGGACTTCAACTCCCAGAATTCCTCAGCCAGGCACGCTGGCTGAGGAATTCTGGGAGTTGAAGTCCACAAGTCATAAAAGGGCCAAGTTTGAAGACCCCTGTTCTACTTCATGGAATGAAGGAAAAGGGGGACTGAGAAACGCGAAGAGCACCTGTAATACCCCCATTCGTCTGTGGCGAAGTTTTTCTAAAAAGAAAGCCGGCGGCAACGTGATCTTCTGGATTTTGATCTGGGATGAAACGGGGTTTTTAAAGGAGCGTCCCTATCTGCCAATGTTTAGAAGATGCGGTCAGGGTGGGCAATAAACTGGGATTAAAAGGAAAAAAAAAAAAGGAAAACAAACTCCTGGCCGATTCAAGCCTTCCGGAAAACAGAAGGGGGCGCCAAAGGCCAGCAAAAAAAGCACCCACAGATATCCGCTTCCTATTTTTATGAGAGGTTGCCCAGCTGCAGTCTGGGCCGAAACTCGCCCAGGTGCTCTCAGGCACAGGAACGGCAGAGGCTTTTATGTTATTCCGTTCTACCGCCTCTAGTTCGGTGTTTGTGTCGGGATGGGGCTGGGTGGGGTGCGGGTTAATAGTTGCTTCTTGCAGGGAACCCCCCCCCCCCTTACTCTGTCTGGGTTTTTTGCGGGTGAGCCTGCCACGAGGCCTCGTAGCGACTTTAAAAAAAAACCACGAATTGCCACGGATTCTAACGATCAGAGTCGACTTCGACCGAGAAAAAAAACGAGACAGCAGGGAGGTGCACGGTTCAAATTTTCCAGCCGTCCTGTCAAGAAATGGAGAAGCAGCTTAGGCTGCTTTTCTTAATCAAGGGTTGGAAGGGGACTTTGTCCACTAGCTGGTTAATTCTCCGTAGCTTGTATAGGTATTTTCCTGTAGATATTCTGTGATGGTGTGTATCAATCGTTTCCCAGAGGAAGGATAGGGAAGCAGAAGGACAGGAGCGCAATTTTCATACAACGAATGGCTCACAATAAAGTATTAGAGAAGCCCGCGTGTGAAATGGCGTTTCAGGCAACCGGAGGAGCTTCTGTTTCCAGCTCGTTGCCCTTCCCAGCCCTTCCGGTTTCAAGATGAGTCCAACCTTCGGCTGCTATTTGCAACGAAGTTCACGTTGGGAAGAACTCAAGTCGCCCCTTAATTAAAGGCGGAATTGGATTTTTAAGTTCATTCGCCTTTTAGGGACCTTAAAGGTGACGCTAAAACCCTTCCCATGGGGGAAAAAAAAATCCGCAGGCTCGCTTGGATCCTTTTGAGCTACTTACAGTAATGCAGCAATGCGTCTGTTCTTATTAGTCTGCGGAAGTATTAAGATTGTGAGGAATTACCTAACTCAGCTATTATTATTATTTTTTTTGGTTTGGAGAGGAACGAATTCTTCAAAAGAAGAATTCTTTTGAATTCGGCTCAGAACTCAAGCGCCACCTTTCCTCCAAAACCAGATGGTCTACTATGCCCAAATGCACCGACTAGCATCCCACCTGAGTCACGCACCCCGAATTTTTTTTACCCGCTCCCTAGAAAGGAAAGGAAAGAAGGACCCGAAGTGCGCATTGGCCTCCGAAGCGACGGCATTCGCACCCTACTAGTTTTAAGCCACACACCGATTAACTCTCTCCATTCGAAATCCTTCTGGTGGACGGACAATTGCTCCCTTTAAGCCCGGAACTTGCCGAATATATCTGTCCTGAAATCAGCCCCGGGACTTAATCTCTTGGGAAGTAAAACGCAGGGGAAAAGGGGGGGGGGTAGAAGGGTCGCGCGGTCAATCTGGAGCGCTCAGCAGCCAGGAGAAAGTATGAAACGGCTCTCCCTGGGTTGGCACGGCTGGCCATGTCCGTGTAGCCCCTCAGAGGCGCGCCCGGGATATTAATGGCAAGAATGCTAGTGGGGCTTAAGCGCTCGGCCCGCTGGGCGTCTGGCGGGTAATCAAAGTTCTCGCCCAAGGGAGCGTTTCCGATCAGAAGGCCAGAGAAGAGCAGCGCTCGCTCTCTCTCTCTCTCTCTCTCTCTCTCTCTCTCTCTCTCTCTTTCCCCCTTTCTCACCCCCCCCCCCATTCTCAGTCCCCTTTCGGCGCTGCTTCTTCGGCAGCACTGGAGAATTAGAGAGCGAGAAAGAGATCACGCGCGAACCGGGAAAGAGAAACAGATGAGCAAACTCAGGTTCAGGTAACTTGCAGTTTGGCTGGGACGGGGGGGGTGCGGCGGGGGGGGAGACCCTAAAAGAGAGGAGGAGATTTCTAGGTGAGTCACATTCTTTGCCTGTGAACCTTTGAAGACTTGGGAATTGAGGCCTTCAGTAAAGACAAGAAATTGATATTTTAAGCAAGTAATCCCGGGCTCGATTGAAAAGGGAGAAGAGACTGAAGAGAGGGGATAAAGGGGTGAATGAATGAAAGCTTCCCTCCTTTCTACAGCCATATCCAAATAAGCCCACACACTTCTCCACTCATTTAAATCGCGTTTTGAAGACTCGTTGGGTCTCTGCCCCCTCCCCTTCCTTCAGTGAAAGGATGTTGTGCCCAAGGCTAAGGAAACACTTTAAGCAGACTTCCGTCGTTAAAGGGGTTGATAGATCCCTCCTCTGTCAGAAAAAAACTTTGAAAGGGGAAAAAAAAAAGGTTTGTGGGCGCGTTAAGGAAATGTGAGGAACCCTCTGAGATGACGCTTAAGGGAGCCGTTCCCCGGCTGGGGGTTGCGCCTGATGCGGGCCGGCCTGATAGGTAAGCATTGGCCGAGAACGTATGGAAGGCTGAAGAAGGGGCGGTTTCGTGGCCGGCGGCCAAGGCGAGAGTGCTTTTCTTTCAGGAAAACCCGTTTTTTTTTTTTTTTAAGGACACCGGGGAAGAGGGTCAAAAGCCAGCAGGGGGATGGGTGGGGGAGAAACAATCTCCGCCTCCCCCCTCCCTTGGGCAGGTTTTCTTCTCCCGGGCTGTTCCCAAAACCCCTTTCGCAGGAATCACACAATCTGTTTCCGTGTTGCTGTTGGAGGGGAAAAAAAAAAAAAAACGAAAAAGAAGCAGCGCCCCTAGGAGCTAAAAAGCGGGGCACACACTCACGCGAGCGCGTTCACACTCCTGCAACCTCAGGTCTCTCTCTCTCTCTCTCTCTCTCTCTCTCTCTCTCTCTCTCTTTCTCTCTCTCTCTCTCTGAAAAGCAAATGGGGTGGAGGTGAAAGGAGGGCTGGAATCAGCGCATAATGATTCACCTAAATGAAGGGGGAAATGTTGCTCAGTTCGTTTATTAATCAGGCTGCCAATTTCACCCCAGAGGCCAAATCTCAGCAACCCGTTCAGGATCTGATCCAGCGCCGGACGAGGACTCCTCTCTGCCTCCTCCTCCTCCTCCTCCTCCTCCTCCTCCTCCTCCTCCTTCTCTCCAGTCCTGGTCTTTCTGCCTCCCTTGTTGGATCTATTTGTCTGCTCTGAAGCCGCCTTCATTATCCGCTGACAGGATCTTGTATTTATTTGCTTATAAACCTGTTACAATAAATGATTATTCGACCAGCGTCATTCGTACCTTAATGACGAGCACTCCTTTTCTGTGATGAATGACATTTCGGGGATAGAAAGGATGTATAGGTCATTTTGACCAGTCATTCCCTTCGCGTTTACATCTCGCTCCCCTTTCTCTTCTTCTTCTTCTTCTTCTTGGTTTTGTGCCTCCTTCAAAAAAAAAAAAAAAAGAGAGAGAGAGAGATATTTTCCTGACCTGAAAGCGAATTGGCCCTTGTTGCCGTGAGCTGATTATTAGAAGGACCAATCATATATTTATATACATCCCACATACAACCACGGACACGCAGGCACGCACACCTACATACATTCCCACATACAATTTTCTCAGCCTGGGGGGAGCTGAGATGATGGAAAGAATAAGAAAAGAGATGATTTTGATGGAAAGGGGGCTGCACAGCCCCACGGCTGGCAAAAGGCTGGCGAATCTGACCGAGGCGGCTGGGAACGCCGTCCTGGAGGCCCTGGAAAACTCGCCCCACGGCGGCCGGCTCAGCCCGAGGCTAACTTCCGCTTCTCTGCACAGCTCCATCGGCGACCTCCCCGCCGCCAAAGGGAAATTCGAGATCGACGCTTTATTCAGCCTTCAGCACCAGAACAGCGAAAGCGCCGTAGCGGCAGAACTGCCTCCCGCCGAAAGCCGGAAGAAAATTAGCCATTACTCAGAAGTGGCTGCAGAGGCAGACATGAACAGCGACGTGGAGGTAGGCTGCTCCGCGCTCCGCTCGCCGGGTAGCCTGCCCTCCTCCCTGAAGGAAAGCAATAACAAAGGTAACTCTCTTCCCTCGCGCTCCCCATCCCACCCCGAAGCCGGCTTTTAGCGGGGGCGAGGCGGGGGCGGCGGCCGGAGGGGGGGGGGAGAAATACAGGCATAGCAGGATCGAACCCTTATCCTGTTTTTTTTTCTTTTACTTATCCCTTCCCTCCCCCCCCCGTTAAGAGAAGACATCCCGTAAAACAAGGGTTTAAACACGAAGGTATTAATTCGGGGATCAGCTGAAGGTGCTAAGTAGCCTCCCAGCATAGCACCCTTAAGGAATCTGAAGCAAAAGGTTACAGAGTTGCGTGGGTTGCGCACGCTATCCGCACTAAGCGAATCTCCGAGTGGCGTTTATACTTTGGGTTCTTCTGTGTCAAAGTATGCAGGGCAGGAGTGAAAAATGTACTTGTACTTATTATTACACGGCATATCCCCACATCTGGGGATCTTTCCGGGAGATCTGCTATGGGATTTACATGGCTGATCTAGAAATCTGAGGGTCACTTATTTGCCGGCTGTGTTTAACAATCTGCCCGCGATTTTGCAAGTGTAAACAAGTGCTTTTTGCTGATTTTTTTAGGAAGTGTATTTAGAAAAGAGTGTGCATACTGATAAACTCCGAGATCGCAATTAGATCCTGTTGGTATAATTGATATAACTCAGTTTATTCAGAGTGCAGGTAGCGGTGTCCTTTAAGTAATTACATATGCCTGATTTTTTTATTCTGGGTTTTCATTAAAAACGCAGCAATTTTTTTTAAAAAAATGTTTGCTCTCTTCTATAGTTTTTGCCTTCTCCCTCCCTCCTGTGCGACCTACTTAGCCCTGTTAACTTTGACTAAGAATAATGCATCATAATGTCACAAACTCGTCTAACAACTTCTTTTTAAAGCTGGGAACAACCCATTCTATCGGAGCCAAGTTGCACAATTAGAATAATCAGAGACTGGGGAACTGTGGAACCTTTTAGGAAACACATTTGAACAGGGCATTCGTTTGCAATCCGAATTGGGCAAGCCCAATTCCGTTTATCGTCCTTTTGTAAAACCTCTGAAAAAAGTGAACGAAAAAGTAATTGGAAAAAATCCCCAGTGATGGGCCCCAGAAAAGGTTAGCTGTAGGCGTCTTACAAAAGACGCACCTAACTTTTCCCACCGAATATATTTTTAGGCAGAGTGGAATCTTTTTTTTTTTTATCAATAGATGTTTTTTGTTTTGAAAGGATGCTTAATTTTCTTGACGTCTTCTCATTTAACTGCGAACCAAAGATAAAAGGAGAAACTTTCTATTGATTCGATTAACGCTGGCAATTCGTGTCCCTGACAGACAACATTAATTATTGGGGAAGTGTGGATTGCACGGGCTGAAAGCCGCCTGGCAGCGCGTCTCCGGGACAATAAACACGGTCTTTTGTTACTTTTTGTCTGGAAGGCTATTCGGAAAGCAGTTCGACTCCGAGCACCACCAGCTCGTCCTCAGGATCCACACTGAACAACTTGCACGGCGGAGGCAGCCTGAACAGTTCCAGCTCCGGGGCCGATCAAGTGAGGAGGTACCGCACCGCCTTCACCCGGGAGCAGATCGCCCGGCTGGAAAAGGAATTCTACCGCGAGAACTATGTCTCTCGGCCTAGACGGTGTGAGCTGGCCGCGGCGCTCAACCTTCCCGAGACTACCATAAAGGTATTGCCAAGGAAGGGGGGGACTCACGAGAGCCAGGCCGGTCCTGGCGGGGAGGGTGGCTGGCGGCTCAGGACCCGATTTGAGGGCTTGTTTTTGTCATTTCCGTGTGTGTAGCTCCCCAAGCTGTAGTCCTCTTTTAGCCAGGCTTGCCTGAGACTGAAAAATGTCCTCTTCTGCGCCCGCTTCCTCAGAAAGGAGGAAGGATTCTGATCAGTATAAAAAGGAATCGGATAAATAAAAGGAAGGCTGATTGCTTTGCTATTTTAAGAACCTTCCGCCTTCCACGGGATAGGTTTTCGGATTTTTTATTTTGTTCACCTTAGACTCTTGCTTTTCACATTTGTAGATAACATACAAAGACACACACACAAAAAAAAAACAAGGAGGAAAAAAAGCAAAAAAATGGAGTGAAATATCAAGAATAAAAATAAAAGAAGCGACAAACGGATTGGATAATTAACCAAGTCGCTCTAGAACGGAATATACACATTTTGTTTTCCCCCCCATTGGTGTATTTTTTTGTTATCGTTTTTCCCTATAAGGGTTTTCTCTCTTCCCTTTAAGAGAGCGAGGATGCTAAGCCACGAGGCCTCTTGTAACTTTCTCAAAAAAATGTAAATTGGCACTACAAATAAAAACAGTAGATAAAAATCAAAGAGAGCAGCAGCATCAGTCTTGTGTTAAATGTGTCTTTGTGCTTTTAAACTTAAAGAACGGGAATCGTGCCTAACTCTTCAGGAAGGCATTATGTGGACAATTTCCTAAATAATAATGGCAAAGGGGACTGAGATAAAATGATAGTAAAAATATAATCCGTTTTCTTATAAAAGCATTCCCCAGGTCAAATCCCCTTTTATTATTATTATTTTACAATTTCAACAGAAACTTAGTCTTATAGCAGTTTTCACCTTCTGAAAATTTGGCACTGGGTGAGAATTTCAGTTCTGTATATGCTTACCTGTCACGGACAGAAACTAAGCTGAATTAATAATAATCGATTGGATTAGAGGTTGAAGGACCGTTTAAGAATAAAACAATAGTAGAATTTCAGATAACTTTTAAGGTGGATTTTTGAGAATGTATGTATCACGATTGTTCTTATGCCGGCAGTGATATTCAAATAAAATGTAAAAAGCTCTTTTCAAAGAGACATGTATGTATTTTAACCTGAATCAGAATTAGAGAAGCCAAAATCTTATAGAAGGATCCTGAGTTTATCCAGGATTAAAATGCAGGCAGGTTCTTTTCGGTTTTGGTAAACACCAACTGAGGAATACTGCCTTCATGAAGCTATTTTAGGCATAAACGGAATTCCGTTTTAGGGAGGACGGATGCGAATTGGTGGCAGAGTTCGTCTTGGCCAGCTACCGTAGATAGAAAACGGCCGTAGTGGTTAAGATTAGTGCCCTAGAAACCAGGAGGTTGTGAGTTCTAGTCCTGCCTTAGACATGAAAGCCGGCTGAGTGACCTTGGGCCAGTCACTCTGTCCCTCAACCCAACCCACCTCACAGGGTTGTTGTCGTTGTGGGCAAAATAGGAGGAGGAAAGACTATTTTGTATATTCAGGCCTTGAGTTACTTATAAGCGAATCGCGGTCGGATAAAACTCTAATAAATGTTAAAAAAATAAAAACGCAGCTGACCCTACGGGGGAGGGGGGGGCGAGGGGGCCCCGCCGCCGCCGTTGCTTTGGCTAGGTGGGCAGCCCTCCCCAGGCCTCGCTTCTCCCGCACTCTGACTCACTCCGCGACTCCGCTTCCTCCTCCTCCTCCTCCCCAGGTGTGGTTCCAGAACCGGCGAATGAAGGACAAGCGGCAGAGACTGGCCATGTCCTGGCCCCACCCGGCGGACCCCAGCTTCTACACCTACATGATGACCCACGCGGCAGCCACGGGTAGCCTGCCTTACCCTTTCCACTCCCACGTGCCCCTCCACTACTACCCGCACGTCGGGGTGACGGCGGCGGCGGCGGCGGCGGCCGCAGCCTCCGGAGCGGCCGCCTCGCCCTTCGCCACCTCCATCCGCCCGCTGGACACCTTCCGCGCCCTCTCGCACCCTTATTCCCGCCCGGAGCTGCTGTGCAGCTTCAGACACCCGGGCCTCTACCAGTCGCCCGCCGCCGCTGCCGCCGCCGCGGGGCTCAACAGCAGCGCGGCGGCTTCCGCGGCGGCGGCGGCGGCGGCAGCGGCGGCGGCCGCCTCCTCGGCTCCTCCCACCGGCTCCGCCCCTTGCTCCTGTCTCAGTTGCCACAGCAGCCAATCGGCGGCGGCGGCGGCAGCGGCGGCCGCGCTGGGCTCGCGCTCCTCCAGCTCGGATTTCCCCTGCAGCGCGGCTGGAGCCGCGGCGGCCGCCTCGCAGCGCTCGGAGAGCAGCTTCCTGCCTTACTCGGCGGCCGTGCTCAGCAAGACCGCCGTCCCCTCCCCGGACCAGCGGGAGGAGGCTCCCTTGACCAGATAACCGGCCACCCCCGGCGGCCTCCAGGGCGGCTGTTGGGCCGGGGTGGCCCGGGGCAGGAGCGAACCGTTGGGGACGAGGTGGGACGGGAGGGCCGTAGCTGAAGCTCTAGTCTGGCAGAAGGTTTTTCTAGCGCTGTTGTTTAACGATTTGGGCTATTAGGGCTCCGGTTTAATATGGAATCACCCAAAAAGGAGAGAGGAGCTGCTGCTGCTGCTGCTGTTGCTGTTGCAAAAGTTTAATGGATGGATTTGGGCCCCGGTAGATCAAAAACTATAAGCCCTCCCTCTTCCTCAGTGGAAGGACTGTGTGTAGAAAAAAAAAAAAAGCGATTCCTTCCAGACATTTACGGTACTTTCTTTTTTTAAAATCTTTGGGGAGCCTGGCTCTGCTCCCCCTGCTGATGGCAACGGGAACTGTTTGCATTTTTCTGAGTTCAGCTGCCTTTTGTTTTTTGTTCTTGTTTACCTTATTGTTTAATCGTCCGAAACGTGGTTTTGGATGGCTTAATATTTAATACCCTGTTCCTTCGTGTCATTTTTCTTTCGTCCTGAAAGCAAAACCAGCAGTATCTTTTCTAGGAATTTGGTTGAGGATGAAGCTAACAAACACTGAAGGAAACGACCGCAGACATACCCTGCGGTTCAAGGAGCCGAGAGGGGCTGTTTTAGGGAAAAGGAAAGTCCGCTACTTACTGTCCTTTCCGATCTTTCCCTGAAGGAGGCTGGTAATAGTCTTGCGCGGGCCTCCAAAAAACGCTTCCCCAAAGAAAGCGAATGGGGGAGATGGCCTTGAATGGCTTGGTAAAAAGATAGGTAGACTGGGACAAACAGAACGGTAGTTTAGAGAAGAGGAAACGCGGCTTGTTGCTTCCGAGTCTCTTACTCTGCATTTATCTGGGAAATACTTGAAACTTTCTTGGCATGGTATCCTATCCTGAAACGGATCTTCTACATAACTTTTTTTTTTTAATGTTAAATTCTTCCCCTGTCCTCCCCAAAGGAGGAAAATAACCCCGCTTGCTTTATTTAAGCCCCCCTTTCCCCCCCCCCCCGCGATCTGGCTAACAGAGAGCCCAAATCCCCACAACTTTCCGTGAACTTGAGAGACGCGTCAAAAACCACCGGTGTTACTGCGGTGTCAATTTTGATGCTAATAATGTGCAGATTATGACGAAAATTGCCAATCATGTTCTCTGATGGACCCTCCTTTGAATGCAGAGTGGTGGGGGGAGTTTCCCGCACGGAGACCTGCTGTCAAGTACTAACAACCCGCTAAGGGAAGTCATTAGAAGAGACGGATAAGAGACTTGGTACATAAAACATTGTTCCTGGTGCAAAGGCGGTAGGTTTATTTAATGTTAGATCTGTTACCTCGGAAGTGATTTTTGCACAAGAAAGCTACGGTTCTGATCATCTCAATTGCCAATTTTCATTTTGGGAGCTTGGATGCCCTGGGTAGACTTTTCAGTTGATATTCCACCAATGTGAAAGAGCCTCATTAAATCAAACTTGGCTATATTTCCATAATGCTCCTGGCAGAGTCACTTTACTCTTCACATAATGAGATTTTTTTCTGAAGAGTTGAAGCTCTCACATAACTAGCTATTGCTTATTTAGGCCCCATGTGTAAGACGTGAGCACAGGCGTGCAAGCCCATTCATTTCCCCTAATTTATATATATTTCAAAAGTGTCCTGAAATTTGCTGTTTTCTAAGACACTGGACTTGCTGGGATTCTTTTTTTTTTCTTTTACCAGCCCCGCATTTTGATAATGGACATTCAGGAAATTATTTTCCAGTCTGTACTGTTTTGTTCAGTGAACAAAAACTGTATTTTATTTTTATTATTTTTATTAGTGAGAGGGGGGAGTCAAAATATAGCAAAAGATTGCTGGTATGAAGATAGGAGAGGAAGGATTAAAAACAACAGAGGTTTCAAGAAAAGAAAAGTAGATTATGTTAACAAGAACATGAGATATATAGAGAACATTGAATTAAGGACCTAATCCTCAAATAATAAATATTTTTGTTAATATACCAAGACAAGACTTCTTATGCATCAAAAGAAAAATACCAGCTATTGTCCACTGACTTTATATTTAACTTTTAAATTAATATATAATTTAATGCTAACTAATTTAAAAAAAAGTGGCATTCTTTTATCAGCATTTACTTTTTTCAATTCTCTAAATATTTGGTAATGATGGCCCTTATTGGATATAGAGAGAACAATTTTGGCAATAATGTTTACATTTTTCCAAAATAGAAATAGATAAATAAATCTATATATCTTGGAAGTGGTTGCTAGGTTTGCTGGTAAATAAGATTAAAAAAGAAACAAAATAATTTTATGTTAGGTCCAATGGATCTAGTTATTATGAAAAAAATTGTGAATAAGTCCTGTGCTTCAGATATTCACTGGCTGTATGAATTCACTGTAAAATATTTTACAAATGTGCAATAACAACAAAGCTTTGTATATTATGTTATTTATTGTGTTTGGTCATGTAAAATAAATGTTATTTAAATCAAAAGC